>LR738715.1:363905779-363920536 GCA_902687465.1 Secale cereale
CACGAGCTCCGCGACGTCGTCCTCTTCCTCCTCGTTGAGCCACGCTTCGCCGGAAGCTCTGCATCGCCTTCACGTCGTCGCCTTCCTCCTCGGATGCCGAAGCTCACCGCCGTCGATTCGCCGTCGTCAGCGCCTCCTCGAGCCCACCATTCTACTTTGCGTGTCCGCCGTGAGTCCCTGCGTCGAACCCCACTCTTCCCCGCTTCGTTTGCACGCCGTAGCTGCCGCGCCACTCGTGCCCGACTGCGCCGCCGCCTAAGCTCACCGGCGATGATGCTCCGGTGACCATTTGGTCCCGGGCATGCGTCCAGCGTACTCGCCGCAACACGTAGATGCCGCACGTGCCAACCCTGCGTCGCCTAGGCCACTGTAGCCGTTTTCCCGCACATTCCCAAACTCCGGCCGCCGCCGCGAGCTCGTTTCCGGCGAGCTCGGGCCACCTCAACCCCTGCCGCCTGCCCAGATGGATGCGGGCGAGTCCCAGCTCCACATAGAGCCCCTTCGCCGCTCTTTTGGTCACCGGAGGCGGTCTCTCGAGCACCGCCGCCGCATTTGGCCTCGCCGGCGTCGAACCGTCGGCGGGATTAGCCCGTCTGACCTGGGGTTTGAATCCCCTGGGTCAATGACATGTGGGGCCAGCTTCTAGTTAATTTTGGATTAGTGCCAAAATTAATACTAACTTGTCTGTTTAAGTAAATGAGTCGCTGATTGGTGGGCCCTGGCCCCACTGACAGTTTAGTTAGTGTTAACTTAAACCTAACTAACCATGTTAGTTAGTTGTGTCACTAACATGTGGACCTCAAACGTCAGGTTTGACCTGACCTCTCTGTTGACTTGCTGACGTCACACAGACGTCATGCTGACGTAGTAATGTTTTCTGGAATTTAAAATAAATCTTAAATGATTTATTTATTTCAGAAAATACCCCAAACTTCTAATAATCACAGAAAATAATCTATAACTCCAATGAAATAATTTATATATGAAAATGATCAGAAAATTCAAGGAATCTGTTTATGGCATTTTCATGCATGTTTGAACAAGTTAAACCTGTTGTATAGGTCAAATCAATTAAATGACATTTGACTAATCACATATGGAGTTTGAATTTGAACCTTTGGTTCAAACCAACTTCATTTAATATGGTTGCTAGTTGCATTAGCTCAATCAACATCATATTGCCATGTCATGATCATGCATCATATTGTCGCATTGCATTGATCGTGTTCTTTCTCTGTTACTGGTGTTTGTTCCCTCTCAATAGATGTTGTTAAGACGATGTGACCGATGACACTAATGAAGACACAGTGCTATCTTCAGAAGTGCCAGGCAAGCAAAACCCCTTTGAGCATTCCGATACAATCCCACTCTCTCGCTCTTGCTCTCTTTACTGCATTAGGACAATAACGCTTCAACTGTTACCTGCTGCGGTAGTTGAACCCCTTTCCTCTGCATGACCTGTCATTGCCACAGTAAATAGTTGAAACCCACTAGTATGAGTAGGAGTTGTTTGAGCCATGTTGTGCCTACTCATTCATGCTTGATGGTTATGCCTGCTATTGCTTAGAGTTGTGTCAGGTCTGATTCATCGGGGATGAATTGGAATGTGGTCATCATGTCCTATTGTTTATAGCTAAGTGTGTATACACAATTTGGTAAAGGTAGCGATGAGAGGCCATGTAGGAGTACATGGTGGGTTGTCTCATTGCAGCTGTCCTCGGGAACTGAGTTCTGTGTTTGTGATCCATGAATCAACTACTACCACGCATTGGGCTCCGGGCGCTCCAAGCTCTCTCGAGTTATTAACTGCCCTTGTCCTATGTCCAGGAGTTGCAACTAGTTTCTGGTGTTTGTAGTATACTGGAGGTCGTGCGCAGCGCTGACCCTCGGGGTGGGCTGCGACGCGACAGGTACGTGGCATGGTATACCGGTCGCCCGTTTGGTAACTCGGGAACCCTGTACACATCGTTTGGGGCCGTGAGCGACACCCCGACCGGATCTCCCCACGGATGGAACCCAAATAGGCGATAAACCTGGATTAGGGACTTGTGTTGTTAGTGAGGTCGTGGCCGACACCCTCGCTGGGCTTCCGCTTGAAGGTTGCTGAGTACATGTCGTGTAAACTGCAGTAAGTGGTGAGAGCGTGTGTGAAGAAGTACACCCCTGCAGGGTTATATATGATCTATTCGAATAGTCGTGTCCGCGGTAATGGACTTCTCGGTTACCTGTACAGTTCATAGACAAGTGAAAGTGGATACTCTAAAACACGCAATATAAGCGTAGAGTGCTATGGATGGCCTTCTCGTAGGGAGACGGGAACGGATCCATAGTGGTGTATTGATTGGTTAATATGTGGACTCGTGTGCGCCACCTCAAAAGAGTTACTTGCAGTCGCAGCTCAGGATAGACACCGAGTCAAAGCTGGCTTGCTGGAGTCAAACTCCACCACCCATTTGTTGACACTGATGCATATGTAGCTAGTTCAGATGTAAGTCTTGCTGAGTAACTTTGTACTCACGTTTGCTTAATTTATGTTTTTGCAGAGAGACTTCAGTCCCACTAGTGGTTCCGCATGGACTTCGACGTTTAGCTTGTTACCTCAGCTACGATCTTGTACCCTTGGGAGGGTCTTGTAGATAGTCAGGCTTCTCAGCCTTTTCATTTATTGTTGTCTGTACTCAGACATGTTATGCTTCCGTTACTTGTATGCTCTGTATGTTGGGTCATGTGACCTCTGTTTGTAATAAATGCTATGATGGCTCTTCTGGGCCTTTATCTATATGAGTTGTTGAGTTATGTTGTGATGCCATGTTGTACAGCACATACTTGCATGTTATGCGTACGTGTAATGTGTATTGCTATGTGTGGGATCCGACACCTAGTTGTTTACCCTTGGTAGCCTATCTTACAGGGAAATGTCTCTTAGTGCTTCCACTGAGCCTTGGTAGCTTACTACTGCTCCGGAACACTTAGGCTAGCCGGCATGTGTCCTTCTTTGTTCTTGTGTCTGTCCCTTAGAGGAAATGTCACGCGTTGTTCCTTTAAGTCCTTGTAGCTTGCTACGACTTGGGTTCATACGTTGATGACCGACACATTCGTTGTTGGGTCATATATGCCTGTCTCTGTAATTTAGTGCCACTTTTGGTCTATAACTAGTAATGTCGGCCCGGGTTCTCTGTCATATGGATGCTAGCGACACTATCATATACGTGTGCCAAAATGCGCAAACGGTCCCGGGCCAGGTAAGGTGGCACCCGTGGGGATACCGTGCGTGAGGCCGCAAAGTGATATGATGTGTTACAGGCTAGACCGGTGTGACTTAGGATAGGGGTCCTGACAAAGAACTATAGATCTAGTAGGCCAAACCAAACCAATAATTCGAAAAGACTTGCAAGGATATAATGAGCACACATAAAAAGTTCAGAAAAGAACCAAATATCTTTCATAGATAACCTTGATCATAAACTCACAATTCATCGGATCTCGACAAACACACCGCAAAAAGAGATTACATCGAATAGATCTCCTGGAAGACCAAGGAGAACTTTGTGTTGGGATCCAGATAGAGAGAAGAAGCCATCTAGATACTAGCTATGGACCCGAAGGTCTGTGGTAAACTACTCACAACTCAAGGTGAGGGCGATGATGATGATGGTGAAGGCCTCCGTGATGGATCACCCTCCGGTGGAGCTCCGGAACAGGCTCCAAGATGGGATCTCCACGGGAATAGAAGGTACGGTGGTGGAATTAGGGTTTTCTCTCTGTTCACGGAGTTTCTGGGGTACGTAGACATATATAGGAAGAAGGAGGGCACCGGGGGACGCTCGAGGGGGCCACGAGGCAGGGGGCGCGCCCTGGGAAGGGGGCGCGCCCCCCACCCTCGTGGGCCAGCCCTCTGTCCCCTGACGTGGCTCTCAAGCTCTGCGTGCGTGATTTTCTCCAAAAACATCTCTCGCGAAGGTTTCATTCCATTTGGACTCCGTTTGATATTCTTTTTCTGCAAAACCCTGAAACATGCAAAAAACAGCAATCTAGACTGGGCCTTTGGGTTAGTAGGTTAGTCCCAAAAATGATATAAAAGTGAATGATAAATCCCATTACACATCCAAGACTTCATAAATAATAGCATGGAACAATAAAAAATTATAGATACGTTGGAGACGTATCAAGCATACCCAAGCTTAATTCCTGCTCGTCCTCGAGTAGGTAAATGATAAAGAAAGAATTTTTGATGTGGAATGCTAACCAATATAGTTTTTCAATGTAATTCTCTTAATTGTGGCATGAATGTTCAGATCTGAAAGATTCAAGATAAAAGTCTATATTGACATAAGGAATAACAATACTTCAAGCATACTAACAAAGCAATCATGTCTTCTCAAAATACTATGGCTAAAGAAAGTTATCCCTACAAAATCATATAGTCTGGCTATGCTCCCTCTTCATCACACAAAATATTCGTATCATGCACAACCCCGATTTCAGCCAAGCATTTGTTTTCATAATCTATCTTTTCAAACCTTTCAACTTTCACACAATACATGAGCGTGAGCCATGGATATATCACTATGGGTGGAATAGAGGTGGTTGTGGAGAAGACAAAAAGGAGGGAGATAGTCTCACATCGAGTAGGCGTATCAACGGGCTATGGAGATGCCCATCAATAGATATCAATGTGAGTGAGTAGGGATTGCCATGCAACGGATGCACTAGAGCTAAATATGAATGAAAGCTCAACAAAAGAAACTAGTGGGTGTGCATCCAACTTGCTTGCTCACGAAGACCTAGGGCATTTGAGGAAGCCCATCGTTGGAATATACAAGCCAAGTTCTGTAATGAAAATTCCCACTAGTATATGAAAGTGACTAAGCATGAGACTCTCTACAATGAAGAACATGGTGCTACTTTGAAGCACAAGTGTGGAAAAAAGATAGTAGCAATTGTCCCTTCTCTCTTTTCTCTCATTTTTTTGGAGGGGCTTTCTCCTCCTTTTTTTATTATTAGCCCCTCTCTAAAAATTTTTTGGGGCCATCTCTTTTTTTATTGGCATTTCCTCACATGGGACATTGCTCTAATAATGATGATCATCACACTTTTTATTACAACTCGAAATGACAACTCGATACTACAACAAGTATGACTCTACATGAATGCCTCCGGCGGTGTACTGGGATATGCAATGAATCAAGAGTGACATATATGAAAAATATTCATGCTGGCTTTGCCACAACTATGATGTCAACTACATGATCATGCATGGCAATATGACAATATGATGCGTGTCATGTAAACGGAACGGTGGAAAGTTGCATGGCAATATATCTCGGAATGGCTATGGAAATGCCATGATAGGTAGGTATGGTGGTTGTTTTGAGGGACAATATGGTGGCTATTTTGAGGAAGGATATATAGTGGGTTTATGGCACCGACGAAAGTTGCGCGATACAAGAGAGGCTAGCAATGGTGGAAGGGTGATAGTGCGTATAATCCATGGACTCAACATTAGTCATAGGAACTCATATACTTATTTCAAAAATCTACGAGTCATCAAAACAAAGCAATCAACGCATGCTGCTAGGGGGGAGGTGGGTAGGACTTAACCATCGCGCGCCCCCGACCTCCACACAAAGGTTGGCACTCTACAAATACCTCATGCTCTAACTTCGTCACATAGCGGGTCACCATACGTGCATGATACGGGAATCACCAACCTTATCATAAGTATTCCTCAATTTCATAATAACTCCACTAGCATGACTCTAATATCACTATCCTAATGTCTCAAAACATTTACTAAGCATCCAACATCTCATTCTATTCAATGCACTTGGTGTGAATTTTTTTACTACATTGACATTGGATGTCTATCATGTGAAGACTAGTTTATTTAGCCTAAACACATTGCCATGCTGTTTTAATAGACTCTCAAAAGGATATAAGTGAAGCATGAGAGTTCAACAATTTCTAGAAAACATTACCACCACCGTGCTCTAAAAGATATAAGTGAAGCACTAGAGCAAAAACTATTCAACTCAAAAGATATAAGTGAAGTACATAGAGTGTTCTAATAATTTCTAAGCCATATTTAACAATCTCAAATAGGTGTGTCAAGCAAGGATGATTGTGGAAAACTAAAAATCAAAGACTCAAATTATACAAGATGCTCCAAGCAAAACACATAAAATGTTGCGAATAAAAATATAGCTCCAAGTATAGTTACCAATGGATGAAGACGAAAGAGAGGATGCCTTCCCGGGGCATCCCCAAGCTTAGGATTTTGATTATCTTGAATTTACTTGGGGTGCCATAGGCATCGCCATGATTAGGCCTTTGCTACTCCTTGTTTCATAGTCCATCAAAGCAAAACTCAAAACTTGAAAACTTCACAACACAAAACTTAGACAAAAATTCTCGTGAGCTCCGTTAGTACAAGAAAGCAAACCACTACTCAAAGGTGCTGCAATGAATTCATTCTTTGTTCATATTGGTGTTAAACCTACTTATTCCAACTTCTCTATGGTTCATATCCTCTAATACTACTCATAGATGCATCGGAATAAGCAAACAACACACGAAAAACAGAATCTGTCAAAAACAGAACAGTCTGTAGTAATCTGCAGGTTTCGCCTACTTCTAGAACTCTAAAAAATTCAAACTAAATTGGTAAATTTTTGGAATTTGTCTACAAATCATCTGCAAAAAGAATCAACTAAAAATCACGCTCCAGTAATATCTGAAGACTACTTTAGCAAGCGCTAACGATTCTGTTTTTCATAGCAAGATCACATAAACTTCACACAAGTCTTCCCAAAGGTTCTACTTGGCACAAACACTAAACAAAACATGAAACCACATATAATCAGAGGCTATCACTACTAGGAAAAGGCCTACTAATGGCGCACCTAATTTGGCCATTAATGGCGCATTAGTGGTGCGCCATTAGTGCCACGCCATTAGTATATTTTACTAATGGTGCACCTCTGGTGCGCCATTAGTATCTGGTATACTAATGGCGCACCTCAGATGCGCCATTAGTATATACAACAGTGCGCCATTAGTATGCCTCCCAGGGGCCATGTATACCCAGGTGCTTTGGCATACTAATGGCACACAACAACAAGATGCGCCATTAGTAACTTCGGCATAGTAATGGCGCACTGTTTAATGATGCGCCATTAGTATCCTTTGGCATACTAATGGCGCACTATGATGTGATGCGCCATTAGTATGAATATTAGTTTTTTTCTGTTTTTTTTATTTTCTGCTTTTTGCACAGGTTACAAAATGTATAATTGGACAGAATATAGACAGCACACATCAACAACAGATTCATCGAATACAATAGAAGATTAGTCTCTGAATACAATTCATCATATTAGTCTCTGAATTGAAAAGACCGAACGGAGATAGAACATTATATTACAAGTCTCGAGACTGCAAGTAGCGAGTTTGTCTTCACATTACAAGTCGATATCGATCATCTAATCTACCATCACATAGAAGAGAGCTGCGGTCATCACGATGATCATCATCACGATGAAACTCGTCTTCATCTGGTTCCTCCAACGCTCCCCCCTCTCCCGCTATATAGCGGGCGTATCTAGATTCGGCCTCGGCCCTAGTGGTGTACCCTTTGTAACTGTTACTGCTGAATCGGTGAACCTGTCTCCGACACTCCTCCCAGTCGTCGTAGACTCCGGGAACCTTACCCTTGTACACGACATACGACGGCATTGCTATGCACTAGCCAAACGAAACGTTAGTACCAATTCACAGACAATACATAAGCAATATATAAGTATGCAACAGAACGATCGGAAGAGAAAAGCAAGACATTAATAGCATCGATTACATCTAAGTTGAACGACTCTCGAAACCAAAGAGACATACTACAAGTTCATTAAAGTTTAATTACAACATGAGCCAATCAATGTTTCAGAACTAGACACAGCATCACTGCTTTCGACTCGACTCAAGGGACCAGAGCGTGGATGAAGCCGCCGTCTATCGTGGGAGTCATGAAATCACGGGCGTTGTCAGCCTGCATTTGTTGCATTGTGTCGATGTCACTGTTGGATGGTTGATTTCTGAGGTAGAACTGCCCCGAGGTACGAAGGACATATTGATGGATGATTTCCGCAAACTCCGACTGGATGCGAAAGAATTCTTGTCTGATGTCCGCGTCCTGGATTGCTGACACGCTCGCGGCCCAATCTTTGAGTTTACTCGGTAGCAGAAGTTGATGATGGTCCCGTACGATCGCCCGCATGTGATGGATGGCGTAGTAGGCACCCTTCTGACCGCCAGGCGGCTGCTTGACGCAGCAGAACGTCGTATTGTGGGAGAACACGTGCTTGCCATACTTACGAATAGGCCTGGTGAAGGTGCCTCCAGATTTGGCGTAGCCGGGGAGAACATCATCAAGAACCTTCTTGACATTTTTGTAGTCTACGTTCGACTGACGGACCGGGTCGAAATACGTGGCCATGGAATATTTGGGGCATAGGAGGATGAGCGTGCAATGTGTGTCACTTCAGAAAACACGGAATGTTAAAAGAAAAACGATCGAAATCTAAGAATTTATATGTTATGGGGCGGTTGAGGGGGAGGACTTACTCGGGAAAGTAAGGCACGAGGAAGTTATCCTTATCTCGGTTTGCCAGAATGACGCCTTCGAGGTAAGAACTCGCGACTTGCCGGTCCCCAGCGCTGCCCAAGATCTTGGCACGCATGTAGAAGGGGTCGACTATCACGATGTCCGGGGTCTTGTCGCGAATGATCCGCATCTCCATACTCAGCGAAAATAGCCGAACGAAGGTGTAGTGCATCGGATGAAGGTTCAACATAGCGTGGATGTCATCAAACCGCAGGACGATCGTACCCCCGATGGAGTTATCCACAAAGCCCTTGCCCTCTGGCACCTTGGCCGCGAAAACCGGGTATGCCACATCCTTCTCTCTGAGACGCCGCTTCTCCAAAGAAAGAACACTATCATGCAGACTCCGCATAGCACTGGTTGCAGCATCGAGCATATTTGTCGGTAGCATGGGCCTACCCGCCACATGCACCCTCCTCATTACATCCTCAGGTGACGGTGGCCCATCCTGAGCACGGATCGTACTCGGTGCCGGCTGGCTCGCACCCTTGTTAGTCTTTCTTTTGCGTGCCTTCTTCTTCTCCTGTAATGGGACCGAGTTCTGCTCACAGACCGCCTTCTTGAGTGTGTTGGGGCTGATAATATTTTGCACCTCGTCTATCTGAGCCTCGGTGAAGTCGACAGCTGGAGGCGTCTCCTGAGAGCTGAACGGCAGACGACGCCTGTTGCAACTTGGCTTCTCCGTGGTACCAGCTAGATCGCGCACGTCTTTTATTGGGTTGGGTTCTTGAGAAGGAGGCCCCATGAAGTCGCCACCGTACCCATGATTGGCAAAGTACTGATCGACGTTGGCAAATGTATCGTCGTCTTCGTCGTTCTGATCTGTGCCATATGCATGTTTGGATCCAGTGGCATAGGGATGTCCGGCACCGTTGCGGCGGTCTTGCCATGGGGCCGACTTGGCGCCGGCACGACTGGCGGTGTTGTCTTTGGGGTGGTGTCCCCCGCCCCCAAACGAATCTGGCTCTTCGGCCAAAGCAGGGGCCAGCTCAGGCAGGCGTTGAGGGTCATCATGTCATCATCGTCGACCCCGACGGGTCGAATCGGAGGTAACACCTCGTCGTAGCCTGGCAGCACCCGAACCAGTTGAACCCTAAACAAGTTGGGTGGCATCTGGGTACCGTGGAACAAGGGGTTGCCCGGTTGAACAATTTTTCCCTTGGCGACATCGACCAACTAGTTGTTCATGAAGTGCAGGAGAGTGCACAGAACATCGACGGCGCCCTGCGAAAACATGTAGGGCGTCAGGGATGCCCAGTCAAAGGCAAGGAGATGAAGTCCTCGGCCGAGAGAGGCTTAATTAGTTACCGTGATGATGGTGTCGAGCTCGGCTAATGTCGAGGCACCACCAATGGCGAGCGTGCAGTTGACGGAGGGGCCGCTTGCTGCAGAGGTGCCGGCCGGCGTACACCCGGGTGCATTAAGCTCCCGTGCCGGCGTCGGAGACACCAATGCTGCCTCCGCCGGAGACACCAATGGCCCCGCCATTGCGTTCTGCGAGTTGCTGGCCATGAAGCTAGGAATCGGTGGCGGCCCCTATTGGCCGCCCGCAATCCACACACTCAACGCCTCGATAAAGGTAGGCACAATGGCAGTGATCGTCGCTCCGAGCTGTTGTTGCACTTGCTCTTGGACAATCTCCGGAATCCGCGCCACCTGTGCCTTGAGTTCTTGAACCTCGCGCGCCTGGCTTTCCGAGCTGGTCTTTTTCTCCTTTCGCCCACCAGCGTTATAGTATGACGACCATTTTGTCGACAAGCCTTTGCCGGCCACACGACCAGCTGACGTCGGCTTACTGAGCTTATCCTTGTTCTTCATTACATTCAACGCCCTATTTAGAGTCGTGTCCCAAGGGTTGCTCTTAGTCGACCCCGCGCTACTGCTTTTAGTCGCCTGCGGAAGGAATGTGAACCATTTAGAAATTTGGCTTCATTAATTAGAATGCAACCATATGGAGCTAATTACGCGGGGGTGTATTCCTTACCAGAACAAGCTCAAGCGGCCTGGTCTTCGGATCCGTGGTAAGCTCCTTTGTTTTCGGGTCCTTCTTGTACCGGGCCCTGACAAAGTTCCTGGTCTGCTTGTCACCGTATTTATCGAAGAGGGGCGGTAGGCTTTGCTCGGCACGGTCCGCCTCCTCCTTGTCCCATATAGGCTCCGCCACTCTGTAACCGCCGGGACCGAGTGTGTGTTCCCCTAAGTTCAACTCTCGCATTTCTTTCCCCCACTGACTTGAATCGGAGTTTGCGGTGCTCGAGCAATTGATCTTGAAGTCGTTGTAGTCATCTTTGGTGATCGAAGGATTTTTCTCCTTGATCTTCTCATAACTCTCACCTTTCTCGATCATTCTCTTCACATTGCTTTTCCAAGTAGACAGGGCCTTGCTCATCTTCGTGAGGGCAGCATTGTTCACTTTATTCCTTTTGAGGCTTGTGTTTTCAAATTCAGCGGGGAACTTGTATCATTCGTGCAGCTTCGTGAAGAGGAGGTTGCGCAAATTCCCTCAGTCAGGATGCCTTAGGTTCTCGGTGTTGATCGAGACTGTGCTCCGGAGAATGCACCCGAGCTGAGGCGAGTACCCCTTGACTATTCGTTCGGGCGCCGTTGGATTCCCGTCGGAGTCCACTTCAGTAACTTCCTCCTTGAGGGTGCGGAGCACGGTCGGGCGCCGGTCCTTCTGTTGCCTCTTCGGTTGGCTGCCATCTGTGCGTGCGCCGCCATCATCAGTGGTGGCATCCTCGGCGGCACCATCAGTGGTGGCATCAGTGGGGTCATCCTTGGCGGTACCATCAGTGGTCTCATGATCGGTGGGGAAGGCGGCGTCCTCATACAAGTGAGGTTGTTCCTCCATCTCCTGGGACAGCACCCAGAATGCCTTGCCGCCTGAACCTTCGGCCTCATCGTTGTTGGCCATGTTTCTCTCTAAATAGGAACAAAGTTTGGTCAAAAAGTTGGTTATTGTCAAGGAACAAGATCATGGTCTCATCATTTAGGGTTTGTCGACACCAAGGCATCCTAAAAGCTAAGCTTTTATCATTGAGGGTTTTTCGACGCCGAGGCACCCTAAAAGCCTAAGCTTTCATCATTTTGGTTTTTATCGACACCGAGGCACCCTAAAAGCCAAGGTTTTATAATTAATGGTTTGTCGACACCGAGGCATCCTAAAAGCTAAGCTAGGAAGGAGAATTCTAAGTTGGGCCTAATCACTTGGCTCTATTGCCGCCTATGGTTTAATGCAGCTAGAATAAAGGGGCACTTGATCCTACTTAATTAACTACTAAGATACCCCGGGCCATGGATTAGTCACAAGTACCCCATATGTCCTATTTTTAGCAAAGTCATGCTAAAATTCACGGGAAATTTCAGCATGACCTTTGCTGAAAATAGGACATATGGAGTACCCGAATTTGCCGGAACGGAAGTTAATCGACATTCCAGCAAACTCAAGGGCCTCTCGGGGTACCTGCAAAACCATCACGACACGATGGTCGGAGACAAAACCCAGCAGTGTAAAGTGGGGAAATCTGCCATGTCTAAACATGGATATTTCCAGTAGCTGATTGGACCAATGAAGCTATAAGATGTTACAATACAAACAAATTAAAGCAGCAGCAATAAGACAAGCACATGTATAGCTTGCAAAAGCATATATTTCCAGTTTGCTTTCGCAGCTACATCATGAAACAATCCGATATCATTGGACAGAATATCATTAAGACAAAGGAGATGCTCTCACTCCATTCTAAATATCCATCATCCTCCCACTCCATTCTAAATAGTGTTACTTCTAACTGGTTTTATTATTTTCTTCTTCTTTATTATTTTCAAAATTCAAATAACATGGCACTTTTATTAACTAGTGCTGTCTCTGCTCGTTTTATTATTTTCTTCTTCTTTCATGCGTTCTAGAAATTGAAATGTGTATCTAGTCTAGATAATAATAAGTAGAAAACATGTAGCATGTAGTGGTACTTCTGCTTGTAGACCTGTAGTGATATGCCGTATCTTACCTCAGGTTGTCATGGTAGGAAATGCTTAAGTATTGCATCAAAGATTTAGTCAGTAATATGCGGTGGTCACTACTTGATCAAGTAGCAATCTAAATAAACAGACGCTGGCGGAAGACCTTTAGTTGCCAATGCACAATTACGGATGTAAGTTTGAACATGTTTATTATTCATTTTGTTAATTTGCTTAATTTTTTTCTTCTGATACAGGGACTACAATACAATACCTCCTACATGGCTAGATCATATTGCCTAAAACTTTTGACTTTATTGTCTCACTTATCTAACAAAATAGGTGGCGATTCATCTAGTTAAAAATAGAACTGGCAGAAAAGTAACTTAAATAGATGGAGTCAAACTAGGGAATTAAGGAACCCTCTGTCACATAGCTAGATTTGATACACATTTTTCCTAAGAAATAATAAAACCAGCAGAGACAGCACTAGTAAATGCTCTCTCCCTCTATTTTATTTTATTTTTATTTTATTTTGTACATAGAAACTAGCAGAGACTGTCACATAGCTAGAAGCTGCGTGAAGTTCGTTTTCCTGCAATCTTAGTTGACCTGTAGAATCAGAAACATTTTCATGTGTGCAAGGATGGCTTTTATGTATTAGTTTTATAAGGGGTTGATGTAAATATGAGAATTCATTCAGGTTTTTTCTTAAAGAACCACATTATTTGTTGATCACACTCAAGCAGTTGACTGTTTATCACACTTGAGTACTTAGGCAGGCATGCACAGTTTCTTCCCGAACATCAACTGTTTGCATCTACTTGGGACTAGGAAGACAGAGTATGTCTAGTGAAGCATCATGTATCCATTTTTTTTCTTTTGGTAACTAAAATTTCAAGACTGGTCTCATCAGGATAACATGTGAATGTCAACGGCCATCAAACAGTAGGCTGATAATACCACTTGGCGTTAGTAGAATTACATCTACTAGTACCTGTTGATAGATTATTTATGATGCAACAATCACTTGTAACTGTACCACTGTTATTGGCGTATTTACATAAGAACAGTTATTAGTGAAGCTAAGTGGCAACAAGGAGAAACTATTGCCCCCCATATCTACACCACCTCATCATTCAACACATAAGGATCCAAAGTAAGATTTCATCTTTCAACAAAGAAGGTTCTAAAGTATGATTTCACCATTCAACACAGAAGGATCCAAACTAGTGCTGTCTCTGCTGGTTTTTTTCATAGAAACGAGGCAAGAAAATTCCTTAAAGTAGCATGATGGATGAACTAACCGAGAAGAGGCAGAGGGAGACGGCGAGCTTGGGGAGGCGGGGATAGACGGCGGCTCCAAGTCTCCGCGGGCGGCTCCGAGGACGTGGGGCGGCTCCGAGGCTCCGATGCTCCAAGTCTCCGGCGGCGGGGGCGCGTGGGGCGGCGTCGAGCGCTAGGGCTAGGGCTCGGGGGCGCGGGGGGCAGCGGCGTCGTCGATGGCGAGGGCTAGGGCTCGGGGGTGCGTGGGTGGTCGGCGGCGCGGGCGGCGGCGAGCGCTAGGGCTCGGGGGCGCGGGGGGCGGCGGCGTCGGGGGCACGGGGGCGGCGGCGTCGGGGGAGGAGAGGGGAAAGGGGATTGAGGGCGAGGCGAGGGAGAGAGAGGGGGGAGGTGCAGTGGGTCAGGGCATCAATATGGATGGGGCACAAAACTAATGGCGCACTGCGCCCTGGTGCGCCATAAGTACGTCCATACTAATGGCGCACCTCCCCCTGGTGCGCCATTAGTATTTTTTTTTCTGCGCGAGCCAACAGGTTATCTCCCACCATACCTCATACACATCAAGTCCCTCTAGCTATATCGACTGGTCAGCACCAAGTTCTCCCACCAGGAGGTCCTGGGTTCGAATCCCAGGCTCCACAAAATTTTTTTATGCATTTAAAATGTTGTTTGATACTTATTTGTGTTTAAATATGTTCAAACTTGTTTAAATCATAACAGTAATATTATTTTATAAGACATAAATATATTTTTAAAAAATATCATCAAATTTGCTATTTGAATATATTTATGAATCATGTGAGTTCATGGGTCGGCGGCGGCGGCCGGTGGAGCGGGGGAGGGTGCGGGGGGTCGGC
>LR738715.1:363920580-363967909 GCA_902687465.1 Secale cereale
GGGTCGGCGGCGGCGGCCGGTGGACCGGGGGGTGCTCGGCGGCGAGGGGGATCGAGATCGAGTGTCCTTGAAATTTAAAAATATTCATGATAGTTCAAAAAGTGCCCATGAAATACAATCGTGAAATGAAGGCTACGATTTAAATACAATCGATCTTAGCTAGCTAGCTATCTGTTCACAATCTTATTGCCCTTCTTTTTCGCAAATGGAGTTCTTCTGTGGAACGGACGTCCTTTAGGTAGTGTGGTCCTTCTTCTTCTTGTGGTGTATGCTGCTACTTCATCATCGCCGTCATGTTCGATCCCCGGGTCGTCGTACTTGTCGAAGTCTTGCTCATTGGCTACTCCATCCATTCCGATGATCTTCCTTTTGCCTCTCCTCACGACAACACGACTGGGCTTTGACGGGTCGGTAATGAAGAAGCATTGGTCAACTTGGGAAGCCAGTACCCATGGCTCATTTTTCGCGGTGACGTTTGCGCCCGCGGTCTTGGATTTGGCTTCGGGTATAACCATGGTGGTGAAATACCGGTCTTCTTTTAGGACGCTCTTGGCCCATCTAACACGGAACATCGGGACCTTCTCTCCAGCGTAGCTCAACTCCCAGATCTCCTCGATCCTTCCGTAGTATCTGTCCTTGTCATTACCGGTGTAGGATTCCATCGTTACCCCGGAGTTCTGATAACCATCGCTCTTCATGTCCTTGGCCTCGGTGTAGAATGTGTAGCCGTTGATATCGTACGCCTCATAGGTCATCAGGTTGTGCTCGGCGCCCTGTGACAAGGCGAATATGAGTTGTTCTTCCGCGGAAGAATCCTCATGTAAAGGGTACGACAGAAGCTTGTGCTTGAACCAACGCGTGAAACATGAGTTGTGCTCTTTGATTATATCTCCGTCCGTCCTCTGTTGGCCTCGGTCATTGTACGTCTTCTCAATAAAGGTTTTGTGCTCTACCACCCAAGGATCGACCACGTCTATGTGTTGTAGCGCGACTAGGTTTGCTCTTTCAAAGTCGGCGAGTCGACCCTCGAAGTCGACATGCATTTTGCGGCGACCCTCACGTTGACCCCATCCAGCGAGCCTGCCGAGGTGCCTGTTGACGGGCATACCAACGGGGATCTCGATGCCTAGATAATTCGTGCAGTAGGAGATGCACTCTTCGGTCAGAAAGCCCCTGGCTATGCTTCCCTCTGGACGTGACATGTTGCGAACGTATCCTTTGATGACACCATTCATCCTTTCGAACGGCATCATGCTGTGCAGGAATGTCGGCCCGAGTTGGATGATATCGTCCACGATATGGACCAACAGATGCACCATAACGTCGAAGAATGCGGGCGGGAAGTACATCTCAAGCTCGCATAGTATCACCACGATCTCTTCCTGTAGCCTTCTGAGTTGCCTCACGCCAACAGACTTCCGAGAGATGACGTTGAAAAAGTTGCATAGGCCAAATAGGGTTTCACGGACGTGCGCGTCCATGATCCCACGGATTGCAACTGGAAGTATCTACGTCATCAGCACGTGACAGTCGTGAGACTTCATCCCGCTGAACTTCAGCTTCGCTGGGTCTAGGTATCTGCTTATCTTCCCCGCGTAACTGTAAGGAAGTTTTACTCCTACGAGGCAGGTGAAAAACTGCTCGATCTCCTCCTGACTTAGAGTGAAGCACGTGGGAGGGTAGTCATTTCCGGTCTTCTTGGCCTTTTTGCCTTTGCGACGACTTTCCGTGTCCTGCTTCGCCTCATCATCATCATCATATATAGCATGAAGCTCCTGCCTGATGCCCATTGATTTCAAGTCTGCCCTTGCTTTCCGCCCATCTTTGGTCCTCTCTGGCATGTTGAGCAGGGTACCAAGCAGACTCTCGCACACGTTCTTCGTGATATGCATTACATCAAGGCTGTGAGGCACACAGTGGATCTTCCAGTACGGCAAGTCCCAGAAAACAGACCTCGTTTTCCATACCTTCAGCAGCGAATCTGGCGCCTTTCGCTTCTTTCCCGGCTCTGGCGCCTTTTTCTTCTTTCCCGACAGTGGGCAATCTTTCCAATTTTTCAACAGCTCGTCTATTTCCTCGCCGCTCCTCGTACGCGGGCGTCCCCAGGGTTCGGTTTCACCATCGAACAGATCCTTGCGTTTTCTCCACAGGTCATCCTCGCGAAGCCACCTTCGATGTCCCATGAACACTATTTTCGAACACCCGGGATCTCTATCTAGCTGGCGATACGTTGTGTCATCCATGCACTTGACGCATCCAGAAAATCCGTGGACCACCTGCCCCGCGACATATCTGTAACCGAGATAGTTGTGCACCGTCGTGAGCAGCGCGGCTCTCATAGGGAAATATTCTTTCTCTGCGGCGTCCCATGTATTGGCTGGCGTTTTCCACAGCGTGTCAAGCTCCTCTTTCAGCAGCCCCAGATACAGATTGATGTCATTCCCTGGTTGTTTTGGTCCTTCAATTAGCATACTCATGTGAATGTACTTCCTCTTCATGCACAACCAGGTGGGGAGGTTGTACATCCACACAAACACATGCCAGGTGCTATGTGTGCTTCTCTGGCTGCCAAACGGATTGACTCCATTGGTGCTCGCGCCCAGCACGATGTTCCTTGGATCGTTCCCAAATTCTAGGTCTTCGAAGTTCAACGCTTGCCACTGGCTCGCATCCTTAGGGTGACTCAGCATCTTGTCTTTTTTATCTATCTCCGGATCATTTGTGTCATCTTCTCGCTTCTTCTCCTCCCTACCCGCGTGCCAACGCAGGAGCTTGCTACCTTAGGGTCCGCGAAATACCACTGCAGACGAGGAGTGATCGGAAAGTACCACACCACTTTTCGAGGAGCTTTCTTCCTCTTCTTGTATCGAGTGACGCCGCACACCGGACATATGGTAGACTCCGCATGCTCGTCCCGATAAATGATGCAATTGTTCGTGCACACATGGTATTTCACGTGCGGTAAATCCAGAGGACACACGATTTTCTTCGCCTCCTCCAAACTGGTCGGGCACTTGTTCCCCTTGGGAAGATGTTCGTGCCAGAATGACATGTTCTCGTCGAAGCATGCGTCGGTCATTTTGTGTTTTACCTTCATCTCCAGAGCTATGAGCGTTACTTTCAGGCGGGTATCCTCGGGCCTGCATCCTTCATACAATGGAGTAACCGCGTCTAACTCAAGTTGATCCATCTTGGCTTTCTCTCGGGCGGCAGCTCTTGTGTTATCCGTCTGCTTGAGAAGCAGCTCTTGAATATGAGGGTCCTACACCCAGCCCATCGATGGTCCAGCGTCGTCTGCTCCGCCGGCATCATCATCTTCATGATCATGCCCGTCGTCTGCTCCGGCATCTTCCTCATCATCATGTCCTGCATCTTCTACATGATGACTATGTACAGCATCACCGTCGTGATCATATCCTGGGGATTCTTCGTCTTCTCGCCCGCCCGAGCCGCGGTGGTTGTCTTGCTGCCCTTCCTCATTTCTTGCCCGACCCCCATGGACGACTTCGTAGTCATCTTCATCACCTTGCCACTGATAGCCATCCATGAAACCACGCAAGAGCAGGTGGTCCCGCACCTACCCGGAATCCGGGTCCGCAATAAGGCTCTTCAGCTTGCATCTTCGACACGGACATCTTATCTCCGTCTCGTTCTTTTGAAGCATCTCGGCCTTCGCGGAACTCAAAAACCTATTCACGATGCCTTCGGTCATCGTGCGCACCATGGTCGCCTGCGGGGTAGAGCAAAACGATATTTTAGAACCAAAAAAATTTTGCCATGACTTTCCCTAAAAATAGGACCAAAAAGAATGCTTAATGCCAAAATTCTCACCGAAACGGAAATGAATCAACATTCCCGGAAAATATTGGCAACTATCGCATTTCAAATACCGGTACAGCTCCAAACACAAACACATATGCAACACCACAAACATATGCAACACCACGAACATACATAGATCTAGCTAGGCCATAAAAAGTGCATGTGCACATTGTTGTAGGGAGAATAACATAAATATAGCTTCCCCCCTTACTTACCTATCAAAACAAGGTAATTTAACCACTTAATTTGAATGAATCTATGGTGGAAATGAGGTGAAAAAGAGGAGGGACCCAAGACAAGGAGGAGGTGGAGAGAATGAAGTGGGGAGAAAGTGAGTGTGGGTAGGAGAGGCTGTCCAAAATATCTTGTTGCTGCCCACTTACTAATGGCGAACCAACTCTAAATGCGCCATTAGTAATCCAGGTTACTAATGGCGCATCTTCTGCTAGTGCGCCATTAGTAGTTTTGAAAAAAAAATACTAATGGCACACTGTTCCACAGTGCGCCATTACTAGTTTAAACTAGTAATGGCGCACTGTGGAACAGTGCACCATTAGTAGTTTTGCAAAAAAAAGAATAAAAAAAATAAAAAATAAAACAACATTAGTGGCGCACTTTTCGACAGGTGCGCCATTACTAGTTACAACTAGTAATGGCGCACTGTGTCTGGATGCACCATTAGTATGTTTGGACAGGCGCACTAGTTCAATTTTTTTATACTAATGGCGCACCCTGGGCCTGGTGCGCCATTAGTAGTTTGAACTCTAATGGCGTATCAGAAGGTGGTGCGCCATTAGTATATACTAATGGCGCACTGCTTGTCTGGTGCGCCATTAGTGTCAATTCCATCTATAGCCCTTTTTCTAGTAGTGTATATGCAATATTTATTTCCTAACAGCAACAAAAACAAAAAACATAAAATTGGGTTGCCTCCCAACAAGCGTTATCATTTTACGCCCCAAGCTAGGCATGATACAAGATAAATCTAGGTATTGCCATCTTTGGAAGGCAATCCATAAGTGGCTCTCATGATAGATTCATATGGCAATTTGATTTTCTTTCTAGTAAAGTGTTACATGCCTTTCCTTAACGGAAATTGGAATCTAATATTTCCTTCCTTCATATCAATAATTGCACCAATCGCTCTAAGGAAACGTCTACCAAAAATAATAGGACATGAAGGATTGCAATCTATATCAAGAACAATGAAATCTACGGGCACATAATTCCTATTGGAAACAATAAGAACATCATTAATTATTCCCATAGGTTTCTTAATAGTGGAATCTGCAAGATGCAAATTTAAAGAACAGTCATCAAGCTCATGGAACCCTAGCAAATCACACAAAGTAATTGGGATAGTGGAGACACTAGCACCCAAATCACACAAAGCATAGCATTCATGATCTTTTATTTTTATTTTTATAGTAGGTTCCCACTCATCATAAAGCTTTCTAGGTATAGAAACTTCCAACTCAAGTTTTTCTTCATAAGATTGCATCAAAGCATCAACTATGTGTTTGGTGAAATCTTTATTTTGGCTATAAGCATGCGGAGAATTTAGCACGGATTGTAACAAGGAAATACAATCAATCAAAGAGCAATTATCATAATTGAATCCCTTAAAATCCAAAGTAGTGGGTTCATCACTATGCAAAGTTTTAATCTCTTCACTCCCACTTTTAGCAATTTTAGCATCAAGATCTAAAAACTCCGAATCATTGGGACACCTTAAAGCAGAATCATCTCCAATCCTATCTTCATCAAGATTTATACTAGAAAACAAGGATCTAATAGGAGACACATCAATAACTTTCAGATCTACATTTCTATTTTCAATATAACTAGAAGAACACGCTTTAATAGCACGCATTCTAGCGGTTCTTTCTTTGCATTCATCAATGGAAATTCTCATGGCTTTGAGAGACTCATTGATATCATCTTAGGTGGGATAGACCTAAGTTTCAAAGAATCAACATCAAGAGTAATTCTATCCACACTTCTAGCCAATTCATCAACCTTAAGCAATTTCTGTTCAAGCATAGCATTGAAATTATTTTGCGAGATCATAAACTCCATAATACTAGTTTCAAATTCAGAAGGCATCTTTCCATAAGAGTTGTTGTAGGAATTACCATAACTATTAGAGGAATTACTAGGAAAAGGCCTAGGATTAAAATTACCTCTATAAGCATTGTTACCAAAATTATTCCTACCAACAAAATTCACAACCAAAGATTCATTGTTATTCTCAATCAAAGTGGACAAAGGCATATCATTAGGATCGGAAGAGGCACCCTTAACAGCAAACAATTTCATAAGTTCATCCATCTTTCCACTCAAAACACTAATTTCTTCGATAGCATGCATTTTTTTACTAGTAGATCTTTCGGTGTGCCGTTGAGAATAATTAACCATAATATTATCTAGGAGTTTGGTAGCTTCTCCTAAGGTGGTTTCCATAAAAGTGCCTCTAGCGGCCGAATCTAAAAGATTTCTAGAAGCAAAATTCAATCCAGCATAAAAGTTTTGAATAATCATCCATAGATTCAAACCATGTGTAGGGCAATTGCGTATCATTAATTTCATTCTCTCCCAAGCTTGTGCAACATGCTCATGATCTAGTTGCTTAAAATTCATAATATCATTTCTAAGAAAGATTAACTTAGCAGGAGGGAAATACTTAGAGATAAAAGCATCCTTGCACTTATTCCACGAATCAATACTATTTCTGGGCAAAGAGGAAAACCAAGTTTTAGCACGATCTATAAGTGAAAACGGAAATAACTTCAATTTAACAATATCGTTATCTGTATCCCTTTTCTTTTGCATATCACACAAATCAACAAAGTTGTTTAGATGGGTAGCGGCATCTTCACTAGGAAGGCCGGAGAATTGATCTTTCATGACAAGATTCAACAAAGCAGCATTGATCTCACAAGATTCAGCATCGGTAATAGGAGCAATCGGAGTGCTAATAAAATCATTGTCGTTGGTATTGGAGAAGTCACATGACTTGGTATTGTTCTGAGCCATAGTGACAAGCAAGCAATCCAACATACATAAGCAAACAAGAAGCAAGCGAACGATAAACACACGGTGGAAGAAGGGCAAATAAAACGGCAAGGGTGAAGTGGGGGAGAGGAAAACGAGAGGCAAAAAATGTAATGCGAAGGATAAGGGTTTGTGATAGGTACTTGGTATATGACTTTTGCGCGAGCCTCCCCGACAACGGCGCTAGAAATTCTTCTTGCTACTTCTCGAGCTTGCGTTGTATTCTCTCGAAGAGGAAAGGGTGATGCAGCACAGTAGCGTAAGTATTTCCCTCAGTTTTTGAGAACCAAGGTATCAATTCAGTAGGAGACCACGCGCGAGTCCCTCGCACCTGCACAAACAAATAAGAACTTCGCAGCAAACGCGATAAGGGGTTGTCAATCCTTTACGGTCACTTACGAAAGTGAGATATGATAGAGATGATAGTTTATATTTTAGGTATTTTTGTTTATAAGAACAGAAAGTAAAAGCGGAAAAAGTAAAGTAGATGTAGATTGATATGTTGAGAATAGACCCGGGGGCCATAGTTTTCTCTAGTGGCTTCTCTCATGATAGCGATATTCTACGGCGGATAAACAAATTACTGTCGAGCAATTGATAAAAACGCGAATAATTATGAGACTATCTAGGCATGATCACGTCCGAGACAAGTAGAACAACTCCTGTCTGCATCTACTACTATTACTCCACACATCGACCGCTATCCAGCATGCATCTAGTGTATTGAGTTCATAAGAACAGAGTAACGCCTTAAGCAAGATGACATGATGTAGAGGGATAAACTCAAGAAATATGATATAAACCCCATCTTTTTATCCTCGATGGCAACAATACAATACGTGCCTTGTTGCCCCTATTGTCACTGAGACAAGACACCACAAGATTGAACCCAAAGCCAAGCACTTCTCCCATTGCAAGATCTATAGATCTAGTAGGCCAAACCAAACCAATAATTCGAAGAGACTTGCAACGATATTATGAGCGCACATAAAAAGTTCAGAGAAGAACCAAATATATTTCATAGATAACCTTGATCATAAACTCACAATTCATCAGATCTCGACAAACACACCGTAAAAAGAGATTACATCAAGTAGATCTCCTCGAAGACCGAGGAGAACTTTGTATTGAGATCCAGAGAGAGAAGAAGCCATCTAGATACTTGCTATGGACCCGAAGGTGTATGGTAAACTACTCACAACTCATGGTGAGGGCGATGATGATGATGAAGGCCTCTGTGATGGATCCCCTCCGGTGAAGCTCCGGAACAGGCTCCAAGATGGGATCTCCAAGGGAATAAAAGGTACGGCGGTGGAATTAGGGTTTTCTCTCTGTTCACGGAGTTTCTGGGGTACGTAGACTTATATAGGAAGAAGGAGGGCGCCGGGGGACGCTCGAGGGGGCCACGAGGTAGGGGGCGCACCCTGGGAAGGGGGGGGGGTGCCCCCCACCCTTGTGGGCCAGCCCTTTGTCCCCTGTAATGCCCCGGATGTAATACTTTCCCTTTTGGGTATATAATATATCTCCGGCTTCATCTATTTCCATTCCGGGTTCTTGTCTTTCGGGTTTTTCGTCATTTTGTTGTGTGAGTGTGTGGCATTCATTCATATCATGTAGACATGTGCATTGCATTGCATTTGTGTTGTGGGTTGCATCCGGTTCCGCGTGTTTCTTCCCGTTGTCCGTTTCGCGTTCCGGAGCTCCCTCACGTGTCCGTGACGTCCCGTAGGCCTACTTTGTTGTTCGGGCGTTTTACGTTACCGGTGTGCCGCGAGGTTGTTGTGTGTGTTGTTGTTTTGTTGTGTGCAACCCGCCTCTCAAATCTTGTCTCGTTTGGACTCCGTTGACTTTTCCATCCGTTGTCCGTGTGGGTCCGAAGTGCCTTCATTTCATGTCCCGGAAACATCCCTACTGCAGTCTGTTATCCTCTCCTAGGCCCCTTAAAACTATCCCCGCGATCGGATCCGTCGGATCGCGATCGGAGGGCTCCTAGCGCCCTTAAACTCTCCCTAACCCTAAATCCCTGCTATATATAGACCTCTACTCTATTTTGGGCATCCCCTTCTTCTTCCTCCTCTCTCCCCTCTTTTTTTTCCTTCTTCATCAGATCCAAGAAAAATCTTCCAGGATCCCGAAGGATCCTTCGATCCAGCCGCCAGTTACACCGATCGATCGCAGCGCCCGGAGTCAACGCAGCCGGCGCTCGCATCGCTCGCCAGGGCTCCTCGCCCGAGCGACCGCAAGCCAGGCCGCGTCGCGCCACCTTCCCCGCCGCATCGGGCCAGGCCCGTACATCCCCGACCTCCCACCAGCGCTCGTCCGCATCGCCGCCTGGGCCGTACGCCGCGCGGGCCAGATCGCAGCGCCGCGACCGCGTCGCCAGTCCGCTCCAGGCCGTCGCCGGCTGGGCCTCCCGCTCCGCGCGCGGGCCGCTACCCTCGCCGTTGGCCGAGCCCCTCCGCGCCAGCCGGGCGGGCTCCTGCCGCCTCGGGTGGGCCTCGCCTCCCCGCGGGCCTCCTCCTCCTCCTACCAGGCCGCACCGCCTCCGCCTCGGGTGGGCCTCGCCCCGCCTCACCGGGCCGCCGCCTCCGCCCGGCGGATCGTGGGCCGCGCCGAGCCAGCCGGGCCGCGCCGCCGGCCCGTCTTCTTCTTTTTCCCAGATCTGAATCTGGAGAGGTTGACCCCCCCCCTAAAACTTCTAAGTACCAGTTTTTCATCTGTCTGATGCTAAGTTTGACCTGCCCTAACTTTTACTGTGTTGCTCCGTTTTGCGCGTGTAATATGTCCAGACGTTCGTGGAGATGTGCTCTTCGTTTCCTCTGTTGTTGTCATGCATGCTAGAGATCATCTAGGCACTTGTTTTTCTGTTGCAAGAGTGCATCATGATATAAACTGCTGTTATGTGTTATTTTCATGCCACCTTTGCCATGTGATAATTTTTAGCTCGTTTGTCCAAACGATGCAAATGACATGTCCACGTGTTCGTCTTGTCACGAACTACGTGTTGCTTGTGATAGGTTGCATGGTAGATTTATTATTGCCTTGTTATCATTGTTGCAAAGTGCCATGTTCTTATGATGTGTTTTCACTTGTTATGAAATGCCATCTTGTTGAGCTCGTTGCAATCGGTGTGTTCACCTCAATGATGCATGCTTGTGTGTTTCGGGATCACCTTCATGTGCATTTTGTTGAGGTGCTTACCCTTTGCCATGTTTAGTTTCGAGGTGACTTAAACATGCTCTTTTATATGCCATGATGTTATTGCTGTTTTAGGACTTAGTGATTTTTCACTAAGTCTGAAATCTGTAACGTTCCGATGCCATGTTCGTGTGATGTTCTAGGACAAAGCATGATAGTTTTGGGGTGGATTTTGATTGTTCCTTGTAGTATATATTGTTGTCTTTCCATCCATGTCCTCACATGTCCATTCGAGTGGCTGTAGCATGTTTATCTTTTGCTCTAAAGTTTCAATAAAATTCTGCTGCCAGAATTTTATTGCAAAGTTCAATATGTCCAAGATCATTGCTATTGATCCGTGACTCCGTTGGGGGTGCACCTTGGACATAGTTGCTGTACTATATGTCTAGTTTGTGTTCATGTCCTTTGCCATGCTTTTTGGGTGCTGTAGCTTAATTATTTTGAGCTCCAAAGATGCCATGTTGCTGTAATTTTCAGCTTTCGCTCAAATCTTGTTTCGGGCATAACTTTTAGCCCGTAACTCCGATTTCAGCGAATCTTATATGAAACTTGATTGTTTTTCTATGTAGATTAATAATATCAGATTGTTATCTTGTTTGGAGGTGTTTTGCTTGAGTGATATTTTCCGTGCTCCCTGTGCATCCTTAGTGCATCCATCATGCATTCATGTTTTTCGAGTGCGCATTGCATCTTGTTGATTGGTGCTTGGTGTGATTGTTTTGTTTAGAGCCGGAAGCTGAGACCGGGTACGAGGTTGAGCACGAGGTTTCCAACGAGGTTGAGCACGAGGACCCTTCTTACGATCCGAACGACTTCTCTTCAGGCAAGATGACCGAACCCCGATAACATTACTATCTTTGCCTATTGCTAGTAGTCTCGATCTATAGTTTTGCCTCGATGCCCATGTTCTTCTTGTCAGCCTCCTACTTGTAACCAATTGCCATGTTTAACCAACCTACCTATGCAAACCGTTGCTTGGCTAAGTACGCTTCGCTCAGCCCTTCTTATAGCGTTGCTAGTTGCAGGTGAAGTGAAGATGCTTGCTCCATGTTGAAGTTTGGTTGGGTTATATCACACTACATAATTGCTTTAAATGAAATCATCTATCTATTGGCAAGGGTGGAAGGCTGAGCCTTTTGCTTGGTGTTTTGTTCCACTCATGCCGTTAGGAACCGTATAAACCGGTGTTATTTTCCTTGATTATGCGTTCCTAACACGGTTGGGGTGTATGGGACCCCCTCGATAAACCGCTAAGTGCTAAGTCTTTTCCAGCAAATCCCAACATTGGTACTATTTGCCTAATAACAAACTAAACATGCATAGGGAGTAATTAACCCTCTTTCTTAATCAACAACCCCGGGCCAGTGCTCCACATGAGTGTTGGTCCGAACTGGGGGTCCTGCGGGGCCACCTCGAGGAAACTCAAGGTCTGGTAAAAACCCGTAGCATCACCCACCCGGTCGTGTCCTGAGACATAGATACGTGCGGCTACTATCAGGGTGTCGACACGCCGGGAGGATTTGCTGCATTAGCCTTACCTTAGCTCGGTATATCTTGAGCACGGGATTCCGAGGATACTCGGGTCTTCCCACTTTAGAGTTGCGACTCCGCGGATCGTGGGCTTGTAATGGGTCAAGTTGGAACACCCCTGCAGGTTTTGAACTTTCGAAAGCCGTGCCCGCGGTTATGTGGCAGATGGGAGCTTGTTAATTCCGGTTGTAGATAACTTGACACAATGTTACTAATACACTACCAGCGTGTGTTCCGTGACTGTCAATTTCCGAATAGGGATTCGGGAGTTGAACACGGAGGGGTTATGATTGTGGAGCTTGTAGCTAGGATCACTTCGTGATCACTTCTCGCCGAGGCCTTCTCTTCTCGCTCTCACTTGCGTAAGCTAGATGCTAGTTGCTGCTGCAGACTTGTTCTTTCTTCAGCCTTTTCCTCACCCAAAGGCTTTGATAGTCTTGTTACCCGGAGACGGGATTGCTGAGTCCTCTGTGGCTCACAGTTACTTCACACACCAGATGCAGGTCCAGCTGTGAGCTATCCAGGTGATGGCACCGAGCTGGATTGGGAGTACGACGAGGAGCGTAGTCGGTACTACGTGCGCTACCCGGACGATCAGTAGTGGAGTCTCTTACTAGGATTCGATCCGCCTGTGGTTTATTTATCTGAGTTCGGTACTTTGACATTTGGCTTTTGCCCTTAGAGGGTTGTAGTGCTCTTAATGTATGATGTTTGAGACTTGTACTGTAATTCTGTGACGTGGCGAGTGTAAGCCAACTATTTTCAGTTTACTATCCCCTCTTTTACATGAGTTGTGCAAAGATTACCGAACTTGAGATCATTCTAGGATGGATTTATGCCTTTAAGTCGTGCCTCGACACGTAGGAGGTATAACTCCATCCTGGGCATTACAAGTTGGTAATCAGAGCCTTCTCCGACCTAGGAGCCCCCACTGTTTGATCGAATCGTTGACGGTCGAGTCTAGGCACACACTGAAAACTTTTGAGTCCTATATTATATCGGAGAGTAGGATTTCTTTGCTTCTCATCCCCTTTTTCTCTGGTGAGGACTCCTGACGTCTACTCTTGTCTCTCCTATCTTCAAAATTTGCACAATTTTTTTTAGGAATCCCGCGAGTATTCTGGTATTGTTTCGATGTTCTTGTGACAAGGATATTGTTCCCGATGCCTCCTGTTACCGAGGAGTTGAGCTTCGGGGTATCATTGTAACAAGCATATCGCGACAGTACTAAATACTTAAGACGGCCGACATCGAAAATCTCCCCTATACGGCCAGTGGCAAGATAACCCCGACATCACCCAGTACTGGGGAGGTAGTTCGGGAGTATTGCCATAGCTTGTTATAGTGGATGCTTTTCGAAGGTCCGAGGTACACAGTTTCCGAGAAAGACTGGTTATGTGTTGAAGGATGGATACACCTGGATGTAGGTTACAGTTGATTGCGCGGTGCTTCCCGTGTATTCCCAACACCTGATTGCATAACTGGAATCTTTCGGAAATCTATAGGTGGGTTTTATCCAGTAGATCGTAGGCATTCTTCCAACGAATGCAGGTTAGTGAGTTCGGGGTTCGACATTGAGTGAAGGGGTTATATGACCGAGGTTACTATCAGGAGTTGCATCTTAAAGGGTCCTTGGCTATGCTGATCCGGGGATTGCAAAACCTTTTCGTAACGCGTTCATATGCTTTTAGCACAAATATGTTAGAACGAAACTCCTTTCTTGTGTTTGTTCCTGTCCGTAACTTGTTGCTTTTTCTTATTTTCATTTTGATCCCTATGTGGCTTCTCGTGAAGACTGATGTTATCATTTAACTGAGAATATCATTCGTTCCTCTTGTTCGGATGATTTCATTCGTTCTTATTGTTCGAATGATTATTGTGAAGACTTGTTGCAATTCATTCCATTGATTCAGCTTATTCCTTTTGTCAATCAATTGCTGATTCGTGGTCATCTCTCACAGGATGGCTCCGAAAAAGGTTCCGAACGCTAACCCAGAGGTGGAAGAGGTCCCAGAGCGTCCTCCTTCTCCTCCTCCTCCGCCTGAGGCTTGGAGAGCAATTATGGAGACTACAGCTCAGAACACTCAGTTGATGATGCAGATGATGCAGATGATGCAAGCTAATCAAGCTAATCAGGGTGTTCCAGGGAATCAAGGCAACTTCTTCCTGCAGCACCATGCTACTCTCAACCAGTTCCTGGCTAACAATCCTAAAGCTTTCAGTTACTGTGTCGACCCTCTTGATGCTGAGGATTGGTTGACCGACATAAAGAAGCATTTTGAGTGCAGTAACGTGAAGGAAGATGACTATGTGAAGTTTGCAGCCTTCCAACTGAAAGATCAAGCAGCTGACTAGTGGCAGCAGTACAAAGACTCAAGGACGGGTCAAGTGATCTCTTGGGGGAATTTCTGCAAGGATTTCCGCTCGCACCACATTCCTACAAGTGTCATCGAGGGTATGCGTGAGCAATTCCGCAACCTCAAGCAGGGCTCCATGACAGTCTATCAGTATAATGTCAAGTTCCAAAACCTCGCTCGCTATGCAAAGCAAGACATTCCTGATGCAAAGAGCAAAATCTATCAGTTCCGTGGAGGTCTCAAAGATGAACTTCAGCTTGCTCTCACTTTGTTCGAGCCAGACGAATTCGATAAGTTCTATAACATGGCTTTGAAACAAGAAGCAGCTCAGCTTAAGATGGAGGCTTCTAAGAAGAGAATTCGAGATGCTGTTCACTCTTCCTCATCGTCTCAGTTGGCTGCGAAACAACAGAAATTCTGGCTTCCTCCTCCTCCAGTGATTCGAGCTCCTTACAACAACTCCAACAACTTCAACAACTCCAACAACAAGAACTCTAGTGGT
The DNA here is from genome assembly GCA_902687465.1 of Secale cereale. Lineage (NCBI taxonomy): Eukaryota > Viridiplantae > Streptophyta > Magnoliopsida > Poales > Poaceae > Secale > Secale cereale. Next base: position 363,935,044 of record LR738715.1, read on the forward strand.
CGTGGTTTCTCCCACCCACCCAACCCAAGCAACCAGTCGAAGAAGCAGTTTCAGTCTCAAGGCTCCAAGTCAAGTGGCTCTCATTTCCGTCCTCTCTCAGAAGTGACTTGCAACAAATGTACTCTGAAAGGTCACTATGCCAACATATGTCCGAATCCGAAGCGTCTTCCTCCTCCACCACCTGTGAGTTCAGCTATTGTCAGGCATGATCCAAAGGCAGCAAGGGTCAATCTGATGAATGCAGCACAAGCGGAGGCTTCTTCTGATGTCATTCTGGGTAACCTTCCAGTGAACTCTTTTCCAGCTAAAGTGTTATTTGATTCGGGTGCTTCATGCTCTTTCATGTCTCAACCAGTTGCATCCAAGTATAATACTGACATCAAAAGCTTGCCAAGGGAGTTATCAGTTATTTCTCCGGGGAGACGGATGCATTCTAGCATATATGCTCCGGATGTTTCTATTCGCATGGGCGATTATCGATTCTTGGCTTCTCCGGTGATTCTCGGCAATTCTGACATCGACCTCATCCTCGGAATGGATTGGCTTTCTCAGCACGATGCTCACATTGATTGTGCTCAAAAGGAAGTCAAATTGACTCATTCTGATGAAGATGTGATTATCTTTGCCACCAGGGATAATACTATTCGGCTTTTCTCTCTCAATGATAAGGGTGAAATTAATGCCATAGAACAAATTCCAGTGGTGAACGAATATCAAGACGTCTTTCCAGAAGATCTTCCAGGCATGCCTCCACACCGTCAGGTGGAGTTTGTCATTGAACTCGAGCCGGGCACTGAGCCTGCTTGCCGGCGTCCATACAAGCTCTCTCCGGATGAATTGAACGAATTGAAGAAGCAGCTTGATAAGCAGGAGAGTATGGGTCTCATCAGACCGAGTACATCTCCGTGGGGCTGTGGTGTCTTATTTGTCAAGAAGAAAGATGGCACGAAGCGTCTCTGTGTTGACTACCGGCCATTGAACAAGAAGACGATTAAGAACAAGTATCCGCTCCCCAACATCAACGAACTCTTTGAGCAGCTCAAAGGAGCTAAAGTGTTCTCTAAGCTTGAACTCCGAATGGGCTATCATCAAATTCGCATTCGCGAGGAAGACATTCCCAAGACGGCCTTCAGAACGAGCTACGGTTCATATGAGTATACCGTCATGTCCTTCGGTCTCGCCAATGCTCCTCCTACCTTTTCAAGGATGATGCATTACATCTTCAACCCCTATACTGGCGAGTTCGTGCTTGTGTATCTGGATGATATTCTGGTGTTTTCCAAGAATGAAGAAGATCACGAAAAGCACTTGCGTCTGGTTCTTGATCGACTCCGAGAGCATAAATTCTATGCCAAGTTCTCAAAGTGCGAGTTTTGGCTCGATAAGGTTTTGTACCTGGGCCACATCATCTCAGCTGACGATATTGCGGTTAATCCCGAGAAAGTTGAAGCAATTGTCAACTGGGAAGCTCCTCAGAACGTCAAGCAGCTCCGCAATTTTCTGGGTCTTGCCAGCTATTGCAGAAGGTTTGTGGAGAACTTCTCCAAGATTGCCAAGCCTCTTTCCAACCTGCTTCAGAAGAATGTCAAATACTTTTGGTCTCCCGAATGTGAAGTGGCATTCAAAACCCTCAAAGAGAAGCTTGTCTCTGCTCCAGTTCTGACTCCTCCGGATGAAACCAAGCCCTATGAAGTATTATGCGATGCTTCTCTTCAAGGTCTTGGTGGTGTGCTTATGCAAGATAAGAGAATTGTGGCATCTACTTCTCGGCAGCTCAAGCCAAGTGAGAAAAACTATCCCACACATGATCTCGAGCTAGCAGCTGTGGTACATGCTCTGATTACGTGGAGACATCTGTTGTTGGGCAGAAAGGTCGACATCTTCACTGATCACAAGAGCTTGAAGTACATCTTCACACAGCCGCATCTGAACCTCCGCCAGACTCGTTGGGTCGAGATGATCCAAGAGTACAACCCCAGCATTGAATACACTCCCGGCAAGGCGAATGTGATTGCAGATGCTTTGAGCAGAAAGGCATATTGCAACAGCCTTCTTATCAAGCCGTACCAGCCTGAGCTTTGTGAAGCTTTCAGGAAGCTCAACCTTCAAGTTGTTCCGCAGGGTTTTCTTGCAAATCTCCAAATTGCTCCTACCTTGGAAGATCAAGTCCGTGAGGCCCAGCTCAGTGATACCATGGTGAAGAAGGTGAAACATGGGATTGCAAAGGGCACTCCAAAATACAAGTGCTTCCGTGTTGATGAGAGAGATACCTTGTTCTTCGAGGACAGACTCGTTGTTCCCAAAGGTGATCTCAGGAAGCTCATAATGGAAGAAGCTCATGATTCTCTCCTTTCCATTCATCCTGGCAGTTCCAAGATGTACCAAGACCTCAAGCAATCTTACTGGTGGACACACATGAAAAGGGAAATTGCCCAATTCGTGAATGAATGTGATGTATGCAGAAGAGTGAAAGCAGAACATCAACGTCCAGCCGGTCTTCTCCAACCTCTTCCTATTCCCGAGTGGAAGTTCGACCACATTGAAATGGACTTCGTCACTGGCTTTCCTAAATCCAAGCGAGGCAATGATGCTATCTTTGTGGGGATTGACAAGCTTACCAAAGTCGCTCACTTTCTTCCAGTCAAAGAATCAATCAATGCAGCTCAACTTGCAGAGCTGTACACTTCCAGAATTGTGTCCCTACATGGCATTCCTCAAGTGATATCCTCAGACCGTGGAAGCTTGTTCACATCAAGGTTCTGGGACTCCTTTCAGTCCGCCATGGGCACGAAGATCAGGTTCAGCACTGCCTTTCACCCTCAGACTAGAGGTCAAGTCGAGCGTGTGAATCAGATTCTAGAAGATATGCTCAGAGCCTGTGTCATCTCCTTCGGCATGAAATGGGAAGACTGCCTTCCATTTGCCGAGTTCTCTTACAACAACAGCTTTCAAGCAAGTGCAGGCAAAGCACCATTTGAAATTCTCTATGGCAGAAAGTGTCGTACCCCTCTCAACTGGTCTGAAACAGGCGAACGCCAACTTCTTGGCAATGACTTGATCTCTGAAGCCGAAGAAATGTGCAAAGTCATACGTGAGAATCTCAAGGCCGCTCAGTCGCGTCAGAAGAGCTACTATGACGGAAAGCATCGTGATTTGGCTTTCGACATCGGTGATCATGTCTATCTCCGAGTTTCTCCGATGAAAGGAACCCAAAGATTCGGTATCAAAGGAAAACTTGCTCCTAGATACGTCGGGCCTTTCAAGATTCTTGGCAAAAGAGGCGATCTAGCCTATCAGCTCGAGCTCCCTTCCAACTTTGCAAATGTTCATGATGTCTTCCATGTGTCTCAGCTTCGCAAATGCTTCAAGGCACCTGAGCGCATGATTCCGTTTGAGGAGATTGATCTTCAACAAGACCTTTCCTACCGAGAGCATCCAGTTGCAATTCTCGAAGAAACCGAACGCAAGACTCGCAACAAGTCCATCAAGTTTCTGAAAGTCAAGTGGTCACATCACACCGACCGAGAAGCTACCTGGGAACGAGAAGATCATCTTCGTTCCGAGTACCCTTCCTTTTTCCAGTCCTAGATCTCGGGACGAGATCTTTTTGTAGTAGAGGAGAGCTTGTAATGCCCCGGATGTAATACTTTCCCTTTTGGGTATATAATATATCTCCGGCTTCATCTATTTCCATTCCGGGTTCTTGTCTTTCGGGTTTTTCGTCGTTTTGTTGTGTGAGTCTGTGGCATTCATTCATATCATGTAGACATGTGCATTGCATTGCATTTGTGTTGTGGGTTGCATCCGGTTCCGCGTGTTTCTTCCCGTTGTCCGTTTCGCGTTCCGGAGCTCCCTCACGTGTCCGTGACGTCCCGTAGGCCTACTTTGTTGTTCGGGCGTTTTACGTTACCGGTGTGCCGCGAGGTTGTTGTGTGTGTTGTTGTTTAGTTGTGTGCAACCCGCCTCTCAAATCTCGTCTCGTTTGGACTTCGTTGACTTTTCCATCCGTTGTGCGTGTGGGTCCGAAGTGCCTTCACTTCGTGTCCCGGAAACATCCCTACTGCAGTCTGTTATCCTCTCCTAGGCCCCTTAAAACTATCCCCGCGATCGGATCCGTCGGATCGCGATCGGAGGGATCCTAGCACCCTTAAACTCTCCCTAACCCTAAATCCCTGCTATATATAGACCCCTACTCTATTTTGGGCATCCCCTTCTTCTTCCTCCTCTCTCCCCTCTTTTTTTTTCCTTCTTCCTCAGATCCAAGAAAAATCTTCCCGGATCCCGAAGGATCCTTCGATCCAGCCGCCAGTTACACCGATCGATCGCAGCGCCCGGAGTCAACGCAGCCGGCGCTCGCATCGCTCGCCAGGGCTCCTCGCCCGAGCGACCGCAAGCCAGGCCGCGTCGAGCCACCTTCCCCGCCGCATCGGGCCAGGCCCGTACATCCCCGACCTCCCACCAGCGCTCGTCCGCATCGCCGCCTGGGCCGTACGCCGCGCGGGCCAGATCGCAGCGCCGCGACCGCGTCGCCAGTCCGCTCCAGGCCGTCGCCGGCTCGGCCTCCCGCTCCGCGCGCGGGCCGCTCCCCTCGCCGTGGGCCGAGCCCCTCCGCGCCAGCCGGGCGGGCTCCTGCCGCCTCGGGTGGGCCTCGCCTCCCCGCGGGCCTCCTCCTCCTCCTACCAGGCCGCACCGCCTCCGCCTCGGGTGGGCCTCGCCCCGCCTCACCGGGCCGCCGCCTCCGCCCGGCGGATTGTGGGCCGCGCCGAGCCAGCCGGGCTGCGCCGCCGGCCCGTCTTCTTCTTTTTCCCAGATCTGAATCTGGAGAGGTTGACCCCCCCCCTAAAACTTCTAAGTACCAGTTTTTCATCTGTCTGATGCTAAGTTTGACCTGCCCTAACTTTTACTGTGTTGCTCCGTTTTGCGCGTGTAATATGTCCAGACGTTCGTGGAGATGTGCTCTTCGTTTCCTCTGTTGTTGTCATGCATGTTAGAGATCATCTAGGCACTTGTTTTGCTGTTGCAAGAGTGCATCATGATATAAACTGCTGTTATTTGTTATTTTCATGCCACCTTTGCCATGTGATAACTTTTAGCTCGTTTGTCCAAACGATGCAAATGACATGTCCACGTGTTCGTCTTGTCACGAACTACGTGTTGCTTGTGATAGGTTGCATGGTAGATTTATTATTGCCTTGTTATCATCGTTGCAAAGTGCCATGTTCTTATGATGTGTTTTCACTTGTTATGAAATGCCATCTTGTTGAGCTCGTTGCAATCGTTGTGTTCACCTCAATGATGCATGCTTGTGTGTTTCGGGATCACCTTCATGTGCATTTTGATGAGGTGCTTACCCTTTGCCATGTTTAGTTTCGAGGTGACTTAAACATGCTCTTTTATATGCCATGATGTTATTGCTGTTTTAGGACTTAGTGATTTTTCACTAAGTCTGAAATCTGTAACGTTCCGATGCCATGTTCGTGTGATGTTCTAGGACAAAGCATGATAGTTTTGGGGTGAATTTTGATTGTTCCTTGTAGTATATATTGTTGTCTTTCCATCCATGTCCTCACATGTCCATTTGAGTGGCTGTAGCATGTTTATCTTTTGCTCTAAAGTTTCAATAAAATTCTGCTGCCAGAATTTTATTGTAAAGTTCAATATGTCCAAGATCATTGCTATTGATCCGTGACTCCGTTGGGGGTGCACCTTGGACATAGTTGCTGTACTATATGTCTAGTTTTTGTTCATGTCCTTTGCCATGCTTTTTGGGTGCTGTAGCTTAATTATTTTGAGCTCCAAAGATGCCATGTTGCTGTAATTTTCAGCTTTCGCTCAAATCTTGTTTCGGGCATAACTTTTAGCCCGTAACTCCGATTTCAGCGAATCTTATATCAAACTTGATTGTTTTTCTGTGTAGATTAATAATATCAGATTGTTATCTTGTTTTGAGGTGTTTTGCTTGAGTGATATTTTCCGTGCTCCGTGTGCATCCTTAGTGCATCCATCATGCATTCATGTTTTTCGAGTGCGCATTGCATCTTGTTGATTGGTGCTTGGTGTGATTGTTTTGTTTAGAGCCGGAAGATGAGACCGGGTACGAGGTTGAGCACGAGGTTTCCAACGAGGTTGAGCACGAGGACCCTTCTTAGGATCCGAACGACTTCTCTTCAGGCAAGATGACCGAACCCCGATAACATTACTATCTTTGCCTATTGCTAGTAGTCTCGATCTATAGTTTTGCCTCGATGCCCATGTTCTTCTTGTCAGCCTCCTACTTGTAACCAATTGCCTGTTTAACCAACCTACCTATGCAAACCGTTGCTTGGCTAAGTACGCTTCGCTCAGCCCTTCTTATACCGTTGCTAGTTGCAGGTGAAGTGAAGATGCTTGCTCCATGTTGAAGTTTGGTTGGGTTATATCACACTACATAATTGCTTTAAATGAAATCATCTATATATTGGCAAGGGTGGAAGGCTGAGCCTTTTGCTTGGTGTTTTGTTCCACTCATGCCGTTAGGAACCGTATAAACCGGTGTTATGTTCCTTGATTATGCGTTCCTAACACGGTTGGGGTGTATGGGACCCCCTCGATAAACCGCTAAGTGCTAAGTCTTTTCCAGCAAATCCCAACATTGGTACTATTTGCCTAATAACAAACTAAACATGCATAGGGAGTAATTAACCCTCTTTCTTAATCAACAACCCCGGGCTAGTGCTCGACATGAGTGTTGGTCCGAACTGGGGGTCCTGCGGGGCCACCTCGAGGAAACTCAAGGTCTGGTAAAAACCCGTAGCATCACCCATCCGGTCGTGTCCTGAGACTTAGATACGCACGGCTACTATCAGGGTGTCGACACGCCGGGAGGATTTGCTGGATTAGCCTTACCTTAGCTCGGTATATCTTGAGCACGGGATTCCGAGGATACTCGGGTCTTCCCACTTTGGAGTTGCGACTCAGCGGATCGTGGGCTTGTAATGGGTCAAGTTGGAACACCCCTGCAGGGTTTGAACTTTCGAAAGCCGTGCCCGCGGTTATGTGGCAGATGGGAGCTTGTTAATTCCGGTTGTAGATAACTTGACACAATGTTAGTAATACACTACCAGCGTGTGTTCCGTGACTGTCAATTTCCGAATAGGGATTCGGGAGTTGAACACGGAGGGGTTATGAGTGTGGAGCTTGTAGCTAGGATCACTTCGTGATCACTTCTCGCCGAGGCCTTCTCTTCTCGCTCTCACTTGCGTAAGCTAGATGTTAGTTGCTGCTGCAGACTTGTTCTTTCTTCAGCCTTTTCCTCACCCAAAGGCTTTGATAGTCTTGTTACCCGGAGACGGGATTGCTGAGTCCTCTGTGGCTCACAGTTACTTCACACACCAGATGCATGTCCAGCTGTGAGCTATCCAGGTGATGGCACCGAGCTGGATTGGGAGTACGACGAGGAGCGTAGTCGGTACTACGTGCGCTACCCGGACGATCAGTAGTGGAGTCTCTTACTAGGATTCGATCCGCCTGTGGTTTATTTATCTGAGTTCGGTACTTTGACATTTGGCTTTTGCCCTTAGAGGGTTGTAGTGCTCTTAATGTATGATGTTTGAGACTTGTACTGTAATTCTGTGACGTGGCGAGTGTAAGCCAACTATTTTCAGTTTACTATCCCCTCTTTTACATGAGTTGTGCAAAGATTACCGAACTTGAGATCATTCTAGGATGGATTTATGCCTTTAAGTCGTGCCTCGACACGTAGGAGGTATAACTCCATCCTGGGCATTACATCCCCTGACGTGGTTCTCAAGCTCCGCGTGCGTGATTTTCTCCAAAAATATCTCTCACGAAGGTTTCATTCCGTTTGTACTCCCTTTGATATTATTTTTCTGCAAAACCATGAAACAGGCAAAAAACAGCAATCTGGACTGGGCCTTTGGGTTAGTAGGTTAGTTCCAAAAATGATATAAAAGTGAATGATAAAGTCCATTACACATACAAGACTTCATAAATAATAGCATGGAACAATCAAAAATTATAGATACGTTGGAGACGTGTCAGAACGCTATAAGAGGGGTTGAGCAAAAGCGTAACTTAGTCAATCAATGGTTTGCTAGGATGGTGGTTAGAGGGTTTCATGGCATCATAGGAGGCTGATAGGACAAGAATGGGTAGCGCAACATAGCTATAGAGCGAGACAACTAGCAAAGCAAAGATAGAGGTGATATCGACAAACGGTCATCTTGCATGGGATCCCACAAGGAAGAAGAACGATTACATGAAGAAGACAAATGGACATAGTCAAACGAATCCTCACAACTCCGGAATGAAACCGAAGCTAACAAGAGAAGAAAACCGAAAAGAAGCAAACAATATTGTAGAAACACAAGCATAAATATAACATGATGCATAATCAAGTATGATGCATTTTCGGTTTAAATATGCATGGCATGGCAAAGTGCACAAACAACACTACAAATTAAGTGGAGCACAATATGCAACGAGTTGCATATTGACAGAACACCACATTCACATATTTAGTTTGATCCTAGTTATATACACAACAAGTTTAAAAATTGGTTAACATGGCGAGAGGTGAAGCATAAAGAAACTAGCTATCTAGGCAATTTTAATGAGGGCGGAAATAACAAACAACAATTCCTGAAAATCCCCATGTGCATATTTCGAACTTGGCACTCTTCTGCCTATTATACAATTTTAATGTTGTTAAACAGCAAATTTAAGTGCACCAAGTTATTCTACACATTTTCCCACCCCATTTACCTATAAAGTTTATTAAATTTGGAGCTACGATTATTTAGTTATGAATTAAACCATTTTAGCATGTTATTTAAGCAAATTAATGCAAACAACAAGTTTAAACAATTTAAACATGGATGAACATGGCAAATTATTAATCTACATGAAATTCTAAGCATTTTACATATATGACATGTTTAATTCCGATGCACGGTTGTTAAGTTATTATATGCATGATCAATAGGGGTCAATATGTAAATATGCAGTTTCTCTAGAAATAGATAAATTCGTCCAGTGGAAAAAACATCATGCGGGCCGAAATCTACTGGGTGCTAGGCTGGTGGGAGCAGCTCACATTGGGCCAGAGGAGGCGTGGGAGCTGCGCTGAAGGAGCTGGCGGCGTTGGGCCTTAGCGAGGCAGCGGGAGCTGGGCCTGGCGTGGTCGACGTTGGAGGTCAACACGCGGCTGAGACGCATGGGCGAGGCAGAGGTCAAACGGGGCGGCAGTGCGCTCGCTCAATTGGAGCTCGCAGAGGATCGGGTCAACGCGCGGAGCTCGGGCCAAGATCTTCCGGATCTGACGCCGCAAGGATGGAGAGACCCCTGGGCCGTTCGATTTGGTCAGGGATGGGGTCGGAGGCGCGTGGAACGACTGCGGCAGGAGCTGGGAGAAGAACCTGCAGGACATGGTAAGGTGAGACAAAGGATGCGGTAGGAAGAAAAAAGGCGATGAGGTCAGACGGCGACCTGACCTGGGTGGCCTGCGGCTGCTCGTCGGCGAGGCGAGGCCGAGTGTGACGAGGTGGTGCGGGCACATGGAAGCTTGGGCGCGAGAGGCGCATTGCGGGCGACACCTTGAGATGCAGGGGCGTGCCGAGGAGGCACTCGAGGAAGGAGGTGGTTTGGCGTCGGGTGGAGCCCCATGGCCATGGCCGCCTCCTTGTACAGACAGAGATGTGAGACGAGGGAGGACCAGAAACACATGAGCGAGAGGGAGAAGAGGAGCGACATGACCTGGTGGTTCATCCATCGACGGTGATGAGGCGAGGAAGAGGAGGCCTGGTCAGCGCGGGGACACACCGGATCGAGCGAGAGGAGCTCGGGGTTGAGCACAAAGTGGATCGAGGGAGGTAGGGGAGATGGAGTTGGATTGATGAGATCTGGATGGCTAGGTGTGCAAATTGAGGAGGAGAAGGTGGGAGGCGCCGGATCCGAGAAGGAGGCTGGCGGCTACGACGGGACAAGCTGCCTAGAATTTAGGGTTTGGTCTAGAAATGGACGAGGTGGGTTAGGTTAGGGTCTATTCGGTCTCTCCAATTAAGATCGAACGATCGAGAAAATAAATAGGTAGCGTGTCCAAATAAAAAAACATAGATGTTTTAGGGATGTTTGGAGATGATCCGGACCCAATGGTAATGACGGCCCGGTTCAGATTTGGGGAAGTTTTAGGACTAGGTTGCTAAGGTCGTCGGTGGCTGTGCAGAGAGGCTCAAATGGTCGGACAACAAAACAACGGTTGGACTCAACAGGGACAACGAAGACACCAAGGAGAAGCGGGAACTACAAATGATTACGGGTTTTATTGAAACATGCGGATGCAACGCGGATGATGCGATGATGAAATGCAACAAACAAAAATAAATCACATGATGAGAACAAAGTAGCTGGAAGTCTTCTGGGGCATCGGCCTCGGGGCGTCACATTACTCGCACCCTGACTCTCTTCTCTGATGGAAATCCAAATAAGGCTGGTCGTGGCAGAGAGAAGAACATTGGAGCTAAAATGTTTGAACCAGAAGGGTACATAACTCCACCTGGAGTTGAAACCACAACTGAACGCAACAACAGGTTGCAAAGGATTCGCCATCACTAGGTGAAGAAATGGTTCAACTCTGAGAACGTTCGCGAGAAATATCAAATTGAGTTTGCCTTCGCATCTCCATGGAATGATTGCATTGCTGAAAATGCATCGACCCTTATGATAAAAAGGTCAGGCCTCCATAGCCCTCTCATGCTCATCCAGACTCGCTCAAATTAATCACAAATTTTCCCGATGAAGTGGCCAGGAGGGCTAAGGCCAAAGCCAAGTGTGAGGCAAGGCAAATGAATAAAAATCAAGTCAAAGCTAAAAACGTCGCGCTGACTCAGCAAGACGTACAGAAGAAATATGATCGTGCTTCTAAAGGAAGCATGTCTAGAAAGTCAGTTTCTGCTCATGCTCCTCGAAAGAAATCAATCACCGGGAAATCAATGAAGGTTTCTCCTGACTCGTCTGGTGATTCTTCCAATGAAGAAGCTCCCAATGAAATTCCTATTTACGATCAACGATCCATCCTCAACACGCCATATAAGACTCCCTCACCAATTAAAGTTTCATATCCTCTAAGGAAATCACCAAGACATGCACCCACTCCATTCACTGAGAAACCTCTGGGTTCTACCGCTCCTACTATGAAGAGAAAACAGTTGTCCAAAGAGAAAGCTAAAGCTTCTACTAAGAAAGCCAAACACAGTGTTCCCTCTTCCACAGAGGAACATAAAGTATGATTTCAATCTTATGATTGATATAATTGAGAGTGATGCTTACGATGCAAAATCTGTTGATATAAGCAGCCTGGGTCTTCCTGATGATGCTACCAAAATACTCCCTCCCTTCCTAAATATTTGTCTTTCTAAAGATTTCAACAAGTGATTACATACGAAGCAAAATGAGTGAATCTACACTCTAAAATATGTCTACATACAGTCATATGTTGTAGTCCATTTGAAATTTCTAGAAAGACAAATATTTGGGAACAGAAGGAGTAGTAACGAAACATTTCATCGAGCTGAGGAAAATGACGAAAGAGTTGAATCAAGCTATCAAGGACAAGCAAACCCTCGAGAAAATGAGAAGAGATGCCACCCCTGAACGAGAAACAAACAGTCTGAACAAAGAGATTGTTGAGCTTACAAAGGCTCTCAGTCTCATTAGGAGTGACAAAATTGAGTGGCGCTCATGTTTGAAAATAGAAGTATCTCAGTTGTGTGACAGGAGAAATGATGAAATTGACCGTCAGGCAGATCTTGCTTGAAGGAGAATGAAGGAAGAAAAAGTTAGAAGGCTAAGGCTAGAGCTAGCAAATCAAAAGGAATCAAAGATCGCCACCCTCTAACTGCTGCTAATGTTCCCTTTGACACAAGTTCTCCTCTGCACCAGATTCCCCCATCTCCACATCGTCAAGATGAACCCATGCAGCAAGATAGTTAGGTGGAAGTTATCTATCCTACTACAGCTTCCCAAGAACCTGATATCATTGATATCTTTCGAAACAAGTCCGATGAAGAAAGTGTTTTGCCTAAGCAGCATGCCACTGACGATAAAACTGATGAAGAGATTGAGGTTGGGAAGGCAGACCCACCGCCTCCGAAGGAAATGCAAGTTGAGCCATCCGGATCTCACAAGGAGGAGAGTGACAAGATTGAGGGGGAGCTAAACGCTTCCTGAGAAAAAACCATCTCGGTCACATCATCTGGTGCCCCTACCCAGATTGATGTTGATCCTGCTCCTGGTTCCACTGCCTCGCAGTTGTTAGAGGAAGAGAAAGAAATATAAAAATCACATGGCTCACAAAGGAATTGTACCACCGGTTGTGTCCCAAGAGTCCAAGAAAGAAGCTGTTGTGCACCCCAACCGAAGAAAATACAACGAAAGAAAAGGCCCTAGTGCCCAAAAGTCAGAAAGCCATTGAAGGAGTTCCAGCAAACAAGAAGGAAAAATAGTCAAGTTCCTCAAAGCATTCAACACAAGAAAAGTCGAGGAAGCCTCTTGCTGCTTTGAAGCCAATTGAGGAAGGCGTGCAAGCACCTGATGATATTCGTATTCGGAGTATAAGTGAAGAACATTTGAAAAATCCTTTGGAAACATTCACTAGTAGAAAAAGGGTCAAACGTGAAGCACATTAGTGCCGGTTTGAATTTGAGCCGGCACTAATCTATACATTAGTGCCGGTTCCAACGGCTAGCCGGGCCGCTCTCATTACTATCGGTTCGTGGCGAACCTTTAGCACCGGTTCGTGCCACGAACCGGTACTAATGAGAGTGGTGGCAGGATGTTGTCAGTCTGGGGCCCCTCCAGCACCTTTAGTACCGGTTCTTGGCACGAACCGGTGCTAAAGGTGGTCGTACATAAACCCTTCGTCCACCCGAGCTCGCTCTGTTCTTCCCCTTTCCACTCTCCTCTCTGTTCTTCCCCTCTTCCTCTCGAGCTCATCACACATTTTTCCCAAAATTTGTCAAGATTTGAAGGCCCCCATCCATTCAAATGATCACAAAGGTTAGCAACTTTGTCCTTTCATCTCTCATTGCTAGATTAGCTCTTGCAATGCTTTATATAGTGATTAATTTTTGAGTTTAGTAATTTGGGAGGAAATATATGTGCTAGTATTTGATTTATATGCAATTTGAGGTCCAAAATAACACTTAGTTTGCATATGTAGGAGAGGTTAAATTTAGTTGAAATAGAAAACGAGTACTTGAAAGAAAAATTGAAAAGAATTGAGGACGAGAAGATGGAATTGGAGTTGCATGTTGCCGATGTCGTCGATGATCACAAGATCAAGATGGAGAAAATGCGCTTGAAGATTAGAAAGGTTAGAAAATATGCCATCGATAGGGAGGCTTGCTATCATTATGCTGTTGGATCAATTGTTACCTTAGTTGCGATCTTGATCCCATTTGTTGTTGCATTTAAATGCTTTAGCTAGAGAGTTATTCGTTTGTTGCATTTAAGTGTTGTATGAACTTTATGTATGAACTTGTATTAAGTTGGTGTTTTTGGTGCTGTGTATTGAAGATGAGCCGACAATGGATGTACGATGACCGATGCTCTCCCGAGTTCATTAATGGCGTGCAAACTTTTCTGCTTGCGGCTGAGGCAAACAAGCGAGCGGATGGTTTTATGCCTTGTCCATGTGCTGTCTATAAGAATGGTCTAAATTACTCTAAGTCAAGAACCATTCACGTCCACCTGTTTAAGTCTGGTTCCGTGCCCCACTATAATGTTTTGACCAAGCACGGGGAAAGAGGGGTTATGATGGAAGACAATGAAGAAGAAGAGGACGACGATAGCTATCCTGGCCATGGGTTCCCTGAATACGATGATACAACAATGGGGGAAGAAGCTGAGCCGGTAATGCGGGAAGAAGCTGAGCCGGCAATGCGGGAAGAAGCTGAAGAAGAGGCATCAGATGAGCCCGTTGATGATCTAGGTCGGGCCATTGCTGATGCAAAGAGAAACTGCACAAGTGATTTGGAGAAGAAGAAGTTGCAGCGCATGTTAGAGGATCACAAAAAATTGTTGTACCCGAATTGCGTAGGTGACAAGAAAAAGCTGGGCACCACACTGGAATTGCTGCAATGGAAGGCAGAGAATGGTGTATCTGACAAGGGATTTGGAAAGTTGCTGGTAATGATAAAGGATATGCTTCCAAAGGACAACGAATTGCCCGAGAGTACGTACGAAGCAATGAAGGCTGTCTGCCTTCTAGGGTTAGAGGTGCAGAAGATACATGCATGCCCTAATGATTGCATCCTCTACCACGGTGAGTACGAGGATTTGAACGCTTGCCCGGTATGCTGTGCATTGCGCTATAAGATCAGCCGCGATGACCCTGGTGATGTCGAGGGCAAGCGCCCCAGGAAGACGATTCTTGCCAAGGTGATGTGGTATGCTCCTATAATACCACAGTTGAAACATTTGTTCCAAAACAAAGAGCATGCCAAGACGATGCGATGGCACAGAGAAGACCGTATGAAAGACGGAAAGTTGAGAGTACCCGCTGTCGGGTCGCAGTGGAGAAAAATCGAAAGAAAGTACGGGAAGGAGTTTGCAGATGACGCAAGGAGCGTATGGTTTGGTCTAAGCACAGATGGCATTAATCCTTTTGGGGAGCAGAGCAGCAACCATAGCACCTGGCCTGTGACTCTATGTTTGTATAACCTTCCTCCTTAGTCGTGCATGAAGCGGAAGTTCATTATGATGCCAGTGCTCATCCAAGGCCCTAAGCAACCTGGCAACGACATTGATGTGTAACTAAGGCCATTAGTTGAAGAACTCTTACAACTGTGGAATGGAACAGGTGTACGTGCGTGGGATGAGCACATGGGGGAAGAATTTGACCTAAAGGCATTGCTGTTCGTGACCATCAATGATTGGCCTGCTCTCAGTAACCTTTCAGGATAGACAAACAAGGGATACCGCGCATGCACGCACTATTTGGACGATACCGACAATATATATTTGGCTAATTGTAAGAAGAATGTGTACCTGGGACATCGTCGATTTCTTCCGAGCAGGCATCCTGTAAGAAAGAAAGGCAAGCATTTCAAAGGTGAGGCGGATCACCGGACGAAGCCTCGCCACCCTACTGGTGCTGATGTACATGATATGGTCAAGGATTTGAAGGTGGTCTTTGGAAAGGGTCCTGGTGGACAACCTGTTCCGAATGACGCTGACGGACGCGCACCCATGTGGAAGAAGAAATCTATATTTTTGGACCTGCCCCATTGGAAAGACCTAGAGATCCACTCCGCAATCGACGTGATGCACGTGACGAAGAATCTTTGTGTGACCATGCTTGGCTTCTTCGGCGTGTATGGGAAGACAAAAGATACACCTGAGGCACGGGAGGACCAGCAACGTATGCACGGAAAAGACAGCATGCATCAGGGTCTTGCAAGCTACACTCTTACCAAAGAAGAGAAGGAAATCTTCTTTGAATGCCTACTCAGTATTAAGGTACCGTCTGGCTTCTCGTCGAATATAAAGGGAATAATAAACATGGCAGAGAAAAAGTTCCAGAACCTAAAGTCTCATGACTGCCACGTGATTATGATGCAACTGCTTCCGGTTGCATTGAGGGGGCTTCTACCGGAAAACGTTCGATTAGCCATTGTGAAGCTATGTGCATTTCTCAATGCAATCTCTAAGAAGGTAATCGATCCAGAAATCATACCAAGGTTAGAGAATGATTTGGTGCAATGTCTTGTCAGTTTCGAGTTGGCGTTCCCACCATCCTTCTTCAACATCATGACGCACGTCCTAGTTCACCTATGCGAAGAGATTAACGTTTTGGGTCCTGTATTTCTACACAATATGTTCCCCTTTGAGAGGTTCATGGCAGTCTTAAAGAAATATGTTCATAACCATGCTAGGCCAGAAGAAGCATCTCCAAGGGCCATCACAATGAGGAGGTCATTGAGTTTTGTATTGACTTTATTCCTGACCTTAAGCCGACTGGTGTTCCTGAATCGCGGCATAAGGGCAGACTGGATGGAAAAGACACGCTAGGAGGGGAACAAATAATATGTATGCACGGACATTCTCTCACTGAAGCACAGTACACAGTTCTACAGAATTCTGCCTTGGTGGCTCCGTATATGGATGAACACAAGAATTTGCTACGCTACAAACACCCGGAGCGGTCTGATGACTGGATTACACGTGAACAAACCAGGAGTTTCGCCAGCTGGTTGCAGACATGTACCATGCATGACACCTCTATTGAAGATGACCTGTACTTGCTGTCCCAGTTACCATCTTCGAATATAATTACTTTCAAAGGGTACGAGATAAATGGTAATACAATTTACACGATCGCCCAAGATAAGAAGAGCACCAACCAAAACAGTGGTGTCCGCTTTGATGCAGAAACCAAGACGGGAAAGGAAACATATTATGGTTATATACAGGACATATGGGAACTTGACTATCGACGTGGTTTGAAGGTCCCTTTGTTTCGGTGCAAATGGGTCAGTATGACACGAGGCGGGGTAACGGAAGACCCGTAGTACGGAAAGCCAATAGTGGATCTCAACAATCTTGCGTATGCAGACGAACCATTCGTCCTAGCCAATGATGTGGCACAGGTTTTCTATGTGAAGGACATGTCTACCAAGCCAAGAAAAAGAAAAGATAAGGAAGTGAATGCATCGTACGATGAGCCAAAGCGGCACATAGTTCTTTCTAGGAAGAGAAACATCGTGGGAGTGGATGACAAGACAGACAAGTCAGAAGATTATGAAAAGTTTGATGAAATTGCTCCATTCAAAGTGAATATTGACCCGAGCATCCCGTTAAATGATGAAGATTTTCCATGGTTACGGCGCAAAGGGACACACGCGAAGAAAAAGTTTCACATCCAAAGATCTGGGATGTGATCGGCTTCACTATCATCACTTTCTTCTGTGTTTCACACCCAGAAGGGAATCTCTATAATAGTTAGGGTAGTTATGTGTTTTGGCATTTGAAACGCGAAGAAATTTTATGTGCAAACAAATTCTTTCATGCCTTTACTGATTTTTAAAGTTAAGTTATTCACAAACTAGTGATTCACACTAATTTCAAATAATTCAAAATTTAAACTATTCAAATTTGAAAACTACGGGCACTAACGAAAACTCATATGTTACAAAGGCATTGCATTTTTTTGAACTTTTTCGAACTCCAGACTTGTTTTGTGTTCAAAATGCACCATTCAAATCCACATAATCAATTATCAACCCTTTCTGAATTCATTTGGTATTTTTCATTCATTTACTGATTTGTTTTTAGAGAGCTAAATGACCGTGAAATTGAAAAGCACTACAAAATGAACTCTGAAAAGGTTAAAACTTGGCATGGTATCATCATTTGACCCACATGGCATGTGCAAAAAACTAGAGAGGGTCACGGAAAAAATTCGATGCACTATTTGAACTCCAGACTATTTTTACGTTCAGTATGCAGCATTCAAAGCGACGTCATCAATTTCCAGCACGTTCTGACATCATTTGTTGTTTTTCAGTCATTTACCGATTTGTTTAGAGAGTAAATGACCGTGAAATTGAAAATCACTACAAAATGAACTATGAAAATGTTGGAAGTTGGCATGGTATCATCATTTCACCCGCATAGCATGTGCAATAGAGTAGAGAGGGTCACGGCAAAAACTGGACGCACTTCGTGTACAAAGTGGACAATCTCTTTCGGAGTATCAGGGTTTCGGACGAGAACTCATCTGTTACACAAGCGACGTCATCAATTTCCAGCATGTTCTGACATCATTCGGAGTATCAAGGTTTCGTACGATAAAGCAAAAATATTCACAAAGAAACTAAATACAGCAAAAAAAACTACTCAGAAATAAATAGAAGAAAATAAATAAAACAGAAATGACAAAAACTATATAAAAAATTGTTGGGGCACTCCCAGTGGGCCTGCCAGACCTAGGGTGTGCATATTCAGACCCAGAAGGGCCAGCAGGCTCACAAGGCAGCGCGCCATAGTTAGGCCCTGAAGCCTGGTATATAGAGATGTTCGAAGCAACATCCGCGGCTGGGTTTATAAACCAGTGCGGCTGCCCTTCGCTAGGCGAGGTGGGACTAAACATTGTGCACCGTCGGTGACAACGCAGAACCATTAGTACCGGTTGGTGGCTCCAACCGGTATTAATGTGTGGGCCTTTAGTACCGGTTGGTGGCTCCAACCGGTACTAAAGGGGGCTGTTTCCCGCCGCTTCACCAGGCGAAAATTGGCCTTTAGTACCGGTTGGAGCCACCAACCGGTACTAAAGGCCCCTCCTATATATATGGCACTTACAAAAAATTCAGTTTCATCGACCACCACTTCTTCTTCAACTGCTCGCACGACATCGCCACTGCCGCCGCGCCGTCACCCATCGCGCGCCGCCCTCGCCGCCCCCACCGCGCACCGTTGCCCCCGCTTCCTGTCGTCGCCGTCTCGCATCGCCGCCCCCGTCATCGTCGTCCCCGTCGTCGGCATCTCGCATTGCCGTCCACGTCGTCGCCGTCCCCATCGTCGTCCCGGCCCACCGCCCGTCATCGCGCCGCCCCCGTCGCATCGCCGTCTTGCGCCGCCGCCCGTACGCCGCCGCCCCCCGCTCGTACACACACACACACATACACACACACACATTATTTTTTACTTATTATCTGTTTTCTGTTGTTTAGATTAATGTTAGATGAATTACGTAGATATATACGAATGTGTTAGAATGTTAATGTTAGATGAATTATATGGAAAAGCTGTTAAATATTAATGTCAATTTTAGATGAATTAGCTAGATATTACTTAGGTGTATATATGAGATTTGAACTAGTTGAATTAATATAACTAGTTTATTTTTAGTATGAAAATTAATAGAACCAGTTTATTTTTAGTATGAAATTTAGGTATATGAGATTATTTGAACTAGTTGAATTAATATAACTAGTTTATCTTTAGTAAATGCGGAGTTGAACTAGTTGAATTAGTAGAACTAGTTTAATTTTAGGTATATGAGATTTGATGATCTAATTAAAATATTACTATATATAGCTACTTTATATATTTTAGTAAGAAAATTAATAGAACTAGTTTATTTTTAGTAAAATCTTAGTTGAATTAGTTGAATTAATAGAACTAGTTTATTTTTAGTAAGAAAAATTAGATATCTGAGATTTGATGATCTAATTAATAGGAAATGTCGTCTGACGACGAAAAAGATTTCATTAAGTGCGAATACTGTGAAGACCAGCGCGGGCTGTGCGACAGAAATTTCCTTGTTGATGATAGGCGCTTCAGCATCAAGCTGGATGAGACCTTCGAAGTGGATACAGTAAGTCACAACGACAATTCTTTTTTCGTAATTAAACTTGACTTATATATGCTTCATTTGCTTCAACTTATAATTTTAAATTTTCACTATTCTACTAGCGCATCCCCTGCCATGCAAGAATTTTTGTCTTTGATAAGATAGGTTTCAGTGCTATGGAAACTATGGAAGTAAAGAGAGTTTACCTGAAGACCGAGCATGGTTATACTTTCAACGTCAAATTATACAATGCAGACACGTACACCTATTTTGAATGCAAAACTTGGCAAGCACTATGCAAGGCTTATGCATTTGTGCCTGATATGGTTATCACCTTTGATATTCGTCCGGAAGATGATATTGAAGGTAATAGAGACATCTGGGTCGATGTGCAGACGCCTCCAGTTCTACCAGTATGTGAGTTTCTCAACCATATATATGTTTTTGATATTGTTTATTCAAAAATAGTTGACAACTAATTTCTATTGACAACTTATTTCCATTCAAGCAAACATGTCCGGCGCTTGGTAGACAGGACCTACTGCTTTCCCGGAGCTGAACTAAACTGCGAGGAGATAAGTAATTATGTTTCATGGCTTGAGGATCTTCATACTGTCAAGACAAATTTTCTTCCTGCACTTACAAATGTTAGTACTCAAAACGTGCGACCAATAGTGATCGTATTGAACCACGGTCACATCTATTTACGAGTGATGGTAAGATTTTTACTATTTGTCCTCAGTGCACCTTTTGCATACATTATTTTTTTCTTAAATTTCATTGTTAAATATATTAATTACTATACGATGTTCTTCAACAGGGACTCCCGATGACAGTTGTGCCTAAGTGGATCGAGACTAAAGGTCACATGTCAATGGTTTGCTTACGGCCAAGATATCCTACATTGCACATGAGTGCATTCAGGATTTCTAAAAGCGATGAATGCTTAATAGTGAAAGATTGGAGCAAAATTGTTAACGATCCCAGAGAAGTACTAGGGGGGGCAGCAATGAGAAGCGCAGCCCACGATTAGGAGACAGGTTCATCTGCATGCTCCAGTATGATGAATCAGGAGAGCTATACATGTTCTACGCTATTTTACCTGAGAGAGAGCAGCAGGAGCGATTTAGCTAGTTCATGCTCTTAGTACTTGTCCTCTCATGTCCGTGTTCTTCGTCCTAAACTTAATCTCAAAGGATGATTTGCTTTTGTGGTGTTATGAACGCTTGTAATATCATGACCATGTTGAACTCGATGATATTCTTGCTTCTGGTACAAGTGAATGATTTTTCTTTAAGCTAGTGTTGGTGGTGATTAGATAGCAGTAATGACTATGATGATTAAACAGTGGTAATGACGCCTATGATGATTTTTAGCTAGCTAGTATACTATGTTAATGATATGATGCAAGAGTTTTTATATTAATATGATGATGATAATGATGATGATGATGATGAGTTATTATATCATATGATGACGATGATGAAGAATTTGACCCAAGGTAAGTAATTAAGTAGTACTAGCTAGCTAGCTAGCTGCCATTATCTCTTTAATTATCATGCTTGATTAATTATTATCTGATCAAGTTTCATTCTCGTAAAGGCCCTGAAGCAGGCGCAGGGGACTGATCTGTGTGCATACTGCGTTTGCGAGAACATTCGCATGATGGCGTCCGAAAGGAGCAGATCTCAAAGACAGGAATGGGTACGTTTGTCAGAACACTATTCATATTTTTTTACACCATTATCGATATCTAGCCACACAATTAATAAACATGCATATTGATCTCCTTCTTAACAGTTCAAAGAGGTGCGGGACAAGCTCCTAGAAACGGAGCGCGTACAAGCACTTCAAGAGGAAATAGCAGGATTTTTGCTCGACCAGGTCATAGATCCGAAGGGAGAATACCATTACCCGCTACCGCCCCCATGAACCACTTCCAATTGTCATTGTGCTCCGAAGGCACCAATTAGGCTAATGCCACTGGCTCCGAAGGCAACACGTAGGAGAAATTGTATATAGCTATACATGTGTGTATGTGTGAATTGGTGGTTTGTGAGACATTTGATGATATATATATGATTGGTTCTATATATATATATATATATATATATATATATATATGCATAACGTGTACAATGTGTAGTATCGTAAAATACCGGCAAACGAAAAAGAATTAAATGGAAAACACAAAATTAAATGAAAAAGAAATCATAAAACCAAAAAACGCCCAAACCTTGTATTACCGGTTGGTTTTACCAACCGGTACTAAATGGATCCCGGCCCCCGGAGCTGGCTCGTGCCACGTGGTTACCCTTTACCACCGGTTCGTGCTGAACCGGTACTAAAGGGGGGGGGGCTTTAGTGCCCACACTTTAGTGCCGGTTGTGGAACCGGCACTAAAGGGCCTTACGAACCGGTGCTATTGCTCGGTTCTGCACTAGTGATTTCCCTTGTTCCCAGCTGAAGATGGCCCGAATGGACCTATGTTTAATGAGCAGTTTCATCTTTCGAAACTTGCATTTTTTGGAACCAGCCCGTATGAAGGAGAAATGACCTCATTGTCATCGAGATTCTAGACAAAGGAATAGTCTATGTATTATACTCGTATTCTATATGAGAAGAATCGCATATTCAAGCACAAGATACTCGATTTCACTGAGCTCGAACGTTTACCCTGTTTCCATCACGCCATCGAGCAAATTTAACTTGTCTTCCTGAAGGGTTTCCTCCGTTTCAATCATAGCTGGAATCGTGAAGTGATTCATCAATTCTATGCCACTCTATATATCTCAGGAGAACTTGGAAACCAGTTCTTAGCACTATTGAATCTTCCTCAGTGCGAATTTGATGCTAATCAAGAACACACGTTGCACTATTGGGAAGTATCTGAAGCTGAACTATATATGTTAATGGACCCCAAGCTTGATGGTGACGAATGCATAGAGATAAATCCAAAGACTCTGGCATATGAGAACAAAGTAATGTTCTCCATCCTCTGCAACTCCCTCACTCCAACAAATAGGCCAAAAACCATCAATGGCATCATGGCAAATGCACTGCTTGCCACTGCTCAGGGTATTCACTTCGATATCCAAGATCTTTTCATTCGCAACTTGGCACGTACAGCTGATAGCCCACTACTGTAGGATGTTGCTAACATGACACTACGATCAGAGACCCTTCGACGAAACTATGTGTAATGCAATAATCGCAAACAATGGTGTAAAAAACCATCAAAAAGGTGCAAAAATGTTTGCTTTGACGGATGCATCAAACGCGGTTCAGATTTTAGTTGCGTGTGCGATGCAGGGCATACGGTTCAGTTCAATTAACTGTTGGCGATGAGGAGGAACAACAGGAACAAGCAGCCAGATGAAGGTGTGTGCAACATACAGCATACGATTCACTCAGACGAACTGTTTGTGATTAGGCAACACAAAAAACGGCCAGCCAGATCAAGGTGTGTGCAATATACAGCAAGCGGTTCACTTAGATGAACTGTTTGCATTGAGACAAGAGAATAGAAACGGTTCAATATAACAAGATGTGTGTGATACACGACAAACAGGTCTATGATCAGAAGTGTGTGCGAAGACTGATAATAACGCAGACGAACCCTGCTAATAAGACGTGCGCTGTGCGATGGGATTGCATACATAACAACAACATATATTTATACACACTTATAAGGACATGGGTTCATAACCAAATTAAACATCCACTTACATAGGTGGCTACTATAACCATGGCATTTGCAAACACCAAAGTAAACTATTACATGCATAATTACATAGGTGGCTACTACACACAGGACATTTCCACACACCACAACAAACTATATATTACATGCATGATTAACTAGGATAAATGATCATCTTATCATCATCTACTTCTTGTGACGCTTGCTTTGCTTCTGGCTCGATCCGGCCTTGTCGGTTTGTGTAATGAGGCACTTCCTCATGTCAAAGATCCGCATGTGCATCTCGTAGCATGTGTAAACGCTCTTCGTCGTGAACCCGAGGTGAGGTTCATCAAGTTACCGCATTCAGGCCCCGTCCCACGATACGGGACATGTTCTGTTGGCATCCTGCTTCAACTTTTTGTAGTATGGGTCGATGTTGGCCGAGGCGACTTAAACTAGGGAGTCCATCTTCGTGCTGCCCCAGACTCTATAGTGCTCACGGATTTCGACAAGGTTCTTGCACGCCAAGCCCGTAACCCTGAGCGCTTTTACATCATCGGTGGTTTACACTGTAGCGAACCTGTAGTCGGTGCTGTTGACAGACCTGGTGAAATGGTCAAAAGGCTCTGTGGCCATGCAGTAGTGGTAGATGATGACATGATGGCGCACACACAACTGGGTGATGGAAACCTTCTGATCTATGTTGGGATGACCGACGGTGTACTGGAGGTTGATGCCGACCACCTTGTACTTTTTCTCGAGCAAGAAACTGCTCAATGGTGTTGATGTAGTCGTCCGCCACGGCCGGGTCGATGGTGTACACCATCGAGAGATCTGTCTCCCTCGCATGGGTCTCTACCTTATGCTCGCCGAACTCCGCTGGAGTGCCGCTAGACATCCCCTCTCCATGTGTTGTCGTGGGTGTGCTTGTTGTGTTATGGGGCACAAACGAAAGGTTGATGAGACTAAGGATATAATGGCCGCGGGAATTAAAGGGGAAGCCAGATGGCCTCGAATATCGGCACGCCCTGATGGTTGTTCTAATTTTTAGCGCGAAACTCCATCATGCCGCACATAACTACATCCTGTGGCAACGCGCGTGGTGCAACCGCATACATATGGGTCCCCCGATGTGATCATGCGCAGGCCCAACCGTTGGTAGAGCACGTGCGGAGGGACGCGAGAAGAGAGCTCCACGGTCGCCTCAATGGCGAGCAACCATATATATGCATATACAAGTTGAACACGTAAGGAAAACTTGTCCACAAGCCGAGCACGCCGACGGAGGTGAGAAGAGCGCGCCGATAGACGCGAGCAGAGCACGCCACAGCGCCTAACGGCGAGCACCGTGCACTGCGACGCCTTACAATGAGCAGAGCTTGTCGAGGGACGCAAGCAGAGGCCGACACGGTGGTACGTGGAAAATAAGACGAACTATGCGAGCGATGTCGGAGACATCAAGCATGAATCAGTTTAGAGTTGCGTGTATGATACGTGGCATACAGTTGATCCATCCGAGATGTTTGTGATGGAATAAGCCCTTTGTGTTGTAGGAAAATGCTTTCTAGTATATAACTTTAAATTTAACCAACAAAATGTTGATGCATGTTAGAAAATTTACATAACTAGAAACTATGTTCAAATACAAATCCAACGATATAATCTTTGCCGACATGCATTCGTATTTTATTCGTTAAATCCTACATATAAACCAGGACGGGGGTATAGTAGGTAACTAAATCGCAAACGTTTTTCTATGAACCGTATGTGTACGTGTCCTTTCGTCCTCCTCTCGCATGTCTTGTCACCCCGCTGCCGCAGACGGCTTCAAGTGCAAGCTTGAGCAGCGCGTGGGGGCGTTCTTTTGGTGAAACGGTGGTGAGCCCATACCCGCGCAATCGCACAGGTTCCCGCGCAAGCTTCCAGCCCGACTTGGTGAAATCCCCCCAAATCCCAATGCTTACCAGCCTACTATATAAAACCTCGCGGCCGGCGAGTCTCGTGTCGCATTTCCCCCTCCCTCCCTATAGCTTATCTCGTCTGCTTCTCCCAAAATAGCCAATGGCACCGGTCCATCGTCGTCGCTCAGCCACTCCGCCGTCATCAAAGGATAGCTCCAGCTGGGAGGCTACACCGCGGCGGTGACGTAGTCCCTGGCGTAGTCTAGTGCGCGTGGCGTCCCAGTTGGGTGTGCGCGGAACACCCACCACACACTCCGCCATCGCTGCCCGTCGGCAGCTGTTGCCAACCGTCGTTGCCGCCACATCACTATCGAAAGCCAGGGTTATCGCCTAGAATGCTGCCGCGACCCGAAGGCGGGAGGTGGCCGTCGTGGCCGCCACCCCACTGCCTTCCACCATGGCCATCACCCGCTCCGCCACCACGGCCCGAAGGCGGGAGGTGCTGGTCGTGGCCGCCACCCCATCATTGGCCGCCGTGGCTGCCATGCCACCATCGACCGGCGGGATCATCACCCGCTCCGCCACTGCCGCCCGAAGGAGGGAGGCAGAGGTGGAGGCCCGCACGTGCGTCGGCGACCTTGCATGCTACATCGAGTTCCTGCGAGAGGAGGAGCAGCGCCTCGTCGAGCATGCAAAGAGCCTTACCGCACCCGTGGCCGCAGCACACATCGACGCAGAGGCAAGGAATCAGGAGATCTACGAGCAGTCTGGCCGCTTCGAGAGGGGTCGTGTGGAGCGGTAGAGGGCGTTCGAGGTGAGCGTCGCTGAAGGTGCAGCAGCGGCAGGCACCGTATTGCAGTTGTCGAGCTCGTCGGTAGGCTCCTCCTCCTCTTCCTCTTACAGAGCGTGCTCAACAGAGGAGAGGCTGCCGGAAGTAATACAAAGGCCCTCCATAGTAGTAGTATTTAGCGGCTATTTTGTTCAGTTCAACTGAGTATAGATGTGGTGGAACTGTACAACATACTTAAAATTAGCTAGTATATATAGTTGAACTAGCTATTTTAGTATGTGGTTGGCAATAATTGGGGAAAAGTTTGGTTAGTTCAACTGTCTAGTCGAAATGTTTGTATAAATTAAGAACGACTGCTTACTCTATGAATGAAATCTATGCTTAATTACTGAATTTTAGTTGCAAAAATTAGATAGTGCTAGTATTTTAAGCAGCATATTTTGACAAATCGATGTGTTAAAAGGATTGACAAATGGCAATGTTACTAGATCAACAAATGTCAATCTTTCCAGTTTGACAAATGGTGATAATTCACAACTGTAGGGGACCGCAACAGTTTTCGAGGGTAAAGTATTCAACCCAAATTTATTGATTCGACACAAGGGGAGCCAAAGAATACTCTTAAGTATTAGCAGCTGAGTTGTCAATTCAACCACACCTGGAAACTTAGTATCTGCAGCAAGGTAGTTTAGTAGCAAAGTAATATGATAATAGTGGTAGCGGCAATAAAAGTAACGGTAGTGTTTTTGTAGTTTTTGTAATAGTAGTAGCGGAAAAGTAAATAAGCAACTAGCAATATGGGAAAAGCTCATAGGCATTGGATCGATGATAGGGAATTATGTCGGATGCAATTCATCATGTAAAAGTTATCACCTAGGGTGACACAGAACTAGCTCTAGTTCATCAATGTAATGTAGGCATGTATTCTGAATATAGTCATATGTGTATATGGAAAACAACTTGCATGACATCTTTTGTCTTACCCTCCCGTGGCAGCGGGGATCTAGTGGAAACTAAGGGATATTAAAGGCCTCCTTTTAATAGAGTACCGGACCAAAGCATTAACACATAGTGAATACATGAACTCCTCAAACTACGGTCATCACCGGGAGTGGTCCCGATTATTGTCACTTCAGGGTTGCCGGATCATAACACATAGTAGGTGACAATAGACTTGCAAGATAGGATCAAGAACACACATATATTCATGAAAACATAATGGGTTCAGATCTGAAATCATGGCACTCGGGCCCTAGTGACAAGCATTAAGCATAGCAAAGTCATAACAACATCAATCTTAGAACATAGTGGATACTAGGGATCAAACCCTTACAAAACTAACTCGATTACATGGTAAATCTCATCCAACTCATCATCGTCCAGCAAGCTTACGATGGAATTACTCAAGCACGGCGGTGAGCATCATGGAATTAGTGATGGAGGAAGGTTGATGATGACGATGCCAACGATCTCCACTCTTCGGAGCCCCGAACGGACTCCAGGTCAGCCCTCTTGAGAGAGATTAGGGCTTGGCGGCGGCTCCGTATCATAAAACGTGATAATTCTTCCTCTTTGATTTTTTTTCTCCCCGAAAGTGAATATATGGAGTCCGAGGGTACGTCGGTGGAGCATCAGGGGGCCCACGAGGCAGGGGGCATGCCCCCCACCCTCATGGACACGGTGTGGGCCCCCTGACGTAGATCTTTCCGCAGATATTTTTTAAATTTCCCAAAACAATTCTCCGTGGATTTTCAGGTCATTCCGAGAACTTTTTATTTCTGCACAAAAACAACACCATGGTAATTCTGCTGAAAACAACGTCAGTCCGGGTTAGTTCCATTCAAATCATGCAAGTTAGAGTCCAAAATAAGGGCAAAAGTGTTTGGAAAAGTAGATACGTTTGAGACGTATCAAATGGCAATATTCCCAATATTACAGATGCAAATCTTACCAAATTGTCTCTACTCGGTTGCACACCTGTCATCCGAAAAAACTATTTGCATTGAAGGGAGGTACAAATCCTGCTTGCCAAATTTTGTATTTGCTTAGCGCCGAAGTCTTGCTTTGCATACCTTATTCAACCTGAACCGTTTGCGTTGAAGAGATGCACAAATCATGCGCGGAGAATTTTCCCTTGGCTTACTACGGAAGACCATAGCTCTCATTGCATACAAGTGTTATTTCTAAAATGTTTGTGATGAAGAGCTGCACAAATCCTGCTAAGCACATTTTCCCTTGGCTTACTGGGGAAGTTGTCGATTTACATACGGGTGTTCTATCTGAAACGTTTCCGGTATTAGAGTGGCAGCTATTTGTTTCAAAATGCCTTTGTTGGCTGTTGTTCAGCTGCGCCTTCTCTCAAAATGGACATGAAAAATACCACAACATGTGGGGTGCCATTCCATGATAGCATGCCAAGTTTCATGAATTTTAAATGAGATTCACTAGAATTTAAAAACAAAGTATCTCAATGTTTTGCCGGCAATCAATAGTGCCCTGGTGTTTGAAGTTCATTCCTATTTCTTGCATGGGACGTAAGCATGCACCCAAGGACACATATTTGATTTTTCATCGAATTTATATGCACTCGAGCATGTGCATGTAGTACAAATTTGAATTATGCACATAAAATGCCTACAAAACCGAGTTAATGTATAAAAATGTTCAAACGAACCCTGAAAAATTCCAAAATTTAACACAACACTCGTGTTGTTCTATGTTGACACTAGAACATTTTTGAAAGCAATAAGAGGCAACGGATATCGTTTCGTCCCCAAAGGTGGCACGTTCCCTACCGAAACCATCAAGCTTGTTCTGAGAAGCTTATACCCAAACCTGCCCCAAATGGGACAAAATATTTACCACGGCATGTTGATGCCGCTCCATGATAGCATGCCAAGTTTCATGAATTTCAGACGAGTTTTGGATTTACTAGGATTTAAAAACCAGGTATCTCAATGTTTGCGGCTGAGTGATGGTGGCAGGGTGTATGGCATTCATTCCCATTTCTTGCATGGGACATAAGCATGCAACCAAGGACACATATTTGAATTTTCAACCAATTTATATGGATTAGAGCATGTGCATGTAGTTCAAATTTGAATTATGCACATAAATGCATTGAAAACTCAATTAATGTATAAAAATGTCCAAATGAACACCGAAAAATTTCAAAATTTAAAACAACACTCCTGTTGTTCTATGTTGACACTAGAGAAAAAATGAAGTCAAGAAGAGGCAACGGATATCATTTCGTCCAGAAAGATGAAACATTTCCTACCGAAACCATCGGGCTTGTTGTGAGAAGCTCTGGTTTGTGAGAAGCTTATACCCAAACCTACCCCAAATGGGACAAACAATTTACCATGGCATGTTGATGCCGCTCCATGATAGCATGCCAAGTTTCATGAATTTCAGACGAGTTTTGGATTCACTAGAATTTTAAAACTAGGTTTCTCAATGTTTGCGGCAGAGTGACGGTGGCAGGGTGTTTGACATTCATTCCCACTTCTTGCAAGGGACCTAAGCATGCAACCAAGGACACATATTTGAATTTTCAACCAATTTATATGCATTAGAGCATGTGCCTATAGTTCAAATTTGAACTATGCACATAAATGCATTGAAAACTCAATTAATGTATAAAAATGTCCAAACGAACCCTGAAAAATTCCAAAATCAAACACAACACTCATGTTGTTCTATATTGAGACTATAAAAAAATTGAAATCAAGAAGAGGCAACGGATATCGTTTCGTCCAGAAAGGTGAAACGTTCCGTACCGAAACCATCAGGTTTGTTGTGAGAAGCTCTTGTTTCTGAGAAGCTTATATCCAAACCTGCCCCAAATCGGATAATTTTTTTACCACGGCATGTTGAAGCCAATGCATGATAGCATGCCAAGTTTCATGAATTTCAGACGAGTTTTGGATTTAATAGAATTCAAAAACCAGGTATCTCAATGTTTACGACCGAGTGACGGAGGCAGGGTGTTTGACATTCATTCCCATTTCTTACATGGGACCTAAGCATGAAACGAACAACACATATTTGAATTTTCAACCAATTTAAATGCATTAGAGCATGTTCCTGTAGTTCAAATTTGAATTATGCACATAAATGCATTGAAAACTCAATTAATGTATAAAAATGTCCAAACAAACCCCTAAAAATTCCAAAATTTAACACAACACTCCTGTTATTTTATGTTGACACTAGAGAAAAAATTGAAATCAAGAAGAGGCAAAGGATATCGTTTCGTCCAGAAAGGTGAAACGTTCCCTACCGTAACCATGAGGCTTGTTGCGAGATGCTCTGGTTTGTGAGAAGCTTATACCCCAACCTGCCCCAAATGGGACAATATTTTTACGACTGCACGATGATGTCGTTCTATGATAGCATGTCAACTTTCATGACTTTCTGAAGAGTTTTTGATTTACTAGAATTTTAAAACCATGCATCTCAATGTTAGTGGCCGAGCGACGGTCGC
Organism: Secale cereale; assembly: GCA_902687465.1. Taxonomy (NCBI): domain Eukaryota; kingdom Viridiplantae; phylum Streptophyta; class Magnoliopsida; order Poales; family Poaceae; genus Secale; species Secale cereale. Next base: position 363,965,260 of record LR738715.1, read on the forward strand.
AAAGGTGTTTGACATTCATTCCGATTTCTTTCATGGGACCTAAGGTTGCAACCAAGGACACACATTTGAATTTTCATCCCGTTTATATGCACTAGAGCATGTGAATGTAGTTCCAATTTCAATTATGAACATGAATGCATAGAAACCTCAGTTAATGTATACAAATATCCAAGCGAACCGCAAAAAATTCCAAAAATTACACAACACTCCTGTTGTTCTATGTTGATACGAGAAAAATTATGAAAGTAAGAAGAGGCAACAGATATCATTTCGTCCCCCAAGGTGGCACATTCCCTACCGAAACCATCAGGCTTGTTGTGAGAGAAGCTCTGGTTATCATAATCTACCCCAAATGGGACAATATTTTTTTACCCCAGCATGTTGATGATGTTCCATGATAGCATGCCAGGTTCATGAATTTCAAACGAGTTTTGTATTTAATAGAATTACAAAAGCAAGCACCTCAATGTTTGCCGGAGAGCCACGGTGTCGTGGTGCTAGAAATTCATCCCCATTTCTTGAATGGGACATAAGAATCAACCAATGGACACATATATAATTTTACCACCCATTTTTGTGCACCCGAGCATGTGCATGGAGTTTAATTTTCAATTGTGCACCTGAAATGCCTAGAAAACCAAGTAAATGTGTAAAAATATCCAAAACGAACCCTGAATAATACCAGCATTTTTGACGACACACCTGTAGTTGCATGTTCACTGCAGATAAAAGTTCTAGAAATTAAAACACCATCCTTTGGAGCTATGACCCCATTATGTAATTCAAATCAAGACGAAAAATCAAGTAGATCACACACATTTTACGATCACCAACCGTGTGAGATCCAGTGCACAATATCCTGGAGCACCGCCGGTGTATTATGCGCATACGGCTTACCCAGGAAGGTGCGTCGGCTACAGTCCACAGCCGGCGTGTCAAGCATGCTAGCTCGCTCACCAAATATCATTTCATTGTTCAATCATCGCTGGTGAAAGATGGGGATGTGGACCGACTTCCTGAGGACAATTTCGGTGGCCCACTTCGGCGACCAGAGCCGCCAGGCGCATGCTAACAAGCTTCGTGAGCACGGCCTCAATCTGCGACCATGCGGCCAAGGTATCCCAAACAGTCGATGTTGCTTCTTAGGCGACGACAGCAACATCCGCCTCGGGGATAGCAACTGGACAGAGTGGCACATCAGATGTACGTTCCGCATCAGCGGCCTTAGCCCTGTTGGAGGCTAGCCACGACCATATCGAGGCCACGCACGCCGAGCACATGGCGGTCACCACACAAATCGAACGAAGCTTTTCCGACAACGGTCGGTAACCCACGGGTGAAGACTTGGCAATCGCCAAGAGCGTTCGAGCAGCCGTCTGTTCCTGCGCGGCATACCTTGCCACGACGGAGCCCGCCCAAGCCAAGATCGCAGCCGCCCATGCCAAGCTCATGGCAGCCTATTCCAAAGATATGGCGGATCCGGATGGCAAGATGCTTGCCGAGTATGGTATGATGGATGCCATTTAGCCCCTTCCGCAGGAGATAGTCGGGCGCGAGCTGGACATGGAGGAGGCAGTGGAGATTGACGAGAACCAGCCATAGTAGTACTCTTTGTTTTGTTTAATTAAGAGCACCGGTCTTTATTTTTTTAGTGTAATGTTTAGATCAGCTAGCTCTGTTTAACTGCTGAAATTGCTCGATTAAGACGTGTGGGTGTGTTGTAGTCTCCATTGTGTACAGAAATTATGCAATGACGTGGATGACCACTGTAACCAGGGAAAGTCGAACCAAATTTTTTTACGTTCAAACTCATCACACATGGGTTAAGCTATCTGAATCATTTGTGATGTTAACATATCGTACATAGTGTTGAATAAGGGACCGTGTCTGGGGACACTTTGCACGCCAGTTTTTTCGCTGAACCAATTCAAAATTTTCGGCTTCCGCAGAAATATCTACCTCCCCGCCCCCTCCCCCTTACCAAAAGCCACATTTCCCATGTTTCCGCCTTCCTTTCCAAGTTGAAACCTTCACTCCTTGCTTGCAGCGCTACCTCCTCGCCGGCGACCCTCCTTCTCATTGCTCGGCCTCGTCTATCCAGGCAGGTAATCCACACCCGACCCCCATCCTCCTCCTCCTTCCACATCCCACATGCCCTGACCGCCGGCGCGACACCCACTGGTACAGTAAGGTGCTATACATATGGTTTCTAACCCCTTTCCGCGAAGGCACTTGGAACCATCGCCAAGTGACTGTGGGCGACAGGGGGATCCTTCCCACACGACCCAGTAACTGTCGGGGATATGCCCTCCTGGCACACACGCTTGGCAAAATAAGGAAGTGTGCGACCGGCGAGCGATCAAATACGTTTATACGTGAAGTAGTGCTAAAAAATATAATTATACAGGCAAAATCGTTTCCGGTCGTAAGTACATCCCACACAGTTAATCCCTGCTGATCATTACCATTCGTATATACATCCCACACGGTCGCTCCAAGAAAAACATTTCCGTTCGCAGGTACATTACACACAATTTTCCCCGTTAAATCGTTTGTGATAGCGTTGCCATTGCACACAATATTAACAATTTTACCGTTTGCATTATTGAATGCATCACCCATGGTGCATACAAGAAACTGTGTGGCAAAG
>LR738715.1:363971635-364064508 GCA_902687465.1 Secale cereale
TTATTTTCCAGTGAGTTTTCAAAGTTTCTATCCAAAAAGGAACTTTGTGAAGGAAGTATATTCTAGGCATGTCCAAATGAGATGAGACTTGGCCACATCCTTCATTTGGTCAAATCATGAGTCTCTACCAAATTGGAGCTCATGAAGATCATCTATGTGAGCTCAGCTCCAAATCTTGGTTTCTGGTAAAAATTTCACCTTGTGAAGAAACGCTATTTTACCTTGCTTCATTTGAGCTGCCAATTTACCAGGAAATTCTTACATCTACCTCTACCTTCTACAACAAGTCTTGGCTCAATACAGTTATCCTTTTACCCTCGGTATTTTTTCCAATATTCTGTCCAGATTGGAGTGTTGTGAAGCAAGTGCCACTTTGGTAACTCCAAATGGCATGATCTTTTCACAGCATCTTCATATGATCAAATAAGCTCCCTACACCAAATTTCAGCACATGACACTTAAATGTGTGAGTGCAACATCTTAATCTCTATTTCTGGCCAGTTTGGCACTTTCTACAGCAACCCTAAGCTAAAATCCTCCTGTTAGTCTGGTTTTTGGCGATCCAAATAATCTTGGTGTAAGATCATCGCCAGGCAAACTTTCTACCAAGTTACCCAGATGGTTAAACCATAGGAAGTAACAAACACCTTGCTGTTGTTTTACCATGGAGCCATCTGCAAATATCTTCTTTGTCCCTGGATCATTTTCTTTCTGCATTTTTACTAAGGGCACCTTGGTCCATCTACTAGACATGGTCGGCCACGCCAAAGCTCGCCGCTTGCACCAGTGCGCGTGCTGACCGCACCTGCGTCATGCATAGGGCGCGCTCTGGAACGGTCGGTCCGCTGTGCTCGTCGCCTTCCTCCTCGTCTCGGCCTCCAACCTTGTCCAGGAGCTGCCCCGTGCTCGTCTGCACCGCCCTGCGTCGCTGCTTCGTCGTCTCTCTCCATCAATGCGCCGTCAACACAGTGCCACTACCATGAACTGGTGCTGACCTCCATTAGTGGACTGTTGGAGCTCCCTTGTGGTCGTCCAGAGACCTCACCCCGACCTCCCCCGCTCCTCACCAGCCCCTCCTCGCCCCTCCTCGACCACCAGAGCCCTCGTGCTCCTCTTCTTTCCGTCGGCGTCCGCCATGGCCGCCTCGGCCTCGGAATAGTTCCGGCGAGCCTAGCCCTCCTCTCCTCCTACCATCATGTCTAGTGGCTCGACCTTGTCCCACACAGCCGCCCCACCCCCTTGCTCCCTCGCCGGAGTGCCCGCATCGCCGAGATCCGTCGTCGCCCGAAGCTTCCTGTGCTCTCCAAGGCGGTGCCCCTCCCCTCCTTCCCGTGCCTCCCCGGCTGGCGTTCTCCCTCTGGATGGGTGCGGTTGGCCTCTGCGGTCCCGCCCGTGCCCTCGGCCGGGCCGGAGACGGCCGAAGCAGGCCGGCCCCTTGGCCCCATCCCTCCCCTGCTCTGCCTCTCTTCACGCAAGGAACAGGGCGGGTGGGAGGAAGAGGATGAGCGCCCGTGCCCCCTAGCCCTGCGCCTGGGCCCCTCATGTAAGTGACCCCAGCCCGGGCCCATCTGTTTTTAAGTGGAGACGTATTCTTTTGAATACGCTTTCTGTTTCTAAAAACGTAGTTTCCTTCTTCTTCAACCCAAACTATGTCTCCCTTGTTCTGAAAGCGTATTTATTTTTTTGCGCTTTCCGTTTCAGCCACCAGGGACTTGTTTGTAGCAGAAATATTCACGGATAGGTCCCTAGGCTTCAATCCTTCATAACTTTTCAACTGTAACTCCGAATCTGGTGATTACAAAGCCCACGTCTTCGTCTCGTCGAGCCCGTTATGTTGGTAACATTTTCACCATGGGTTTACATTCTAAAAATGACCATTTTGCCCTTGCCGTAAACAGCCCCCTCCGATAGAGAACTATTCGGCGATTCTTTCCGCGATCGTTCCGCACTTCTACCTGGAGTCTCCGTCACCCCAGGCAAGCCACAATACCCACTTGCATGATAGTCATGCAGTAGCCATGATTTTCCAATTGAATATTTATTAAATGTTTGCTTGTTTAAAATGTGATTATCGTTGTTTCGGTAATACTACGGAGTTATTGTTTATCTTCTAGCAATGTTGTTATGCACTTGTTTATCATGCCCTGTTAGTTGCTAGTATTCTTTGCATATGTTTATGCTTGCTAATAGTGCATGTTGTTGTTAGTGATGGTCTTCGGTGCATGGCTACCGTCTGTACCGAGTACCATTGTAATGCATGTTTCTTTGCATCTAGTTAGTTAAATGCTTGCATGTTGATATTGTTAATATGTTCTTGCATGATATTTATTGTTGATGTTAGTAGTCATACTTTGTTTCGTAGAAGTATGTACTTATGATGTTCATGCTAGTCAGTATGCCATGCTTATTATTCATTGTTCATATGGTGGATAGTTATTTTTGTTCCTCATGATTATGTTGATATTCATGCTCATGCATTGTAGTTGCATCATGTATTTTATCATGACTCAGCATATTTGCATTCAAGTTTAACCGGATTAAATTGAACTTGAACAACTGTTGTCTGAGTCATGGTGCCACCATATCGAACTAACTAGTGCAACAACATTTACCTTTACGGGAAGGTCCTAACTGGGTCTATTGCCATGCCTCTCGCCGGTGCCTCCAACGAGGGAAGGTTATGGGCATGCGGTACCTTGGCCAGGTAAGCAGTGATAACCTTGTGTGCCCGTAGTTGGATGATAAGCGCTTTTGTACCTGTTTGGGACTTTTTATTTATTTTTGCCATGACGGTGGCCGCTGGTGTCTTTGGTAGATACGGGGCCACCTAGGACTATCCCAGTGGGGAGTCAGTCGGAGTGGCCGGGAGAGTATCATGACAATAGATCGGTTTTGTCAGAATGCCGTTGGTCCACCCGAATGGGAGAACGATGCCATGGGTTCTGTGGTGTGGGTATACTGTGCTAAACTCTGCAGAGTGTGTGTATAAATCTATCGATAGCCGCGCCCGCGGATAAGGGCCCAGTTCGTGTCAGTCACACCATGAGTCAACAGTAATAATAATAACTTGATTAATATCAACCCCGGTTCGATGAGGAGATGGTTTGGTTGTAATCACCGGAATCATTAACCGTGGTATCGAGGATACCGAGTTGTTGGATGTTTGTGATGTTGTACAAGCATCAATGGTAAATATCAAGCTCCTTGTGGTCATTTAATGATTACTACGGTATTGTTTATACCAAACTTGATTTGATCCTGAGACGATCGTATAATGTCCGAGGTTGGTAAGTGATGCATGTGTTGGTTACGAGGTAACCCGAACCAAATAAATAGTGCATGTAGTGTTATCAGGTTGCATGCTAGTATCAGCAGATTTTTATGTTCATGCCATGCTCAGTTTGTTTAGCTATATCATGTTCATGTTGTTCATGCTATGTTATCCTGATTATTTTATGATAATTTCTGATTAACCTGTAATTGCCATGATGTTGTTTGTCTCGAATGCTTCTGGTTTATTGTGAGCTTGCAAGTACATTCAATGTACTCACCTGGCGTTTTATGCCAGCTTGCAGGTCGTGCCTGGACTGCTTGCTTGTTTGGTGTTGTTCCTGTGTTCGTGAGCTAGGATAAACGTTCCAGCCAGAGTCCCTGTGGATTGGAGTCCATTATCGCCATTCGTTGTTCCGCTGCCAGTACATGTTCCGCTGCTTCGAGTTGTTCTGCTGCTTGTATAGAGCAACCGTGGTTGGCATAGTGTTGCCGTGCCAATGTTATTCTTTGTAACATATGAACCCTTGTAATCATATTCGCGTTGTAATAGAGAGTTGGTTTGTTCTATACTAAGCAGTGCTGTATTCCAGAATACTTTATCTCGATCTCTAGGATGGAATACGGGGCGTTCCGGTTTTCTCTGAGCCGGGGTGCCACAGGCTTGGTATCAGAGCTGGTCTAGTTGTAGAGCGTCCTAGTCCGCTGGAACGTTAGAAAACAATAGTATAGGGTCTGGTTGTTGTCCTTGATTGCTGCATTTGGTTGTTGCATTTGTTTGCTGCACATAGTTTTATTCGGTTACGTTTAACCCCTGTTTTCATGCATAGATGGCAGTCAACTTCCAGGATTTCAGTGTCCTTCCCTTAGATCTCGGTGATGTTCCCATTGAGTTCAGCCCCACTCCTGCACCTCTCAGCTTTGCCGCCCTCCTTAGCGACATGTGGCGTAGTATTTATCCCCTCGGATATCCACCTCATTATCAAGTATTCCAGTTTTCTTCAGGAGGAAGAATTCGGGAATATGTTGCTCATGTTCATCTTTCATCCCCGATTCCTGTCGGTATGCGCACCTATAGTTTCCACGGGGGTTACGGCGCTACTCCTGAGTGTGTCGTTCAGCTTGCCGCAATGGCAGGAGTCACCGGTCTTCGTCATCAAGAGAGCATGACGCAAGAGAACCGTGCTTATCAATATTATCCCACCATCGTCGAGAATCCTAGGCGAATCCAATTTCCCTCCGTCAACCCTCAAGATGACCCATCTATCCTCGCCATGTCTCGCTACATGACGGCCGAACGTCTTCTTATTTCTGAGTTAGTTCGAGACGCCATTCGAGCCAGGAGATTGATTGGTGTCGCTTCACCTCAGTCTCCGCCAGTTTCTCCAACTCCTCCGCCTCGTCCATCCGGAGTTTCAGAGTCAGCGGTTCCACTCGCTACTCCCTTAGATTCCTCGTCAGTTCGCGAGTGTTTGCTCAAATGTTGGATGTAATCCTTCGTGTAGTGCATGTGCATCTGATATAGTATCCTGCTTGTTTATGCTTGTGTGTGCTTGTGTGTGCCTGTGTGGATTAGTTTTATAGCTTGTTGGCTGTGTGCTTTATTTAGCTCGTTTGTTGTATGATTTGTTGTAATCATTTTCTCGTGCTTTTTTTGTTTTAAATCCTCGGTGTTACCCCCTTATATAAATTATTCCTCGACCGACATCGGATCTGAAGAAGTAGTGAGCAGTACAGATATACACCAAGGAATTCAGATTTTCAGCCGACAACAGTGTATTACATCCGGCCTGAATACAAGTATATTCTGCTCAGATTTCTAGCAACAAGTACCTGTCAGAGATACATTTTATTGCAGCAATGATTAAATCAGCAAGAGAACAAAGATGGATCAATAGTGCATTCCCAGTCAAAGGTATGATCCGTACGCAATGATTGCATCTGCCATAAGCCAATTTTAAAGCATTACGACACCCAGAAGTCAGTCCAAATGCACGGTGAATTCAATAAGGACAGTCAGACAATTCTTGCCATACAAATGATCAGCTGCCAGACTGACAAAGATATATATGTCAGTCCAATCACCAAGAAAATCAGTTCCATCCATCTCAGAAATTTATTGATGAAGTGTGCAAAGATAAGGTTCCCAGTCTGCATAGGTAAGGAATGAATGGATTCCCATACTGCAAAAGCTTCTGGCATAAGGTACCGAGTCTTCCCTAGCAAAGTCTTTAAGGGGGGAAGCTTATGAGGTACGGTACCCCATTTTTCCTCAAGAAGGTATCCACTAAAGGCTTCGAGCATAAGCCAGTCAGTCTTCCTCAACACGACAACCCTAGTGGTTTCCGAATGCAAGCTGCCAGTATTCTTCTATGTGGCACTAATACAAGGCATTGAATTTGGAATTGTCAGCATATGGTAGTGATTTTCGAAGTAGCAGATCTGCAATAGTTGGTTTGAAACAAAAATCGGTCAGAGGTATGTCTCGAGAATCAGATATTAATTCATTCAGTAAGTTGCCAAGTCCATGCAAGTCTCTCGCAGAAGGAAGAATTCGTGGTACACATTCGACAGCTTCACCGGTTATTCAAAAACCAGTGGGTGATGCCATAATCAACAACTCTTGAAGGAAAGACAACACTGAGACAATAATCTTGGCAGTAATTGTCAAGATCAGTCCCACATTATTAACCATGTCACTGTCCGGCATAATCCCCAATAGTATTGAGATCTGTATAACCACACGTGAGCCGGATAAATATACCAATGCTCAAAACATGAACTAGACCAATGTATGATTGCCAGCTATTGTATGTAACCGTATTCAGGGCCACAAAAATAATCAAGGATCTATATAAGGCCCCGCTCTTTTAGTTGAGGATCCAGATGAAGAAAGTAATAATGAAAGAGCAAGACCAACAATACGGGTATGCCGGTTATTATGTTAAAAATATGGAGGTCCAACACAGTCTTATTCCACGGCGAACCCAAGCAAAGATCCACCGAAGAGATATACTCCATTGTGGTAAGGACCTCATAGCAAGGCAACCAGCTCAGTCCACAGTACGCTCAGAATTGTCAGCATTGAATAACCGAGTCTGTCCGGTCAGACTCATGGACAGCTCAATATCTTGACCTCAACACCCGCGATGGAGCATCGCACCGACTGTTATTCCCAGGGAGATACCGCCACAATGAAAAATCAGTGTGAAAACATATACTTTGAGGATTGTTATCTCTCTCGTAAGGGGAAGCAATTAAAAGAATAGCATGTGTGGATGGGATTCTTTGCCAAGATCACTGCTAGTCAAGACTGCAAATTTTATTATCAGAGGATGGTGCATTTTTCTATCAGTCACGACAAGCGACAGTTAAACCTTTGGTACAACTTGGATACTCTAGACTGTGAAGACAGTCAGGATAAGTCAAAAACTCCTGCAAGATGACAACATCCGTTAGCAAAAACAAGTATGCTCCACCTCACTGTTTTGGAACCAGAAGGCAAGCATATATTCGAGGAATCCGATGCCTGGATAAAGAGATTCTTTGTTCCACGGGAAGATATGTTCCCCAACTCCGTGGAATATTCTCTGTACTTGATACGAGGATAATATTTCCAGCAAGGATCCATATCAAGAGGGACAGGTATGTCCGTAAAACTAGTATATCGGATGCTAGCTCAGCCAACAGATATGAAATTTGAGTCAGTATAAACAGGAACATATGAGGTACGTCCTGACAGAATGTCAAATACAACAAGGCAAACCACACCAGATTAAGGCATGTAGTCAGATCCAATTCAGTGGAAATATTATGCATAAAAGAAACCCGAGTTGGAAACGGTTTCTTCAGGTCAGACAAATTATTTAACCCTAAACATCCAATCTCGAGGACGAGATTTCTTTAAGGGGGGAAGAGTTGTCACAGCCTGATTTTTGGCCTTTTCTATTTCTTTGGATTACGTGAGATTTTTTCCTGAGTTTTCTTTTTCCGTGGCTATGTGGTCTGAAAACTGAAGAAGATGACCTATTCTTTCTTTCGAGAGTGTCTTGTCACCCTCATATCTATCCCTAGACCCTGTCATTTCCATCCATTACCTAACCCAATATTCTTTTTCCAAGGAATATTCCTTTTTCTATTAAAGGAATAAGTCTTTTGGCCCTAGGTTGTGAAGCAACCTATATCTTTGTAATTCTAAAAATTCCCAAGTAATTCTCATAAATAGTTTGGGTCATATCTTGCTCAAATATGGCAAAACATTTCATTTCCATGTTCAAAAATAATCCTCCAAAAATCATTTTTCCTATTTTGTCCTAAATGGCACTTTGTGAAGCAAGTGCTATTTATATTTTCCCAATTGCCCTCAAACTTGGTGGACACGTTTTCATGTCCATATCATTTCCTTGTGCCAATTTTCATACTCATTTGCCTAGTAATTATTTTCCAGTGATTTTTCAAAGTTTCTGTCCAGAAAGGAACTTTGTGAAGGAAGTATATTCTAGGCATGTCCAAATGAGATGAAACTTGGCCACATCCTTCATTTGGTCAAATCATGGGTCTCTAACAAATTGCAGCTTAAGAAGATCATCTATGTGAGCTCATCTCCAAACCTTGGTTTCTGGTAAAAATTTCACCTTGTGAAGCCACACTATTTTACCTTGCTTCATTTGAGCTGCCAATTTACCAGGACATTCTTACATATACATCTACCTTCTACACCAAGTCTTGGCTCAATCCAGTTATCCTTTTACCCTCAGTAATGTTTCCAATATTCTGTCCAGATTGGAGTTTTGTGAAGCAAGTGCCACTTTGGTAACTCCAAATGGCATGATCTTTTTACAGCATCTTCATATGATCAAATAAGCTCCCTACACCAAATTTCAGCTCATGACACTTAAGTGTGTGAGTGCAACATCTTAATCTCTATTTCTGGCCAGTTTGGCACTTTCTACAGCAACCCTAAGCTAAACTCCTCCTGTTAGTCTGGTTTTTGGTGATCCAAATCATCTTGGTGTAAGATCATCGCCAGAAAAAATTCTACCAAGTTACTCAGATGGTTAAACCACAGGAAGTAACAAACACCTTGCTGTTGTTTTACCATGGAGCCATCTGCAAATCTCTTCTTTGCCCCTGGATCATTTTCTTTCTACATTTTTACTAAGGGCACGTAGGTCCATCTACTAGACATGGTCAGCCGCGCCAAAGCTCACCGCCTGCACCAGTTCGCGTGGTGACCGCACCTGCGTCATCCACAGGGCGCGCTCTGGAACGGTCGGGCCGCTGTGCTCGTCGCCTCCCTCCTCGTCTCGGCCTCCAACCTTGTCCAGGAGCTCCCTCGTGCTCGTCTGCACCGCCCTGCGTCGCTGCTTCTTCGTCTCCCGCCATAAATGCGCCGTTAACACAGTGCCACTCCCATGAACTGGTGCTGACCTCCATTAGTGGACTGTTGGAGCTCCCTTGTGGTCGTCCAGAGACCTCCTCCGCGCCTATTTAAGGACCCCCAACCTCCCCCGCTCCTCACCAGCCCCTCATCGCCCCTCCTCGACCACCAGAGCCCTCGTGCTCCTCTTCTTTCCATCGGCGTCCGCCATGGCCGCCTCGGCCTCGGCCTAGTTCCGGCGAGCCTAGCCCTCCTCTCCTCCTACCATCATGTCCAGTGGCTCTCCATCGTCCCACTCAGCCGCCCCACCCCCTTTCCCCCTCGCCAGAGTGCCCGCATCGCCGAGATCCGTCGTCGCCCGAAGCTTCCCGTGCTCTCCAAGGCGCCGCCCCTCCCCTCCGTCCCGCACCTCCCCGGCGGCCGTTCTCCCTCTAGATGGGTGCGGTTGGCATCTGCGGTCCCGCCGGAGCCCTCGGCCGGGCCGGAGACGGCCGGAGCAGGTGGCCCATTGGCCCCGTCCCTCCCCTGCTCTGCCTCTGTTCACGTAAGGAACATGGCGGGCAGGAGGAAGAGGACGAGCGCCCGTGCCCCCTCGCCCTGCGCCTGGGCCCCTCATGTAAGTGACCCTAGCTCGGGCCCATCTGCTTTTAAGTGGAGACGTATTCTGTCGAATACACTTTCTTTTTCTAAAAACGTAGTTTCCTTCTTCTTCAACCCAAACTACATCTCCCTAGTTCTGAAAGCGTATTTCTTTTTCTGCGCTTTCCGTTTCAGCCACCAGGGACTTGTTTGTAGCAGAAATATTCACGGATAGGTCCCTGGGCTTCAATCCTTCATAACTTTTCAACCGTAACTCCGAATCAGGTGATTCCAAAGCCCACGTCTTCGTCTCATCGAGCCCGTTCTGTTGGTATCATTTTCACCATGGGTTGACATTCTGAAAATGACCATTTTTCCCTTGCCGTAAACAACACCCTCCGAGAGAGAACTATTTCCGGCGAGTCTTTCCGCGATCGTTCCACACTTCTACCTGGAGTCTCCGTCACCCCAGACAAGCCACAATACCCACTTGCATGATAGTCATCTAGTAGCCATGGTTTTCCACTTGAATATTTATAAAATGTTTGCTTGTTTAAAATGTGATTATCGTCGTTTCGGTAATACTTCGGAGTTATTGTTTATCTTTTTGCTATGTTGTTATGCACTTGTTTATCATGCCCTATTAGTTGCTAGTATTCTTTGCATATGTTTATGCTTGCTAATAGTGCATGTTGATGTTAGTGATGGTATTCGGTGCATGACTACCGTCTGTACCGAGTACCGTTGTTATGCATGTTTCTTTGCATCTAGTTAGTTAAATGCTTGCATGTTGATATTGTTAATATGTTCTTGCATGATATTTATTGTTGATGTTAGTAGTAATACTTTATTTCATAGAAGTATGTACTTATGATGTTCATGCTAGTCAGTATGCCATGCTTATTCTTCATTATTGATATGGTGGATAGTTATTTTTGTTCCTCATGATTATGTTGATATTCATCCTCATGCATTGTAGTTGCATCATGTATTTTATCATGACTCAGCATATTTGCATTCAAGTTTAACCGGATTAAATTGAACTTGAACAACTGTTGTCTGAGTCATGGTGCCACCATATCGAACTGACCAGTGCAACCACATTTACCTTTATGGGAAGGTGTATTTTATCACTTTTTATTTATTTTTGCCACGATGGTGGCTGTTGGTGTCTTTGGTAGACATGGGGCCACCCAGGACTATCCCAGTGGGGAGTGAGTCGGAGTGGCCGGGAGAGTGTCATGACAATAGATCGGTTTTGTTAGAACACCGTTGGTCCACCCGAATGGGAGAACGAGGCCATGGGTTCTGTGGTGTGGGTACAGTGTGCTAAACTCTGCAGAGTATGTGTCTAAATCTATCGATAGCCGCTCCCGCAGATAAGAGCCCAGTTCGTGTCGGTCACACCATGAGTAAACAGTAATAATAATAACTTGATTAATAGCAACCCCGGTTCTATGAGGAGGTAGTTTGGTTGTAATCACCGAAATGATTAACCGTGGTATCGAGGATACCGAGTTGTTGGATGTTTGTGATGTTGTACGAGCATCAATGGTAAAGATCAGGCTCCTTGTGGTCATTTAATGATTACTACGGTATTGGTTATACCAAGCTTGATTTGATCCTGAGACGATCGCATAATGTCCGAGGTTGGTAAGTGATGCATGTGTTGGTTACGAGGTAACACAAACCAAATAAATAGTGCATGTAGTGTTATCAGGTTGCATGCTAGTATCAGCAGATTTATATGTTCATGCCATGCTCATTTTGTTTAGCTATATCATGTTCATGTTGTTCATGCTATGTTATCCTGATGATTTTATGATAATTTCTGATTAACCTGTAACTGCCATGCTGTTGTTTGTCATGAATGCTTCTGGTTTATTGTGAGCTTGCAAGTACATTCAATGTACTGACCTGACATGTTATGCCAGCTTGCAGGTCGTACCTGGACTGCTTGCTTGTTTGGTGTTGTTCCTGTGTTCGCGAGCTAGGATAAACGTTCCAGCCAGAGTCCCTGCGAATTGGAGTCCATTATCGACGTTCGCTGTTCTACTGCCAGTAGATGTTCCGCTGCTTCGAGTTGTTCTGTTGCTTGTATAGAGCAACCATGGTTGGCGTAGTGTCGCCGTGCCGATGTTATTCTTTGTAACATCAGAACCCTTGTAATCCAATTCGTGTTGTAATAGAGAGCTGGTTTGTTCTATACTAAGCAGTGTCGTATTCCAGAAGACTTCATCTCGATCACTGGGCTGGAATACAGGGCGTTCCGGTTTTCTTTGAGCCGGGGTGCCACAGAAGTACGACGGGAGGCTGAACCCGACAGAGTTCGTGAGCATCTACACCATCACTGTTCAGGCTATCGGGGGAAGAGATGAGAAGGTGTTCGCCAACTACTTTCCTTTGGCCCTCAAGTCCAATGTGAGGTCTTGGCTGATGCACCTGCCAGAGAACTCCATTTCGTCATGGGCTGACTTGTGCCACTAATTCATCGGCGCCTTCACCGGTGGCCACCAAGAACCCGACAGGCCCAGTGACCTGCAGCTTCGCCAACAGAAGGAAGGAGAAACTCTCCGTAAGTATTTACAAAGATTCAACAAAGTTCATAGAAATATCCCAAATATCCATCCGGCAGCTGTGATAGCCACCTTCCAGTCGAATGTGCGCAACCGCCGGATCCGTTCTAAGATGAATGTGTAGTTGCCCAAGACTGTGAAGGAGCTCTACACGCTGGTGGATAAGTGTGCTCGGATGGAGGAGGGAAGTAAGTTGCCCGGAGAGGAAGATTGCATCAATGTTGATTCAGAGGATGATGATGAATCAACCAATCAGAAGAAGAGTAAGAAGCATAGTAAGAAGTGGAGAGATAAGGCAGTGATGACTGTCGAAGGATCGGGTACTCCAACTACCGGCAAGAAAGCCAAAGCTGAGGCCCCCGGCAAGGAAGCTGTCGTGTGCACTGACTGTTGTGAAGCGGCTGTTGCCGAGAAAGCCGGGAAGGTGATGAGTCATATTTCAAGATTCATCGCACCAAGGTCCACAACCTTCAAGAATGTCATCAGGTTGAGCAGCTAGTCAAGAGACAAAGAGCAGAGTATGAGAAGCGTGATAAGGAAAAGGGTCAGAATGTTGCAGGCGGTAAGGGTCGAGGTGGTGAAGTAAATCACCCCGGCAAACCCCTTTGGAACCAAGGAAAGCCCGCCAGAGGTAGAGAAAAGGGAGTCTGTGATGATGAGAGTGACGGAGGGGATGGAGAGGAAACCAATGAGCAAGTGTTTTAGAAGGCCAAGGATGCCATGTGCGTTGATAGAGGTACATCTATGCACACCTCTCTCCATCAACTCAAGCGGTGGGCACGAGAAGTCAAGCCATGGAGCTAGCGCCAGAGGCCCGGAAGCCGCTCAAATGGTCCCGTACGCCCATCATATTTGACGAGGAGGACCATCCTAGCCGTACCACTGCGGTACGATGCTTGTCGTTGTTGGTCTCCCGAAAAAGACGCAACCTCTAGGTCACAAAGATGTTGGTGGACGGCGGGGCCAGGTTGAATCTGATTTCCCCAGCAGTTATCAGCAAGCTTCAGATAGCAGAGGAAGAGCTAGAGGTTACCGGCATGTTTCAAGAAGTTAATCCCAGTTGGAGTCATCCTAAGGGAAATATCACATTGTCGGTAACGTTTGGGGGAGAATTGAACTATCGGACTAAGAGGATTGTGTTTGATGTTGTTAATCTCCCCTGCCATACAATGGGATTCTTGGACGTCTGGCACTAGCTAAATTCATGGCAGCATCCCACTATTCCTACAACACCTTGAAGATGACTGGGCCACTGAGAGTTATCACTATCCCATCTGATGAGAAGGATGCAATCATTTGTGTGGATAAAAAGTACCAGGACGTAGTCACAGCAGAGGCAGCGGCAACAGTAGTTCCCGCTAAGGAAAGCAAAGGAAAGAAGAAGGATTGTAGGACCTCCGGCAAGGATTCCGAGAAGCATGCCCCCAGCGAGTGCACGGCACCCATTGACGACATGCCGGAGTATTCCTACAGCAAGAGATCCACGGTTGTTCCACCCCAAGTTAAGAAGGTCCCGACAGGGCTGGTTGGCGTTGATGGTACCTTTACTATCAGCACCACCCTTGATGACAAATAGGCAAGCATGCTCATTGCCTTCGTGCGGGCGAATATTTATGTGTTTGCCTGGCAACCATCTGATATCCCGGGTGTTCCCAAGGTGGTAATCGAGCACCATCTTGTTGTCTGCCCACATGCCCGACCTGTCAAGCAGAAAGTCCGGAAGCAGGCCCTGGAGAGGCAACAGTTCATTACAGAAGAGATCAAGAAACTTGAGGCGGCTGGTTCGGTTAGAGGAGTTCTGCATCCAACATGGTTGGCAAATTCAGTGGTAGTCCTGAAGAGTAACAGTAAGTGGAGACTTTGCATAGATTTTACAGATCTCAACAAAGCTTGCCCGAAGGACCCATTTCCCTTGCAGCGTATTGATTAGATTGTGGATTCCACTTCAGGTTGTGATTTTCTCTCCTTCCTGGATCCATACTCTAGATATCATGAAATCTTCATGTCCAAGGAAGATGAAGAGAAGACGTCGTTCATCACTCCATGATGTACGTGCTTTGTCCGCATGCCATTCAGATTAAAGAGTGTCGGGTCCACTTTCGCAAGGTCAGTCCAGATTGGTTTTTAGCCACATCTACATAGAAATATAGAAGACTATATGGATGATATTGTGGTCAAGACCAAGGATAGGGCCACCCTAATTAAGGATTTGGAGGATACATTTGCTAACCTGCGCAAGATCAATTTGATGCTCAACCGGAGTAGTGTGTATTTGGTGTTCCCTCCGGCAAGCTACTTGGGTTCTTTATATCCAATCGCGGGATCAAAGCCAACCCCGACAAGATCAAGGCTATCGAGAAGATCCAAGCGCATAGGACAGTTAAAGATGTGAGGCGTCCAACATGATGTGTTGCCGCGCTAAGCAGATTCATCTCCAATTCTGTCGAGCGCCTTGTTGTTCTTAAAAATTATGAAGAAAATAGGACCCATGAAGTGGACCCCGGAAGTAGATGCAGCTTTGCAAGAGTTGAAGGCTTATTTGTCCTCTGTGCCTACCTTTGCTGTACTTAGCGGCAACTAACCAAGTGGTCAGTGCAGCCTTGGTAGCGCAGCGCGAAGTAGATGAAGCAGAGAGTGAGCAGAGGCCGGTAGGGCCACAAAAGGGTCAGGACAACAGTGAGCACTGCAGCGAGAACAACCTTAAGGACGCGACAAGGAAGAAAGTGGTGCATCGCTCAGTGTACTTCGTCAGCTCCCTGTTACATGAGGCTAGATCGAGGTACTCTGGCGTGCAAAAATTGATCTTTGGTGTCATCATGGCCTCAAGGAAACTGTGCCACTACTTCCAAGCCCATGAGATTACGGTTGTCACACGTTTCCCATTTCAAAGGACACTCCAAAACCCTGAGGCTACTGGAAGAATAGTGGAGTGGGCTTTGGAGTTATCCAGCTTTGGTTTGAAGTTTGAGAGCGCATCAACTATTCAGAGCAGGGCATTGGCAGAGTTTATTGCAGAATGGATGCCAACCCCTGATGAGGAGATAACAGAGACAGTTATCCCAAGCAAGGAATCACCCAAGAATGGATTATGTATTTTGATGGTGCTCTTTTCCCTACAAGGTGCAGGAGCTAGCGTGCTTCTCGTCGCCCCCTCCGGGGAGCGCTTCAAGTACGTCGTCCAAGTGCATTTTGCCCGGGAAGAAGCAACCAACAATACAGCTGAGTATGAAGGGCTCCTTGCCATGCTGAGGATTGCAATGGAATTGAGAATTAAGAAATTGATCATTCGAGGAGATTCACAGCTTGTGGTGAGACAAGTAAACAAGGTATATCAAAGTCCATTGATGGAATCGTACGTCGAGGAAGTGAGGAGATTGGAGGAGCACTTTGACGGATTGCAAACATAGCACGTACCCCATGCGGAAAACAGCATAGCTCATCATTTGTCAAAGTGTGTTGCGCAGAAGTTTCCTGTGGAACCAGGAACTTTTGTTCTCCATCTCACAACCCTCCGTATCCCCAGCAACAATGGCCTAGAAAAGGAGAAAGTTGGACACCGGTAAGCCTCTCCCGGCAGAGCTGTCCGCTCCCAGCAGAGACCCTGCCGGAAACAACTCCTCACAGCCTGCTGGACCACCCCCTCCAGCTGGGTCCACGGACCCCGCAAACGAGGCTTGTGCTCCCGCAGCAGAGGAGGTGCCGCTAGTCTTTGTTGCCGAGCCCCAGGCTCCAACTTATGCAAGGCATATTGTCCACTTCCTCCAAACCGGAGAGCTTCTCGACAACTAGGATAAAGGTGAAAAAGGAGACCGGAGGGCCAGTATGTACCAGTTTGTCGATGAAACTATGTACAGAAGGGGGCCCAACAGTGTGAAATTGAAGTGTATCTGCCGGGAAGTAGGAAAGGAACTGCTGGCTGAAATACACAAAGGCGTGTGCACCTCACACATTGGATCAAGGGCTTTACTTGGGAAAGCATTCCGGCAAGTATTCTATTGGCCCATAGCCCTCCTGCCTGTTCCATTCTAAGAAAAGCCACCTGCCCGCCCAAGCTCTTCAGATAATTCCTCTCTCATGGCCATTTTTGGTATGGGGGCTCGATATCCTCGATCATTTCGCCGAGCTGCCGGGGGCTTTGAATTCTTGTTTGTTGACATGGACAAGTTTACAAATTAGCTAGAAGTAGCTGCCATGAGAAAGGTGATTGATCAGTCAGCTATCAAGTTCTTGAAAGATCTGGTGTGTCATTTTGGAGTTCCGGCAAGGATCATTACCGACAATGGCACCCAGTACACGAGCCGCGCCTTCATCCAATATGTTCATGCCCTCAGATGCAAGATCTCATTTGCCTCTGCGGCTCACCCCCGGAGCAATGGACAAGCTAAGAGGGCGAACGCTGAAGTGTTGCGTGGACTCAAGACAAGAACCTGTGATACGCTGTAGAAGCACGACAGGCAGTGGATCGAGGAGCTACTGCTAGTTCTTTGGTCCCTTAGAATGACACCAAATTAAGCTACCGGGCAGACTCACTTCTCCCTGGTCTACGGGGCAGAAGCAGTTATGCCCATGAAACTTATTTACAGGTCTCCTCAAGTGCTTGCCTACGATGAAGTAGTGCAAGTTGAGCACGGACGTGACGACGCTATGCTACTCGAGGAGAACCATCTTCGGCTGCTACGTGTGTTGCATGATATCAACAAGCCTTGCGTCGCCATCATTGCCGCAGGGTTCATGCCTGGTGTTTTGCGGTACGTGACCTTGCCCTTAGGAGTATTCAGTCCGCCAAGGGTACACACAAGTTATCACCAAAGTGGGAAGGCCCTTAGCAGGTAGTGCGAGTCACCATACCTAGCACAGTCCGTCTGGAGACCGGAGATGGCATTAATTTGTAAAACTTGTGGAATATTGAGCATATCCGTCAGTTCTACCCGTGAGGCGCGGCTGTCGTGCCCTGCCCGGCAGCCAACCATTGTACAGTCCTTGCCTCAGTTGCATGTAACCCCTTGTACAATCTGGGGCGATGACCCCGTGCAAGAGAAAAATAAAGAAGCGCTGTAGGGGGGCCCTCAACCAATCATGCATGCATGCATGAGCATTCGAAGATCACTACATAAGCATTTCATGAGCATTTGCATATGCATATCGATAGGATTGCGTCTTGCATTCATTCTCATCTACATGAAGCTGCAGGTTCCTGCCGTGAACTTGGCTTCGATAAGGAGTTGAGAAGATTGCTCGGCACTGCAATCCCTTGCAAGACAAACATATAAGTTCTACCTCCTGTCCGTTAATGTTCTGTAAGCTATAACTTGTGCTTAAGAAAACCTCGCAACTCTCTTGAGGCTTGGGTGCCCCCATCCTAGACTCAAACGTTGCTTCGGTCAGGATGGTTGTAGTAGCCCTTGGTGAAAAGAAGTTGACGAGGGGCTGACCCCTTTGTCTGTTACCCCACAGATATGATCCTCCGACAGACAAAAAGGGTGTCGGCAAGGTAGCTTTGCGGAAAAACTCGTGTATTCACATTAAAGAGGCATCTCACCTTTGCATCGACATACACATGCACGGGTCCCCGACAAGTTTCGTCTTTTTCATTAACATGCTGATACAAGTACAAGCATTACAGAACAAAAACATGGACTCGAGGACTACATTATTTGAATTAAAATTTGGCAAGTCCACACAGATTTAAGATTGAAAAATGATAAGTGAGGTTTAATCCCTTTCTATATCCCTCCTTCCCTAGATACTGCAACATGAGGGGAAGGGGACAAAAGGAGCGCCCAGGCAAACGTGGCGGTGAAGGGATCAGCAACAACGATTCCCTGATCACCGCCACCAGGGCCAACAAGACACAGCAGGGCGGACGAAGCCGGAATCCATGAGGAAGCCTGCCAGGGATCCCAGCGGAGGACTACTGGAAGAGGAGAAAGAGCGCCAAGGAGAAAGGGAAGAGTTGGAGTCAAGACGGCGAGACACTGGCACGGGTACCAGGGCGCCAGTGTCATCGTATCCCGCCTCAAGGGCCTGCCTCTCGCTCCCTCCATCTCCCACCATCGCCGCGATAGGGAGAAGCACCGAAGGCTGAGCGCCCACTACGGCCTGTGGGTGGCGTTCACTCAGGAGCTGCACGGAGCAACGGGCGAAACCCGACGCCTCCCTTAAAGAAGCAAGAAACGATAGCAGCATCGCCCGGAACACCTCCGGAACGCCGCTACCCATCTCGGTGGGCAGGAAGAGGCTCCATACCTGTGCAACAGCCTCGGCTCCGCTGGAAGGAGCAGTGTTGGGAATGCCAACATCCCTGAGCGCTTCACCCCAGGATGGCACCCGCAACCCTAGGGATTTTAGTGACGAGAAGACAAGCTCCGGCGACCCATAGCCAAGACCGTCGCCCATCCTAAGGCGACCAGTTCGGGAAAAGGAGGCTGGTACCTCACCATACAGGTGTCGTTCGTCACCTCTCGTGCCCCGGACATGCCGGCTGCTGCGATGTGCTACATTTTGGACCAGGCTCACTCCCCGAACGCCAGCATCAGCGTGTCACAACATTGACCTCAACTATGAGCCCAGAGGCTGGCTCCAGGCTCTCTTCTTCGACATTATCAGCAAAAACAGAAGACAGAAGGGGAGGAATGCGAGAATGGGTGACTGTATCCTCCTCCACCCCTCCTCTTATAGGCAGGCCAAGGAGGGGAGCCGCTCCCTCAACGGGCGACCACCGTCCTCCTCCGCCAATTCAAGACAATCGGGCCCTCGCCTTGATGCTCTCCCACGCCACGCACCTCCGTTGCCTACCCCTCGTGAAGCATGCAGCATATGTGGCTAAGGATAATGGTGCGGTGGGAGTAGTTAATTGGCAGTTTCTACCCCATGCGTTAAAGTCATTCACGGGCCATTATTAGAGCGGCCCCACCATTGTTGGCTTTACACAACATGTGGGGAAACCGGAAACTGGCCCAGATTCAAGACTAAAGAAGAAGCAAAGAAGACCTCAAGAAACCAACACCTTTAGCAACCCCGCATGTGCACTTATTAGGCGCTACCCCGACAATGCTCGACAGCGCTTTCGGTGCAGGCCCGGGGGCTTCTGTCTGTGCAACAAACCCTGGGTCTGTTGCCCTGACTGTGCACAGGCACGGTAGCAAGATTGAGGCCCCAACCCAAGTGAGAGTTCTAGAAACCAAGAGGTTTTAGGAACTAGCAAGTAGATAGAAGAGACTAAGGCCAAGCCAAAGAAGAAGATATCGCCAAGAGAAGGGCTTCCCTTGCCGATCAATGCGGTGTCAAGCCGCAAAGTGACTAAGTGGCAGCCATTAGCCACATGGCAGCCTCTCCCTATAGTAAAAACCCACATATGACACCCGTCCTGCGACGTGTCAAGCCACCAGGCACGGAGATGGCAAGATAGCTCGATAAGACTTGCCAGGAAACCGGTGATGTGACACTAAGCGGTGCATATAATGCACCCTATTAGCCCATATAGTTAGGTATGATATCACTTTTGCTATCATATCAGTGCATAACGACTACTTTGCCATTGTGGTGACCCCTTAATCTATAAAAGTAGACCCATGGCAACCGTAGACAGGGTTAGAAGATTGGAGAACTCACACACCCATACGCGCGTAGTCGCTGCTGCCCTGAGGCAACCCTTGCCGGGCAAGTGTACTGTGCCCCACCACCTCATTTCCATCGTTAATCCACCAAAGTAGGAGTAGGGTCTTACGCCACAATGGCGGCCCGAACCTAGGTAAAAATGCCTGTGTGATCTCTGCCGTGTTGTCCCATGCTCGTCCGCTCTTTCTGCAACGCGACGTCCACCCGCCGAACCAGCAAGGGACCTCCTGGTCCCATAGGTGGCCGTGGTTTTCCCCAACAGCTGTCCATCACACACAATTTTTATGTGGTAAACATTTGCTCAATGTGGCCTAACACAAACAGTTTTTAAGAGAATGTCATGTGTGATTATTCATTGATCCAACACGGTTTATTCCTAGAAACTATGTCCATTGCCTGAGGTCATCGCCCACGGTGTTTTCTCAGTCACCGTTTGCAATAGAAAAACCCGCTAATTGCCCTATTATTCATAAGCCATTTATTAATCTAATTTACATTCATATTAAGCAAATAATATATTTCATTTCCATATTAAGGAAGCATGATTTCATAATTGAAATACAACAGAGTACAAGACGATATAGATTCAGCACTCAGCTACCCCATTACACAACTGCACCAGCACCAAGTTTCACATGCAACATCTAGAACCTTTCGAAATTAGCATCATAGACAGTACATAGACAGATGCATCTCATCTGCAAAACTGCTGAAGCGGAAGGCGAATATTGAGCCTTCATTCATGTTGAAGGTTTTTGCAACTTTAGGCCAGTGCATGTGGATGATTGACCGTCCGTCCTTCTTCCTCTTCAGTTATACTTCAATATTGAACCGTGGGTGTTGTATGAAAACCTTCCTTGCCTCCTAACCATAGAGGTGGTTTGAGAGGTAATGATCAGCGGACTGCTTTGGAAAAGCCTGAAAACAAGCATGTGCATAAATATCTTCTCCATATTGGAAATGGGGCAAAGGAATAAAAAAAGGCAAGGTATAATAGTTAGTACCAACTTGTAGTTAGCTAATGTCTTCTTCATTGTGCAAACAAAGAACTTGTTGTTTTTCTCGCTAATTTCATTATCCTAAGAATCTATCTGAGTTTCTTGACATGATTGATATTCATGGACAACTCATTTCCCCATATGCAAAAAGGGTTGCATAGTTGGTCAAAACCTCTGACAGCAGGACCTACATGTGCTAGACCAAATTGTTAAAAATCTAAATATTAGAATGGTTCTTGCAATTGCACAATAATGTGCTACTCCCTCTGTCCCAAAATAAGTGACTCAAGTTTATACTAACTTTATACTAAAGTTAGTACAAAGTTGAGTCACTTATTTTGGGACGGAGGGAGTATTAGACAATGGACCATGCACATGCTAACCTTGATTGTAAACCTCAGTGATTCCCATTGTTTCCCTATTACACATATAAGGTAGTTAGTCATCAGGTTAAGGAAGGGTTCGCATGCTATAAGTAAAATATGTTGATGAAAAATAAGCACATTGCAGATTCATCAGATTAAATCAAGCCACATGGAAAACCCATTTATCCAAACCAAGCTTGATTAAAAACTTGGAAATCAGTGCAGCCAAATTTTATTTATTCCTCACATGCACAACAATACAAAATTCTACCCATGACAATTGGACATCGCATTGCAGAATTGAACCACGCAATTAACTAAACACCACAACAAATGAACCAAGCATTAACTGAGCACCACATTGCACAATATAACATACTCCTAATAGGAGATCAGATAGTTAACCAAACCAAGCATGCTTAACAACATGGAAATATAGCAATTGTATTTTTTCTCTCGTATTTAGTACAACCAAGTTCAATTTATTCCTCACATGGTATACAATAACAGAATGCACCCACAACAATTGGACATCGCATTGCAGAATTGAACCAAACAGTTAACTAAACACCACAACAAATGAACCAAAGGTTAACTGAGCACCACATTGCACAATATAACATACTCCTAATAGAAGATCAGATAGTTAACCAAACCAAGCATTCTTAACTACTTGGAAATATAGCAATTGTATTTGTTTCTCATGCATTTAGTATAGCCAAATTCGATTTACTTCTCACATGGTATACAATAACATAATGCACCCACAACTATTGAACATCGCATTGAAGAATTTTGAACCAAACTGTTAACTAAACACCACAACAAATGAACAAAACATTAACTGAGCACCACATTGCACAATGTATAACGAAACCAAGCATGCTTGACAACTTGGAAACATACCAATTGTATTTGTTTCTCATGTATTTTGTAAAGGTAAATTTGATTTATTTCTCACATGGAAGACAATACGAAATTGCAGCCTAAAGAATTGAACATCACATTTGCATAATTGAACCAAACAGCTAACTGAAGATGAAAACTAATTAACCAATCAGTTAATAAGTAAGCACCGCACAACACGACATATAGAACATATACACTAGAGCAACAGATTGCATGGTAAAATTAGATAGCACAATTCACTATAATTTGTTGAGGAAAGGCAGGAGCAGCACACGCAACGGGTAAACCGAGCGTGCTTAACCAGCATAGCTAGCAAATGGAAAGGTGCTCGTCCAAGATCTGGGGGTCGACATCAAATGGCAGCCATCGCGACCTCATACGCGCGTGCGGCCGCAATTTGCTTCTCCACTGCCAAATGCTCCTTGAGCTCCTGGCTATACTGCGTGCACCATGGCTTAGGGTGGCGCTTATTTGGTGGAGGGGTCGGCGATTTGGGTGGAAGGTGTCGCGCCAGTGGGCGGGGCATGTTGGATGTGGAAGGAGGAGGACGATGTGGGTCGGTTGTGGATTAACTGCCTGGATAGATGAGGCCGAGCAGCGTGAAGGAGGGTCGTCGGCAAGGACGCGGCTCTGCAAGCAAGGAGTGAAGGTTTCAACTTGGAACGAAAGGCAAAAACAGGGGAAATGTGGATTTTGGTAAGGGGGAGGGGGCGGGGAGGTAGATATTTCCGCGGAAGCCGAAAATTTTGAATCGGATCAGCGAAAAAACTGGCGCGCAAAGTGTCATCAGACACGGTCCCTTATTTAGAACTATGTACGGTATGTGAACATCACAAATGATTCAGATAGTTTAACCCGTGTGTGATGAGTTCGAACGTCAAAAATTTTGGTTCGAATTTCCTTGGTCATAGTGATCATCCACGTCATTGCATAATTTGGGTACAGAAAGGAGACTATAACACACCCACGCTTCTTAATCGAGAAAGTTCATAAATTAAACAGAGTTAGCTGGCCTACACATTACTCTAACAAATTAAAGACCAGCACTCTTAATTAAACAAAAAAAATAGTACTACTACGGCTGGTGCTCGTCGATCTCCGCAGCCTCCTGCGTGGCATCCATCGCACCATACTTGACAAGCATTTTGCCATCCACGTCCACCATCTCTTTGGAAAAGGCCGCCACGAGTTGGGCATGGGCGGCCGAGATCTGGACTTGGACGAGCTCCGTCATGGAAAGGTATGCGGCAGAGGAACGAGCGGCTGCTCGAACGCTCTCGGTCATTTCCAATTCTTCGGCCGTGGGTTGCCGACCGTTGTTGGAGAAGCTTCATTCGATTTTTACGGTGACCGCCATGATCTGGGTGTGGGCGCCCTTGACATGGTCGTGGCTCCATCAGGGCTAAGGACGACACTGCAAAACGGACAACTACTGTGCCGCTCTCGCCAGTTGCTATCCCCGAGGCAGATGTTGCTGCCGCCACCTGAGAAGCAACAACGGCTATTTGGGCTGCCTTGGCCACTTAGTCGCAGATTGCGGCCGTGCTGATGCACCTTGTCAGCACGCGCATGGCGCCTACGGCCGCGCTCTCACCGGAGTGGGATGCCGAAGTTTCCCTCATGACGTGGGTCCATGTCCCCATCTTTCACCGGCGATGATTCAATAGTGAAATGATATTTGGGGAGCGAGCTAGTGCACTTCACACGCCGGCTGCGGACTAAGGTTGACGCACCTTCCCGCGTAAGACATAGGCGTACCATACACCGACGGTGCTACAAGATATTTTGTACTGCATCTCACACGGTTGGTGATAATAAACTGTGTGGGATCTACTTGATTTTCATCTTGATTTGAATTACATAATGGGGTCACAGCGGCAATGGACGATGTTTGAATTGCTAGAACTTTTATCTGTAGTGAACATGCAACTATATGTGTGTCGTAAAAGAATTGGAAATATTCAGAGTTCTCACAAAACCAGAGCTTCTCAGAAGAAGCCTCATGGTTCTGTTAGGGAAACGTGCCACCTTGGGGGACGAAATGATATATGTTGCCTCTTTTTACTTTCAAATTTTTTCTCATGTCAACATAGAACAACACGAGTGTTGTGTCAATTTTTGGGATTTTTCGTGGTTTTCTTGGACATTTTTATACATTAACTGAGTTTTCTATGCATTCATGTTCATAATTCAAATTTGAACTACATGCACATGCTCCAGTGCATATAAATTGGTTCAAAATTGGAATGTGTGTCCTTGGTTACATGCTTAAGTCCCACACAAGAAATGAGAATGAATGTCAAATACCTTGCCACCGTCGTTCCGTCGCTATTGAGATAAATGGTTTTTAAATTCTAGTAAATCGAAAACATGTCTGAAATTCATGAAACTTGCCATGCTATCATGGAGCGGCATCAACATGCCGTGGTAAATTTTTTGTCCCATTTGGGGCACGTTTGGGTATAAACTTCTCACAAACGACAACTTGTCACAACAAGTGTGATGGTTTCGGTAGGGAACATTTCACCTTTCTGGACGAAACGATATCCGTTCCCTCTTCTTGATTTCAATTTTTTTTCTAGTGTCAGCATAGAAAAACAGAAGTGTTGTGTAAAATTTTGGAATTTTTCAAGGTTCATTTGGACATTTTGATATATTAATTGAGGTTTTAATGCATTTATGTGCATAATTCAAATTTTAATTATAGGCACGTGCTCCAATGCATATAAATTGATTGAAATTTCAACTATGTGTCCTTGGTTGCATGCTTAGGTCCCATGCAAGAAATGGGAATGAAAGTCAAACACACTGCCACCGTCACTCGGCCGCTAACATTGAGATACACCGTTTTTAAATTCTAGTACATTGAAAACGCATCTGAAATTCTTGAAACTTGTCATGTTATCATGGGGCGGCGTCAACATGCCGGGTAAAAAAAATCCTCCCATTTAGGGCAGGTTTGGGTATAAGCTTCTCACAAACCAGAGCTTCTCACAACAAATGTGATGGTTTCAGTAGGGAATGTCTCACCTTTCTGGATGAAAGGATGCCCGTTGCCTCTTCTTGATTTCAATTTTTTTCTAGTGTGAAAAAAGAACAACATGAATGTTGTGTTAAATTTTTGAATTTTGCAGGGTTCGTTTGGACATTTTTATACATTAATTGAGTTCTCAATGCTTTTATACGCATAATTCAAATTTGAACTACATGCACATGCTCTAATACATATACATTGGTAGAAAATTCAAATATGTGTCCTTGGTTGCATGCTTAGGTCCCATGCAAGAATGGGAATGAATGTCAAACACCCTGCCACCGTCACTCGGCCGCAAACATTGAGATATCAGGTT
Organism: Secale cereale; assembly: GCA_902687465.1. NCBI lineage: Eukaryota > Viridiplantae > Streptophyta > Magnoliopsida > Poales > Poaceae > Secale > Secale cereale. The sequence goes on from LR738715.1 coordinate 363,996,680, forward strand.
TTTAAATTCAAAAAAAATGCCAAAACTCGTCCGAAATTCATGAAACTTGGCATGCTATCATAGAGCGGCATCAACATGCCGTGGTAAACAATTTGTCCCATTTTAAACAGGTTTGGGTATAAGCTTCTTAGAAACCAGAGCTTCTCACAACAAGTGTCATGGTTTCGGTAGGGAAAATTTCACCTATCTGGACAAAACGATATACATTGCCTCGTCTTGATTTCAATATTTTCTAGTGTCAACATAGAACAACATGAGTGTTGTGTTAAATTTAGGAATTTTTTTAGGTTCGTTTGGACATTTTTATACATTAATTTAGTTTTCCATGCATTTATGTGCATAATTCAAATTTGAACTACAGGCACGTGCTTTAATGCATTTAAATTTGTTGAAAATTCAAATCGGTGTCCTTGGTTGCATGCGTAGGTCCCATGGACGAAATGGGAATGAATGTCAAACACCCTGCCACCGTCACTCGGCCGCAAACATTGAGATACCTAGTTTTTAAATTCTAGTAAATCCAAAACTCGTCTGAAATTCATGAAACTTGGCATGCTATCATGGAGCGGCATCAATATGTCGTGGTAAAAAATTTGTCCCATTTGGGGTAGGTTTGGGTATAAGCTTCCCACAAACCAGAGCTTCTCACAACAAGTGTGGTGGTTTCGGTAGGGAATGTTTGACCTTTCTGGACGAAACGATATCTATTCCCTCTTCTTGATTTCAATTTTATCTCTAGTGTAAACATATAACAACATGAGTGTTGTGTTAAATTTTGGAATGTTTCGGGGTTTGATTGGACATTTTTATACATTAATTGAGTTTTCAATGCATTTATGTGCATAATTCAAATTTGAACTGCAGGTACATGCTCAAGTGAATATAAATTGGTTTAAAAATGAAATATGTGTCCTTAGTTGCATGCTTAGGTCCCATGCAAGAAATGGGAATGAATTCCAAATACTAGGGCACTGTTGATTGTTGGCAAAACGTTGAGATACTTTGTTTTTAAATTCAAATAAATCCAAAACTCGTCCGAAATTCATGAAACTTGGCGTGCTATCATGGAATGGCACCCGACATGTTGTGTCATTTTTCATGTCAAGTTTGAGAGAAAGCACACTCGAATAACAACCAACATAGGCATTTTGAAAAAATAGCTGCCACTTTAATATCTCAAACGTTTGTATAATTCAATTCATGTGCGTTCTGTTAACCATTTACGTGAAGCCACGTGTCTTGGTTTTAATGGCTATAGGAGGTGCCGTATGAATAGCTGCTTGACTGAACGGGAGGCGTGCGATCGCAGTCCGGTGCGCAGGCTGATCGAGAGGCGTGCAAGCTGTCCTCCAATACGCAGGCTCACAGGGAAGCATGCGAGCTATACGCTGCGTAGGCTCACTGGGAAGTGAGCCTATTGACTTCCATGGCCGCCGGCCTTCCTCTCCATTAATGGCGTCCGTGCCGCTATTTAATATGGGCGGCCGTACTGTTCGCCTCCCATTCCCCTCCCTCCCGCGGACCTCCACCAACGCCATGGTTCGGAAGGATCATCTGCCACTAGTATTCAAGTTTGCTGAAGTCGACTCCGAGCCGGAAGAGATATAAAATAAGGAGGAATGGGGCCTCATGGACATGGCCCTGAATGAGCTGGACATGGCGGTTGCTGCCCCCGCTCCCATCGCCGCGCCAGCACTAGCGACCATCCCCGTAGAATTGAAGGGCTGGTCGCCGAGCACTATCGCATAGCTGGAAGCAGCGGGCGTCAGCGAGGTCTCCGCGGACCCGCACGAGCTCGTGTACATGCCAGCGCCAGTGCCCGTGCCCGTCCATGTGCGCGCCCCTCCACCCACCGCGGTGCCAATCCCCGTGCGTTTCGTTGCACCTGTCGCGCCCGTGCCCGTGCGCCCCACCCCCCCTCCGCGGCATGGGATGCCGTCGACGACCGCTACCTCTCAGCGCCGCAAGTTGCTGTCGTCCCGTGCCCCGCCCGTCGATCGCGCGACGACATGATGTTTGATTTAGAAGTGAAGAACATTATGTGATGCCTTGAAGACTTCAACAACGGTGTCCCGAAGGACGGCAGCGACAACGACAGCGCATCATGCCGCCTCCGCCACCACGGGAAATGTTTTTTTGGGTTTAATATTGTATCTCGATCATATGAATATAAATTCGCAGTGTGACTGAATGAAATATATGGTTTGAACGAACTTGTATTTTTGTCTCTTAATGTGCAGACTTGTCTAATGATTTTCTTTTGAAAAAAACATCAATGGTTTTTAAATATAAAACACTCATCGCAAACGTTTTAGTTAAAACACCCATATGGAAACCGCCAGCTTCTCCTGGAAGCCAATGGAAAATGTGCCGAGCAGGATTTGTGCAGCTCTTGATCGCAAACGTTTTAGATAGAACACCCGTATGCAAATCCAGACATCTGCGCTATGCCAAGAGAAAATGTGTCGAGCAGGATTTGTACATCCCTTCAACTCAAACGGTTGTTTTGGATGACCCGTGTGCAACCACGTACAAATAATTTGGTAAGATTTGTTGTCATATTGGGTATGTTCCCATTTGTCAAACTAGAAAGATTGACATTTGTTGATCTAGTAACATTGCCATTTGTCAACCTTGTAACACTCCGATTTGTAAGAATATGCAGCTAAAAATTGGTGGCACTATCTAATTTTTGCAACTAAAATTTAGTAATTAAGCATAGATTTCATTCATAGATCAAGCAGTCGTTCTTTATACAAACAATTCAACTCGACAGCTGAACCGACCAAACTTTTCCCCAATTGTTGCCAACGATGTACTGAAATAGCTAGTTCAACTATATATACTAGGTATTTTTAAGTACATTGTACAGTTCCACCACATCTTTAGTCAGATGAACTGAACAAAATAGCCCCTAAATACTACTACTACGAAGGGGATTTGTACTACTTCCGGCAGCCTCTCCTCTGTCGAGCGCGCTCAGTAAGAGGCAAAGGAGGAGGGGCCTATCGACGAGTTGGACAACTGCAATATGGTGCATGCCGCTGCTGCACCTTCAGCGACGCTCACCTCGAACACCCTCTGCTGCTCCAGACGACCCCTCTCGAAGTGGTGGTTCTCCTCGTAGATCTCCCGATTCCTCGCATCTGAGGTGGCTTGTACCGCGGCCACGGTGGCGGTAAGGATCTTTGCATGCTCGATGAGGCGCTCCTCCTCCTCCCGTAGGAACTCGGTGTAGCGCGCAAGGTCGGTGACGCACGTGCGGGCCTCCACCTCCGCCTCCCACATTCAGGCAGCGGTGGCGGAGCAGGTGATGACATCAATGGTGGACGGTGGGCTGGCGGCCACGGCGGTCGACGATGGGGTGCCGGCCACGGCTGCCACCTTCCCCCTTTTGTCCGCGGTGGTTGAGCTAGTGATGGCCACGGTGGCCGGCAGTGGGGTGGCGGCCACGACAGCCACCTCTCGCCTTTGGGGCATGGCGACGGAGCAGGCGATGGCCCTGGCTTCCGATGGTGGTGTGGCGGAAACTGCGGTTGGCAACAACTGCCGATGGGAAGCGGCGGCGGAGCATGTGGTGGGTGTTCCGTGCACAACCAATAGGGACCCCATGCACACTACACTACGCCGGGGAGTGCGCCACCACGGTGGTGTAGCCTCCCAGCTGGAGCTGTCCTCTGAGGAGGGCGGAGTGGCTGAACGATGACGACGATCTAGTGCCATTGGCGATTGTGGGAGAAGTAGACGAGATAAGGTACAGGGAGGGAGGGGAAAATGCGTCGTAGGACTCGCCGGCCGTGAGGGTTTATATAGCAGGTCGCTAAGTGTGGCACCCCGGCTCAGAGAAAACCGGAACGCCCCGTATTCCAGCCTAGAGATTGAGGTGAAGTCTTCTGGAATATATCACTGCTTAGTATAGAACAAACTAGCTCTTTATTACAACACGAATATGAATACAAGGGTTCCGATATTACAATGAATAACATCGGCGACACTATGCCAACACGGTTGCTCTATACAAGCTGCATAAGAAATTAAAGCAGCTGAACAACATTGGCAGTGGAACAATGAACGGCGATGATGGACTCCAATCCGCAGGGACTCTGGCTGGAACGTTTATCCTAGCTCGCGAACACGGGAACAACACCAAACAAGAAAGCAATCCAGACACGACCTGCAAGCTGGCATGACACGCCAGGTCAGTACATTGAATGTACTTGCAAGCTCACAATAGCCAGAAGCATTCGAGACAATCAACAACATGGCAATTACAGGTTAATCTGGAATTATCATGAGATCATCAGGATATCATAGCATGAACAACATGAATATGAGCATGGCATGAACACTACAGGAATCAGCTTCTTTGCCGACTGCCATGGCAGTCGGCAAAGGCATGAATTGCAGTCGGCAAAGCTCTTTGCCGACTGCTAGCAGTCGGCAAACAGTCCGGCTGAATAAGTGGCGGTAAAGGCCTTCTTTGCCGTCTGCTTCATAGAAGCAGTCGGCAAAGCTCTTTGCCGTCAGCCTTTTGCGGCCAGCAGACGGCAAAGAGCGTGGACGGCAGTGAGGTGAGGTGGGAGCCGTTAGGGGTTAACGGCGTGGTTTGCCGTCAGCCGGCAGACGGCAAAGAGGCTAAGGTCTTTGCCGTCTGCTGGCAGTCGGCAAAGACCTTTGCCTCTTTGCCGACTGCCGGCAGTCGGCAAAGACCTTAGCCTCTTTGCCGACTGTCGGCAGTCGGCAAAGAGCTGAGCCTCTTTGCCGTCTGCTGGCAGTCGGCAAAGTCCCCAAATAGGCAACCAGCGTTCCCAGGTTGAACAGGGAGCTGCCATGTGGCATTCTTTGCCGTCTGCTAGCAGTCGGCAAAGCTCTTTGCCGACTGCTGGCAGACGGCAAAGAGCCTATATAACCCCTGTTTTTAATTGAATTCATTCAATTTGACAGAAATTCATAGATATACACAGATAATACATATATACTCAACAAGCATATCCAACAATATATTTACTCAAGTCCAACATATATCCATATGACATAAGAAGTTTCCAACAATATATTTCCTCAAGTCCAACATATATCCATATGGCATAAGAAGTTTCCAACAATATATTTCCTCAAGTCCAACATATATCCATATGACATAAGAAGTTTCCAACAACATATCCAACAATAAGAAGTTCCCAAACATGTTTTCATAAACAAAAAGGAAGCACAAGGAGAATATATGAGTCCATCAATGCAAGCTTCCTCATCTCAAGCAAATCTGCAAATTGGGAAAGATGAAAGTTAGAAGAAGAAGAATAGCTAGAAGAGGAAAAGAAGAAGATAAAGAAGAGGAAAATAAGAAGAAGATTTTATCTTCTCTTTCTTTCTCTCCTCCCCCTCTTCTTTATCTTCTTCTTTTCCAACAAATGTAGTTAAAAAAGCCAATTTAGAGCTAAGCTAGGTAAATAGGTCATTTTGGAGATAAGATAAGTTCAATGTATCATATTGGAGCTAACCTAGGTAAACTTTGTCATTTTGGAGCTAAGCTAAGTTAAATGGATCATATTGAAGCTAACCTAGGTAAACTAGGTCATTTTTTAGCTAACCTAGGTAAAAATGTCATTTTTTGCTAAGCTAGGTAAAAATGCTAAGTGTGTAGGTCAATTTAGAGCTAGCTTAGGTAAATAGGTCATTTTGGAGCTAACGCGGGTAAAATGGATCATATTGTAGCTAACTTAGGTAAACTTGGTCTTTTTGGAGCTAACGTAGGTTAAATGGATCATATTGGAGCTAACATAGGTAAACTTGGTCATTTTGGAGCTAACCTGGCTAATTAGGCCATTTTTGACATAACTAAGCTTATTGTGTCATTTGTGGACTAAATAGGCTAAATTATGTTATAAATGGACTAAATAGGCTAAATAAGAGGAGGAAAAGAAGAAGAAGAAGAAGAAGAAGAAGAAGAAGAAGAAGAATACTTCTTCTTCTTCTTCTTCTTCTTCTTCTTCTTCTTCTTCTTCTTCCCTTCCTATTCCTTCTTTTCTTCCTATTCCTTGATTTTCTTCATCTTATTATGTCATTTGTGGACTAAATAGGCTAAATTATGTCATAAATGGACTAAATAGGTTAAATAAGAGGAGGAAAAGAAGAAGAAGAAGAAGAAGAAGAATAAGAAAAGAAGAAGAAGATTTTCTTATTCTTCTTCTTCTTTTCTTCTTCTTCTTCTTCTTCTTCTTCTTCTCTTCCTATTCCTTCTTTTCTTCCTATTCCTTGATTTTCTTCATCTTATTATGTCATTTGTGGACTAAATAGGCTAAATTATGTCATAAATGGACTAAATAGGCTAAATAAGAGGAGGAAAAGAAGAAGAAGAAGAATAAGAAGAAGAAGAAGAAGAAGAATAAGAAGAACATTTCTTCTTCTTTTCTTATTCTTCTTCTTCTTCTTCTTCTTCTTCTCTTCCTATTCCTTCTTTTCTTCCTATTCCTTGATTTTCTTCATCTTATTATGTCATTTGTGGACTAAATAGGCTAAATTATGTCATAAATGGACTAAATAGGTTAAATAAGAGGAGGAAAAGAAGAAGAAGAAGAAGAAGAAGAATAAGAAAAGAAGAAGAAGAAGAATTAGCAGCTACTCGAGCACGAAGCGTCTAAATAAGAGCATCTCAGGATTAAATCATTTGCATTACAAACACACCCAAGTTAAAATGATGGAAATTAAAACAGATGCATGTCACAGAAAAGTGAGCGGGAGATTACCATATCACGCCTACGCTTCTCAGCTGCTTGCTCCCGCTCTTGCTGTCGCAATCTTTCACTGTCCTCACGAGCCTTTTGATCAGCCTACATTCAATTGATCATTTTAGTATGTCCCGACATGTTAAAGCTAATATTGAGAATACAAAAATAAGCAATATAATGTCTGCGAGCCACATAAACTTCCAAGAGAACACACTAAATTATGTTCCCTCGGAAGAAGAATACTGAACTCAAAGTTGGAAAAGATCATTGATCTCCCTCGGTTCTTAAGTTCAGTTAACAATAGTTCAAAAAATGCTAGAGTAGCAAATGACACACATGCTAAATATTTTATATCTATATGAATCTTCTACCCACATGCCTTTCCCCATGTTTGAAAAATACATGATGCAACCACACATGTAAGAGATCCAAATAAGCAATCAGTACACAGAGGGGAAAAAACATCTGGACACAAGACAAGTAACAACAAACATTTAAGTAAAAAAACAATCTTTGAAGTGATCAAGGGTTAATGTCAAGACCTCAAAAAACAACTGCAAGCCACCTGAGTTAATTCCCATTACTGTAATACCAGCCTAGAGGCTTCCATATAGGGCCTGGCCCATAGGCACACCAGAAAATTTTCAATATGAGAACCATATATGAGAATAACAAATCCATTTAGCTCATAGCACCCTGTGTATTATTTGAATGGCTAATGATGAACACAGGTAACAAAATGTATAAATATAGATAAGTACCTTCTGCTGAGCCTCTGATCTACGCATAAAAGCCTCTGAGTTGGAAAGTTTTTTGTTCTCTTGCTGAAATTTCTGCATTGGCAAGCATGAGGAAGAATCAGACAAACCGAAATATTCACAAAGGTTAACACAATGGATTGTGAAATCAGTTGCATTCCTTGAAATTGGACTAACCACATTCAACATAATGAGCATGCATAATACATGTCAAACTCCCTCGGCTACTCAGTCTACACTCTCTCAGTGTCTGATTTGACTTGAAGAGTGTTCACTCATAATAGTTAATTATGAAGTTGTGTTTCCATTAAATGTATGATAGGTATGCTTGTTAACTTTAGCCAACAGACAAACTAGTGCTTATTGACCATATGGCTTGAAAACACAAAGCATTTTGCTATTATTAGTGCGATAGTGACATGACTTCAACACTGTATTTGCAGATATCAGGTTACATAGCTTCACATCAGGCCTCTAAAAAAATTTGCTACACCTACACCTATAGGTAGACATTAAATCCTCAATGAATTATCTGTCCTGAAACCTCACCCATAAGTGATCTAAAATATTACTCAGCAGACTTCTTTTCTTTACAGGCAATGAAGAAAATTTGTTGCAGTAGCTCCTTTTGGAAAGCAATGAACAAATTTCACATGATTGAGGAAAAGCTGTAAGCAGAAAATGTTATTGAAAGTAACGGAAATTCCAAAAGATTGCCAGAAACTAAGGGGGCTGATTTTCCACGGCACAGAATGATATTTCAGGGCAATGAAGTTCAGCATTCTGGAAACATAAACCAGAGTACCAGACAAACCATGTACGGGAAATCGATTAAAAGGGTCTTGAAGATTTAATGGTGTTCGGTACTAATAACTTGAATACTTTGGATGAAATCAAGCAGAACTTAGTTATAAGTGCACCACCTGTAACATAACCCCTATCTGAGGAACAAGAAATTTAACATTCTCCAAGAGATTTGAATACAAAGGAGTATTGAAATTGGTTAACAACTATGCAGTCAAATAGAGCCATGCCTAACCTACTGAACAAAACTAGGAATGGTCTGTTTATCAAACCAGTTAATAAATTGGCAATAGTTATGGGATAAAAGAAATGAGGATTTGATGTTGGAAGACCACAAACTGATTTAGAAAACTGCTAAGTTGATGAAACAAGCAAGAACCCGTCTGTAGCCAATTGGCAAAATATTTTCTGCTTGCTGCCAAAAGTTGCAGGACAAAAATAGAACCTTGAGGATTCAAAAATTCAACTGCCGTTTGCACTTCAACTAAACTGGCATATTCTTACCGAACAGCAGTTTAATTTGCCATGTTCAATTACACGATACCCAATCCAAAGCAATCAAGAAATACTGAAACTAGAAGGAAATATCACGATTTCTAAGGACATGGATCATCTCATTATACGTCAGATGAATCTGTTACCTCTAGCGTGCCAACAAGAAGCTTCCCCAGCATTCTCTTGTTCCTCCTCACCAAGCTCTGATCCTCTTCCTTGGGAGACGGCCTCGGGAGAGGCTCTGGCAGCTGATTATCAAGCTCCTGCAACCAAGTAATACACATATAAGCCATCTCCCCCAAGAAAGTAGAGGGAACCCATACACAAGCGTGCGCGGACACACACTATCTCCTCCAAAATTCCATTCCCCTTACTCACCCTCCTGGATACCCACTGGCTCCCATCCCTCCTGAACCCACCACCATTACTGGCTCCCCTCCTCTCGCCACCTTCAAAGGCAGTTGGACCATCCTGTCGCCCTTCCGCATTATTCACATCATCCTCCTTAGTTCCAGAGCCATCCACCTCCATGCATCGCGCCGAACACAGAGAAAATGTTAGGGTACAAACCAACTAAACACAACAGGATTGACGAACAAAAAAATGACAAACGAGGGCTCATACTTTAACCACGGCAGACAGAAGCCGGCGCTTGGGCTCAGGCTGGTCCACCGGTTCCGGAGCCTGCATCGGAAGCACGCAAAATCACGTACAGGAACAGAGACAGGGGCGAGAAGGAGATGCGAAGCGAGGGGCACGCACGGGTCTGGCGAAGCCGCGGAGCGGGCGGGGGCCTCCGGGGCCGAGGCCGGGGCCGGGGCCGGTGGCGGGGGCGCCGCGTCGGAGGCCTCGGGGGTCGCTGATCTGCGGGAGGGGAGGAGAGCACGAGGACAAGCAAACGGGTCAGGGGAGACGCCTCGATGGCCACGGAAGGGTCGTGGGAGGGGAGGGGGGAGAGGGACCTCGCGGTGCGGCGGATCTCCTCGGCCGTCTTCTCCGCCGCGGCGGCCATCGTCGTCGGCGGCGAAGGGGAGGGGAGGGAGGGTTTGGCTGCTGCGCGAGGGGGGATGGGGCGGATGCGTTGTCGTTCGGGTCGGGGGGTTTGGATGCCCTAGGAGAGGGATGCGGTGCCTGGCTGCGAGTGGTCTCGGCCGTTGGATGGATCTTGGCGTGCCGTCTCCGTTGCGGTTGGGCCGTGGTCAACGGCTTTTTTTTTAACCCAAAAAAAAATAGCCCCACCTCATTGCCGACTGCCAGCAGACGGCAAAGAATCTTTGCCGTCTGCCAGCAGTCGGCAAAGAATTCTTTGCCGTCTGCCAGCAGACGGCAAAGAGGGTAACCGTTAGCCCGCCCACGCCGTGACACTGTGGGCCCCCTCATATCTCTTTGCCGTCCGCTGGCAGATGGCAAAGAATTCTTTGCCGTCTGCCAGCAGACGGCAAAGAAGTGGCCGGTGTGACCTAGCCAGTGCAGTACCCCCATGGGGCCCACATTGGTCTTTGCCGTCTGCTGGCAGATGGCAAAGACCTCTTTGCCGTCTGCCAGCAGACGGCAAAGATCTGGCAGATGGCAAAGACCCTCTTTGCCATCAGCTGGTTCTTTGCCGTCTGCTTTGACAAGACAGACGGCAAACAGCCTCTTTGCCATCAGCTGGCAGACGGCAAAGATCTGGCAGATGGCAAAGACCCAGATTCCAGTAGTGGAACATACAATTCTGATGATACTAACATGCAACATGATGACGCTACATGCACCATTTATTCTGTTCGGGTTACCTCATAACCATCACATGCATCACTTAACAACCTCGGACATTATACGATCATCTCAGGATCAAATCAAACTTGGTATAAACAATGCCGTAGTAATCATCACATGACCACAAGGAGCTTGATCTTTTACCCATGATTCTCGCACAACATCACGAATATCCAACAACTCGGTATCCTCGATACCACGGTGATCATTCCGGCGATCACAACCATGACCAACACTTGGTCTAAAATGGTGATGTTTCCGGCGATCACAACCAACTTATCTCATCATTGAACTGGGTTGTTATAAAGCACATTATTATTATTACTGTTGACTCATAGTGTGACCAACTATGAACTGGGCCCTATCCGCGGACGCGGCTATCGACTGATTTAATATACAGTCTACAGAGGTAGCGCACTGTACCCACACTACGGAACCCATGGCCTCACACTCCCATTTGGGTGGACCAACGGCGTTCCGACAAAACCGATCTACTGTCATGACACTCTCTCGGCCACTCCGACCAACTCCCCTTTGGGCTAAGTCCTGGGTGGCCCCGTGTCTACCAAAGACACAACGACCACCGTCGTGGCCAAACATAAGCGGTCCCAAACGGGGACCCGGATCCATAACAACAACAATGGGCACACAAGGTTAAGTCTTCTTACCGGGCCAAGGTAACGCATGCCCATAACCTTCCCTCGTTGGAGGCACCGGCGAGAGGCATGACAATAGACCCAGTTAGGACCTTCCCATAAAGGTAAACATGGTTGCACTGGTCAGTTCGATATGGTGGCACCATGACTCAGCCAACAATTGTTCAAGTTCAATTTAATCCGGTTAAACTTGAATGCACATATGCTGAGCCATGATAAAATACATGATGCAATTAAAAAGCATGGGCAGGAATACCACATAATCATGAGAGAACCACATAACTATCCACCATATCAATAATGAATCATAAGCATGGCATACTGACTAGCATGAACATCATAAGTACATACTTCTCCGAAACATGGCATGACCACTACCATCAACAGTAAATATCATGCAAGAACCTATCAACAATACCAACATGCAAGCATTTAACTAACTGGATGCAAAGGAACATGCATAACAACGGTACTCGGGATAGACATCAGTCATGCAATGAAGACCATCACCAACATCAACATGTACTACTAGCAAGCATAAACATATGAAAAGAATACTAGCAACTAGCAGGGCATGATAACCAGGTGCATAACAACATAGGAAGAAAGCAAGCATTAACCCCGAAGCATTACCAAAACAACGATAACAACATTTTGAACAAGCAAACATTTAATAAATATTCAAGTTGGAAACCATGGCTACTGCATGACTATCATGCAAGTGGGTATTGTGGCTTGCCTGGGGTGACGGAGACTCCAGGAAAACGTGTGGTGAAGCTGCGGAATGAAACGCCATAACGCTTCTCTCTCGGAGGGGGCTGATTAGGGGCAAGGGCATAATGGTCATTTCTAGTATGTCAAACCATAGTCAAAATGATACCAACAGAATGGGCTCGACGAGACGAAGACCTGGGCTTTGGAATCACCTGATTCGGAGTTACGGTTGAAAAGTTATGAAGTGTGGAAGAAGAAGGACCAATCTATGAATAAACTTTAGCAAACAGGTCCCCGAGTGGATAAGACAGAAGCGCACAATCAGAAATACGCTTTCAGAACTTGGAAAACGTACTTTGCGCAAAAGAAGAGGGAAATACGCTTTCTGAAAGGGAAAGCATAGTTTCACCAGAAGGAGACCAAGAATACGCTTTCGGAATGCTGAAAACGTATTCTTGAATTACGCTTCCACTTAAAACACGGGGGCCCGGGGCTGGGATCACTTACACGTGGGGTCGGGCGGGGTCCACTGGCAGGAGGAGGGGGCACGGGGCTCGTCTTCTTCCTCCTCTCTCTGTCCCGATCAAGACCGAGGAGGAGCAGGGGATGGGCGACGCTGGCGAGAGGCCCGGGCGGCTCCGGCCACCCGGCCGAGGCCACCGGCGGGTTCGGGGCGGCGCGGCTCGCCCGTTCCCGAGGCCAGTTGGCGCTGGGGCGGCCAGGAACGGCAGTGAGGGGCAGCGCCCGAAGATGGTCAGAGGGGCGCGGGAGGAGGCGGAGCTCGGCGAAGCAAGGCGCTCCGACGAGGGCTGATGGGGTGGGGCCGCCCTAAGGGAGGTCGGGAGCACGGTGGTGGAGTCGGGGAAGCCTGGAAGTGGCCAGGGCGGCCAGAGTGTGCGGTAGCAGTATGGCGGAGGCGGCGGCCGTGCGTGGGGCACCCGGCCAGGGGGACTTTGGCGCCGACCGAGGGGTTGGTGAGGTGCGCCGGAGAGTGGGGAGGCTAGTGGACAGCTCCGGGAAAGAAGAGAGATGTTAGGTTCATCGGAACCGAGGAGGAACCGCGGTGGCCGAGACGAACTCCGGCGAAAAGATGAGGTGGCCGAGGACTCCGGTGGACTAGAGAGGCGAGGGAGGAGCTGGTCAGCTGCGGGAGGGATCGGGGGTCCTTAAATAGGCGCGGAGGAGAGCTCTGGACGATAGCTAGTGAGCTGGAGCAGTGCGATAATGGAGGTCAGAAGCAGTTCACCGCAGTGGCACTGTTGGGACGGCGCGCTGCCGGCGAGCCACGATGATGCAGTGATGCAGGGAGGTGCAGTCGAGCACGGGCGAGCTCCTGGACAAAGTTTGAGGTCGAGACGAGGAGGGAGGCGACGAGCACAGTGGCCGGGCCGATCCAGAGCGCGCACTGTGCCTGATGCAAGAGTGATCACCACGTGCACTGGTGCGAGCGGCGCGCTTTGGCGTGGCCAACCATGTCCAGTAGATGGACCTCAGTGCCCTTAGTAAAGATGCAGAAAGAAATTGGTCCAGGGGCAAAGAAGAGATTTGCACTTAGCTCCAAGGTAATTCAACAAGAAGGTGTTTGTATCTTCCTGTGGTTAAACCAGATTAGTAACTTGGTAACTAAGTTGTCTGGCGATGGTCTTACGCTAAGATGATTTAGATCACCAAAATCGGACTATCAGGAGGAGTTTAGATGGGGGTTGCTGTAGAAAGTGCAAAACTGGACTGATTAGGGCACTATGATGTTGCACTCACATACTTAAGTGTCATAATATGAAATTTGGTGGAGGGGGATTATTTGACCATATGGAGCTGCTGTAAAAACGTCATGCCATTTGGAGTTACCAAAGTGGCACTTGCTTCACAATGCTCCATTTTGGACAGAATCTTGGAGAATTTACTGAGGGTAAATGGATAACTGGATTGATTCAAAACTTGGTGGAGGAGGTAGATGTAGATGTAAGAATTCCTTGGTAAATTGTCAGCTCAAATGAAGCAAGGTAAAATAGGGTTGCTTCACAATGTGAAATTTTTACCAAAAACCAAGATTTGGAGCTGAGCTCACATATATGATCTCCATGAGCTCAAACTTGGTGGAGATGGATGATTTGATCAAATGAAGGACGTGACCAAGTTTCATCTCATTTGGACATGCCTAGAATATACTTCCTTCACAAAGTTCCTTTCTGGACAGAAACTTTGAAATATCACTGGAAAATAATTTCTTGGCAAATGAGTTTGATATTTGGCACAAAGCAATTATATGGACATGAAATGATGTCCACCAAGTTTCGGGGCAATTGGGAAAATATAAATAGCACTTGCTTCACAAAGTGCCATTTAGGGCAGAATAGGAAATGATTATTGCAGGATTATTTTTGAACATGGCAATGAAATGTTTTGCCACATTTGAGCAAGATATGACCCAAACAGTTTATGAGAATTACTTGGGAATTTCTAGAATGACAGAGATATGGGTTTCTTCACAAACTAGGGCAAAAAGAATTATTCCTTTAATAGAAAAGGAATATCCTTTGGAAAAAGAATATTGGGTTAGGTCAAGGTTGGAAATGGTAGGGTCTTGGGATGAGGAGAAGGAGGGCAAGCCACTATAAAACCTAGGAAGACATGATCTTCCCAAGTTTCAGAACCACATAGCCACTGAAAAGCAAATAAAATCAAGAAATCCCAGAAAATCATCAGAAAAAGAAAAGGGGCAAAAATCCAGGCTGTTACACTAAGCATTGGGATTTTGGGGGATTTCACCGAGTCGGGCGGGAAGCTTGCGCGGGAACCTGTGCAGTTGCGCAGGAATGGGCTCACCGACGATTCATTGGCGCCACTTCAAGCCACCGTTTGGCCAAAAGAACGCCCTCGCGCAATGCGCTAGGTTGCGCTGTAAGCCGTCTGCGGCCGCGGGGTGACAAGACGTGGGAGAGGAGGATGAAAGGCCACATACAAATACGGTTAATAATACGGTTAATAAAAAACGTTTGCGGTTTAATTAGCTACTATACCCCAGTCCTGGTTTGTAAGTAGGATTTAACTAATAAAATATGAATGCATGTCGCCAACATTATATAGTTGGATTCGTATTTGAACATAGTTTCCAATTATATACATTTTATAACATGCATTAACATTTTATTGCTTAAATTTAAGGGCAAAGTAAGGCACAGAATACAAAGGGGACTACAGACCAAGACGGAGGTAGTAGCACAGGCCGCTCTCTACGCAGCGACACAACTGTCGGCCGGCTTGTAGGCGACCATTTCCCGTGTGTTCAACTGCTCTATGCGTGTGGTTGCTTGCAGTTGAGGCGGGTGCAACATGCTATGTTCGCGTCCTGCCGCGCGCAGTCTGCTCTCGCGTCCCTCCGGGTGCTCTGCCCTCGTCCTTCCATGCGCGCTGCCAGTGTTTGGGGCTGGCGCACGATCACGCACGTTCGTCTGCATGTAGTTGCGCCGGGCGAGCGCGATGATGCAGTTACCCGCTGCAAAAATTGCCATGGGGACGCGCCGAGAATCCAGGCCGACCAGCCCCCATTTATTCCTGCGGCCATTTACCTTCATCTCTCGCTTCACATGCACAATAAGCACACCTACGACAAGACATGCAAAGACGACATCCTCATCCTTCCATGCGCGGGCAGTTCACCACACATCACGTAGTGGACACCCACGTGAGGGGGAAGGCCCTCTCGGTGGTGTACACGAATGATCCGGTCTCGGTGGAGAGCTCAATCCAAACTATGGAGCAGTTCCTTGTCGAGGACAAGTACCAAGTGGTTGGCTTCGGCCTCGAGTACACCATTTGTCGTGCCGGGCCCGATTACAAGGTTGTCCTCACCCAGTTGTGTGTGCGACATGACGTCCTCGTTTACCACTACCACCTAGCCACAAGGCGATGTGAACACCACCAACGATATAAAATCGCTCAAGGTTTCGGGCTTGAAATGCCAGAATTTTGTCAACATCCAGGACCGCTACAAGGTCTGGGGCAGAGACAACAACAAAAAGAACTCCCTGGTTGACCTCGCCTCGGTCATCATCGACCCCTACTACATGAAGATGAAGGTTGAGAGCAAGAAGGACAATAACGCCTGGCACAGTGTCTGGCATGAGAGACTGGATGAACAACACATCACGCACTCGGCCAAGGACGCGTACACAAGCTACGATATGTACAAGCGGATCGTTGACATGAGGGAGTGTCTTCTTCCTGCCCCAGACTAGGGATTGAGCCACAGAGTAGTGGTGGGAGCATCACAAGAAGTAGATGACTAGACGATCGTTTCTCCTAGTTTAGAATGCATACAATTGTTTATTGAGGTGTGTGTGAATTATCTGTATAGTCACTTATGTAATTCTTCGGTAGACAGAGCAAATCACATAGCTTATTAGCAGCAATCGTCTGTGTAATTATTCATGTTCGCACAAATTTCTTATTATGGACCTGTCTGCCGCGTATCACACACATCTTGTTCAGTTGAACCGTTTCTATTGTGTTGCCTAATCACACACAATTCATCCTAGTGAACTGTATGCCATATATCGCACACACCCTCATCTGGCTGCCTGTTTCTATTGTTCTGCATCATCGCAAACATTTCTTCTGAATTAACTGTTTGCCACTCATCGCACACATAACTCCAATATGAACTGTGTTTGACAATGTCACCGCCATCACAAATGTTTTGCATCTTTTTTGACAGTTTTATTACATCACAGTTTGTGATTGATGCATCACACATAGTTTCATTGAAGGGTCTCTGATTCGACTGTCGTGTTTCGACCATCCTGCAGTAGTGACCTTCCACACAAATCACCGACCCTCCACCAAATAAGGGCCGCCCTAAGCCATGGTGCACGTAGTATAGCCAGGATCTCAAGGAGCATTTGGTAGTGGAGAAGCAAATTGGGGCCGCACGCATTGATGTCGTCGCGATGGCTGCCATTCGTGCCGACCCCCAGATCTTGGAGGAGCACCTCGCCGTCAAGGCCACCGTCGACGCATCGCGCACCGACGCCGCAACACAGTTGGCTACTTTAAATGATAGTGCGTGGCGTTTCCTCGAGGCCACCCTCGGTGCCTTTGACGAAGACTAAGAGGTGTTTTCTCAGCGTGCACGTGCTTACCTCAACTCAAGATCCAGCAGGTTGGTGCCCAGAGTATCTCAGGCAACTTACCACTATGACCAGGGCACCAACGATGCGGAGGCCTCGCCCTCTTCCATGTCCAAGGAGCCAATCTACATCGATATCTCCGACAATGAGGAGTAGCTTGTCTTATTAGCTCACTATAAGGACCCATGTTCAGTTTCCTAGCTACTGCCTTTCTTTAACAAATTCTAGTCAATTGTGCTATCTACTTTTACCATGTTGTAACATCCCAAAATTCTAAATTTTGGAATGTTATAATAAATAGATAGATTTGATTGCTTGCTGATTGTGCTAAGTGAAATTGAGTGAAATTTGAAACTTTTGAAAGTTAAATGAGAGGGAATAAAATGACTTTCCCAAAACTTTCACTTTGCATCTTGATCTCCAAGGGAATTCAAATTCTTTTTCAACACATAACCCTAGAGTGAAGATAATATGACTTCTTCCATTTATTTTAAATGATAAAGGGCTTTGAAAGGATTTTGAATTTTAATCTCGAGATATTTCGAATTCAGAAACTTTAAGCAACTCAATGATTTTCCCGAGAGAAGATAAAATGACTTCTTAAAAATATAGGAAATATGAGTTGGAGGTTTTCTGAAATTTTCTGCAACTCAATTTCAAATATTGAGTTATTTGGTTTTTATTCAAATTATTTTTCTCCAAAAGTAAAATACATGGAAAATAGGGTAACATGATTCCCTACATCAGAAAATTGGAGAGAAATAAATTTGGAGTCATTTTGGTATTTTAAATATGATTTTTACTGGTTTTTATTGCAACAGTAGCACCTTTTGATTTATTAGATTTTGTGGGCATTTTATTTGACTGTAGAAAAATGTTCATCTTGTAGGATTTATTTTTCGGCAAATTATGATATATTATACACCTATGTAATATTTTAGGTTATTTCTAGTTTATTCTTTTCTTGTGTGTTAAAAAATGTTAAAAATATATATATATATATATATCCTTCGCCGTACTGGGCCGGCCCAGCTCGCCCGCCAGGCCCCGGCCCAGCCCAGCACTGCGCCGCCTTCGTCCCCGTCGGACTCCTCCTCCCGCACGCCTGGCCACCACCTCTTCTCCCTTGCCCCTTCCCCACGCCTCGCCTCGCCCCTCCCTCCTATAAAGGGCGCCGCCCGAGCCCCGCTGCCCCTCTTCGGATCGCGTCGCCGCCGCCCATCTCACCCGCCGCCGCCGCAAGCTGCTGCTGCCGCCGCCGCTGCCTGCGCCTCCGTCGCCGCTCTTGCTCGCCGCCGTAGCCGCGCCGCTCCCCTCGCCACCACGCCACCGCCTCGCCTTCACCCCGCGCAGCGCCTGCCCTCGCCACTCGCCGAACCCTACTGCCCCTCGCCGGAGATCGTCGGCCGGAGCTGCGAGCCCGACCTGACGGTCCGCGCCCGATCCGCCGCCCCGGTTCCCACCGCCGAACCGGCGGTTCTTCACAGAAAACCGCCGAGGTAAAGATCGCCCCGGTTTTTCTTTTAGGTTAGGTTTTCTTCCGTTTGTTTTATTAGTTAGATCTATTTAGAGTTCGTTCACTATTTAGGGTTTAGTAGTGAACGTTCGCCCTTTAACTTTTTCTTTTTCTGTTTAGTTTCGGCCAGGGACCCTTCTATAAATAATTCTTTTACAGATTAGCCCCTAAACTTTAAAAGGCCACAACTTTTTACCAGTTGGTCCAAATCCGACGAAACCAACGCCCACGTCTTCGTTACGATCCCCTCTTTCCAGTAATAGAACTTAAACATGTTTTTGAAAGTTTTAAATTTGAATTCAACTATTATTAGATTTGAACTTCGTTTGATCATAACTTGAGTTTCGTAAGTCCGTTTTAGTTGATTCTTTTTGCAAATCGAAGCCCTTGACCTAAACTTTCTGATAAGGCCAAATTCACATAATTTTGGTAATGTTGGAAATTTTTTTGTGTTTCAAGAGTCATTCATTTGTTTTCGAAGTTTTCCGAAGTGTTTTATTCGTTCTATCCGATTTTCCTGAGTGATTGCTTATGTGTGGTTACTATTGCTTTCTTACGATAGATTGACCGGAGTGTGACGAGTAGAGCTATCAAGAGTTTTGAGTGCGAATCATCTTCATCAACATTGCAGGCAAGTAACACTTTGATCATACCTTCCAATTACCCAGTTTTCATTGCATTAGTCAAACCCTCACACATTGCATGAGTAGGATCAATTAACTTGTGGGACTGGGAAGTAGATTGAGGTAGTACCTGCATTACATTCAAACCTTTGGGAGTTACTTCTACGTTTGCAGTTAGGCCATGCTATGCTCGTAGACGTGGATTGGGTGAGTGTATCCATGACAGATGTGAGATTTTTAATTAATGGTTTAACTTAAGGTGGCAACATTAACACACATCTGGGTGGATTGAGGCACCTGGGTATTCCAGCGATTGCCTGTTTTTCATTTGGACCGCCACCCAGGCTCAAAGGGATCATGAGATTATTCATACTAGAAACTTCCGTGTGCAGCCACAAGCTATTATGGGCTCTAGCATAGTTGACTAAGTTGTGCGAACTCTTACAGTGGTGGACTAGCAGATGTAGGGGATGTAGGTTGGTACGGTCCACCCGTTTGTAAGGTGCTAGTACTTATGAAAGACTGTGTCTCGGTCATCCGTTTCTCAAACATCATGCAGTGCGAGAAATTAAACGGAGGCGATCGAGTCTTGTGGGGAAAAGTGCACAAACCTCTGCAGAGTGTACAAACTGATCATGATTAGCCGTGTCCCCCGTTATGGACGTCTTGAGTATCTAGTACTTGGATATCATGTGAATCTCATCATGTTACTTTAATTAATATTGTTGGGTTTTAATGATGATTATTAATTGGGGTTGAGATGATGTCTATCTTCTCAACGATGTTTCAACTACCATGATAGTTAATTAAAATCTATTCCTTTGCAGTAGGGAAAAATTGGCTTTACGCAGAAATTTTAACCTTACAGCCTCCACCAGCCAAATATGCATGTAGTTGTAGGCTTTGTTCATCATTATCATTACAGTGTGAAATTGCTAGTACATTCAATGTACTGACCCTTTGTGGCTGCAACGTCTCATGTTGCAGGGTTATCTTACGACGAGTAAGTGATACGTTAGGGTTACGATTTCTACACTCAACTTTGCCGTTGGTGTTGATGGGAATCCACAACCTTTGTTACTTCCGCTATGATTGATTGAGGTAATAGTATTTACGTTACTTTATACATGTGATTTACCTCTGTTATAAATCCTCGAGTACTGTGTATGTCAGCATACCGATCCAGGGATGACACTTAAGCACAGAGACTTGATCCATCCGGGTCGGGTCGCTACACATGTAATTTCTTGCTCTAGTGTATAAAATATCAATATGTCGTGCAATGTGGTGCTCACTTATTAACTGTTTTTTAATTAGTTGTCGTGTTCATTTAACTGTTTGGTTCAATTTTGCAAATGTGAGGTTCAATTCTCCAGGGTGCAATTTTGTATTGTCTTCCGTGTGAGAAATACAATTGCTATATTTCCAAGTGATCAAGCATGCTTGGTTTGGTTATCTGTCTGATCTTCTAGTATTTTATACATTTTGCAATGTGGTGCTCAGTTAATGTTAGGTTCATTTGTTGTGGTGTTTAGTTAACTGTTTGGTTCAATTCTGCAATTGGGCATTCAATTGTTGTGGGTGCATTCTGTTATTGTATACCATGTGAGAAATAAATTGAATTTGGTTGTACTAAATACTTGAGAAACAAATACACTTGCTATATTTCCAAGTTGTTAAGCATGCTTGGTTCGGTTAACTGTCTGATCTTGTATTAGGAGTATGTTATAATTTGCAATGTGGTTATCAGTTAATGTTTGGTTAATTTGTTGTGGTCTTTAGATAACTGCTTGGTTCAATTCTTTAATACAATGTACAATTGTTGTTGGTAGAATTTTGTATTGTTGTGCATATGAGGAATAATCAAATTTGTTTGCAATTAATACATGAGAAACATATACAACTGTTATATTTCCTAGTTCTTAATCATGCTTGGTTTGGATAAATGGGTTTTCCATGTGGCTTGAATTAATCTGATGAATCTACAATGTGCTTATTTTTCATCAACATATTTTACTAATAGCATGTGAACCCTCACTTAGCCTGATCACTAACTATCTTATATGTGTTTCAGGGAAACCACTGTTCAAGAAATCTTCCAATTCAGCGATTTATCGTTCGACCTATCGCTACTCTTGGAGTGACCGATAAGATTATGCCTTATCTTCACCATTTATTGTTTGGGCCGATTTATCGCTATGACAAGCGATTTATAGGGAATCTACTGATAAATCAGGCCTATTCATAGCATTATGTTTGCAAAAACTATGTTTATTTGTGTTTTGTGGACCTTGTTACACAATATGTATTGTTGTCGTATTTTGTTCTCACTATACAAGGATTCAATGGATATGAATCAAGGTAACACTTATGTCCAATATTTTTTTGGCGTTGAATATAGCATATTTTAGTGCTAGGAACCTTGGATTTGCAAAAAAAATGGATGATTAATAGTTGACTGATAAAATCGATTAATCGGCCAATTTACAATTAATCTCTAATCCACAGCTGACCGAGACGATAACAATAAGAGATATCCTCAACATTGAGGGAAACAATGGGAAGCACTGAGGTTTACAATCAAGGTTTGCACATGCATGGTCCTTTGTCTAATAGCACATTACTGTGCAATTGCAGGAACCATTCTAATTTATATGTTTTTAACAATTGGTCTTACACATGTAGGTCTTACTGTCATGTTTTGACCCACTGTTCGAACCTTTTTGCATATGGGGAAATGAGTTGTCCATGAATATCAGACAAGTCAAGAAACTCAGAAAGATTGTTAGGATAAAGAAACTAGCGACAAACAACAACAAGATCTTTGTCTGCACAATGAAGAATACATCAGTTCACTACAGGATGGTACTAACTATTATACCTTGCCTTTTTTATTCATTTGCCCCATTTCCAATATAGAGAAGATATTTATGCACATCCTTCTTTTTGAACCTTTCCAAAGTAGTTCACTGATGATTACCTCTCAAACCACATGTATGGTGATACGTCCAAAACGTATCTATAATTTCTGCTTGCTCCATGCCTCTTTTGTGTGATATTGCTATGATATTTATGCACTTCCATACATTTTTGATCATATTTGGACTAACCTATTAAATCAGTGCACCCCAGTGCCAGTTTCTGTTTTCTGTTGTTTTTCTATTTCAGGTTTTCCGATTACTTAAATTGCCAGAAAAATTCCGGGAAAAATATATATAAAATCAGCGCTCCGGAAGCTTCCACGCGCCAGAAGTGGGGCCAGAGGGGAGCCAGGGGTAGCCCAGGCGGCCTGCCCACGCGGCCCCCCTCCTGGCCGCGCCGGGGGGGGCGCCTGGGCCCCCCTTACCTCCTCTGGTGACCCCCTTTGGCATATATTTACATCGCGTCCCGAAACCCTCGAAGACGGAACCCTTTTTCGCGATCTCATCTCTGTTCCGCCGCCGCCGTGCTTCCAAGATCGGGAGCACCAGGAGAACTCTTCCCCGCACCCTGCCGGAGGGGAGAACCACCACCGGGAGCTTCTCCACCACCATGGACGCTTCCCAGATGAGTTGTGAGTAGTCCCACTTGGACCATGGGTCCATGACCAGTAGCTATGTGATGTTCTCCTCTCCTCTTTGTTCTTCACCGATTAGACCTCGTGAGCTGCCCTACATGATCGAGGAACATATGTAATCTTTATGCTGTTGCTATGCTGAGTTTGCTGGGATCCGATGGATTATGAGATTATGTTCAGATTGTGTGTGAGTAATATATTTGATTCACCTCTTTTATATTTATGTTCTTGAGTAATTCTTGCGTGTTCTCCGTTGCTGTTTATTGCTTTGGCCGAGTAGTAGGTAGTAACTCCAAGATGGAACGTTATGCTTGATTGTGGGTTCATGCCCCTCGATGACTAGCTAGAGTGACAGAAACAAGAGTCTAGGGGATGTGCTGTTGCCACAAGGGGGAAAACAACGGTGCTTGTACTTGCGGGTGCAAGGATTGTTTACTTTACGCAAAGTTCTTTTAATGCAGTTGTCTGTTGCTTTGAGTTTACACTTTGGGTGGGACTCGCAACTTAATACCAGCGAGATGTTCTGGATAGATATCTCAAGGTGGATGATTAGTAGTAGGTGCAGATGGATTTCGGTCTACTTGCCTTGGCGTACCGCCCATGCTTTTGAGCCTGTACCTTTCTTTGCAGCATAGTTAGCATTGGTTTGCGCACATAATCCTGTCAATTGCCCAGCTGTAATTTGTTTACCTCGCTTAGCTGTTTTATCATCTTTTGGGAGAGAGACTTCACTAGTGAACATCATGGGACCCCGGTCCATATTACCATCACTGATCACACCCGCTATTTACTTCCTGTTCTTATTTACTAGTTGCAGTCATACCTATCACTATTATCTCTTGTGTTCGATCCTTTGTAAACGACAAGGCCGGAGGGATTGACAACCTCTCTGTACTCGTTGGGAGCAAAGTTATTTGTATCTGTGTGCAGGTCCTGTCAAGCAAAAGTCTCTGGCGCTATTGACACCTTCTTATCGACCCTCGGAGTCTCACGGGATTCGATCCTTGGTATCTTAGCCAAGGGAAAACTACCGCTACGCTACATCTCAAACCTTCCACTTGGGGTAACCAACGAGGGGTGAGAAGCCATCAAGCAAAGTTTTCTGGCGCCGTTGCCGGGGACTTCACTCTTCAAGATAGGGGAGTTGCACGCTATCTTTTATCTTTGCTTATTAGTCTTGTTAGTTTACCTTTCAGTTTTTGCTTTAGTTCCCTTTATCAAAAATTACAAAAATAGTTATCTTGCTTGCTGCTGCTATGGGTTCCACCGAGAACACCAAGTTGTGTGACTTCACTAGTCATAACAACGATGACTTTATCTACACACCTATTACTACACCTGCCACTTCAGCACCTTCTTATGAGATTAAACCTGCTTTACTGAACCTAGTTATGAAAGATCAATTCTCCGGTGCTGGAGATGATGCTTATTTGCACTTAAATAATTTTGTTGAACTCTGTGATATGCAAAAGTACCAAGAAATAGATGGTAATATTGTTAAGCTTAAGCTTTTTCCTTTCTCCTTGAGAGGAGGAGCTAAAATTTGGTTTCAATCCTTGCCTAGAAATAGCATAGATTCTTGGGACAAGTGCAAGGATGCCTTCATTGGGAAATACTATCCCGCTGCTAAAATTATCCAACTAAGGAGTAACATAATGAATTTTAAGCAATTGGATAATGAACACGTTTCCCAAGCTTGGGAATGCATGAAATCTCTTGTCCAGAACTGCCCTACTCATGGTTTGACTACTTGGATGGTTATCCAAACTTTTTATGCAGGCTTGAACTTTACCTCGCGGAACTTGTTAGATTCGGCTGCGGAAGGAACCTTTATGTCAACTACACTTGGTGCTGCCACGAAGCTTCTCGATGAGATGATGACCAATTATTCCCAATGGCACACCGAACGCGCTCCAACAGGTAGGAAGGTAAACTCTGTCGAGGAGATTTCCTCCCTAAATGAAAAAGTTGACTTGATCATGTCTCTACTTTCCAAGCAATCTTCTATTGATCCTCGTGATGTTCCTTTAAATTCTTTGATTGCTCAAGATCAAGTAGATGTGAACTTTATCTCTAGAAACAATTTCAATAACAATGCTTATAGGAGTAATTTTGGTAGCAACCCTAGACCGTTCCGCTCTAATTCCTATGGGAACAACAATGCTTATCCTAGCACCAAGAACTCCACTTCTGAACTAGTGATTATGCTTAAAGATTTCATCACTACCCAAAAGGCCTTCAATAAGAATGTAGAAGAAAAACTAAACAAACTAGATGATCTCTCTTCGAAGGTAGACAATTTAGCCCATGAGGTAGAGTTGCTTAAAATTAGAACTTCCCCTCTTGAGGAAAGGAAGACCACTCCTATGAATGCTATTCAAGTGCAAATTAATGAAAACATTAGGATGTTGGCTAAACTTAAAGAGAGATGGGCTAGAGAAAAGGAGGAAGAAGATAGAATTAAGAGCCTTCCTACCCACCACACTGTTACAACTATCCAAGTTGTTGAGGATATCCAAACTCTTAGCACCCAATGCACTCCTGGTCCCATTGGACCTATTAATGGTAATGCTATGACCTCAACCGTAGAAACTCCTATGATCATAGAAGCTACCAAACAAGTAAGTCTAAAGGACACCACTACCACTTTACTTGATAGTAGTGACCTTGATTTTGATAATTGCACCCTTTCTGAAGTTATTGATTTTCTTCACAAGATGTCTAGAGATCCCCACACTGGCACGCTTAATCTTGCCTTCACGGAGCATATCACTATTGCTCTTACCAAAGCTAGGGAGGAGAAACTTAGGGTAGAAGCCTCCATACCTAGAAAGCTAGAAGATGGTTGGGATCCTATGATTAAAATTAAGTTGAATAACTTCTCTTGCTATGCTTTATGTGATGTTGGAGCTAGTACCTCCGTTATGCCCAAAAGAATATATGATATGCTTAAATTGAAACCTTTTGATTCTTGTTCTTTAGGTGTTCGTCTTGTTGATTCTTCCATAAAGAAACCTTTGGGGAGGATCGACGATGTTCTTATCATTGTCAATGACAATTATGTTCCCGTTGATTTTACTATTATGGATATTGAATGTGAACCTTCTTGTCCAATTATTTTGGGACGTCCTTTTCTTCGCACCGTTGGTGCTATCATTGACATGAAAGAGGGGAATATAAAATTCCAATTTACTCTCAATAAAGGGATGGAACACTTCACTAGAAAGAAGATTAAGTTACCTTTTGAGTCCGTTATACGGGCTAGCTATTCTTTTACTCTTGATAAAACTTGATCTCTTTGCATTATGCCTAGCTTAAAGGCATAAAAAAAAGCGCTTTTGGGAGGTAGCCCACAACGAATAAAATTGTATTTTGCTTTTGTTGTGTCTTGATGTTTGTTACTACAGTAGCATCATCATTGTATCTTTACTTTTCAGCTTTGTGCCAAGTTTAGCCTCCGATTGCAAGAAAGTTCAAAAGTTGTGACGTGCTGTCCAGGAAAAAGATTTTGTCCTTGGACAGAAAAAATTCGTATAAAATCACCAGATCGTCTTCTTGGTCTGAATTTTTTCGACAGCGTGCTCTATACAATTGGCTTTCGGGCGTCTGTTATGAGTTTTTTTATTTCAGTTGCAGAAGTGCCCCGAAAAAATTATTTACTACCTGCTGGTCTGTTTTTCACAGATTCTGTCCTGTTTTGCCTTTCCTTCGTTTTGCAAACCTTGAGCTTGCTTTTTCTTTGCAAAAACCTTTTGGAAATCTTGAGAAACAGTAGCCCTTCAAGATTATCCTTATTTCCAGCAAGGAAAAAATTATTTTATTATGGGTACTAACCTCGCTAATCAGATTATGATGAGTTATGTATGAAGGGAGTTTTCAAGTGTGCGAGGGAAGATGATAAAAAGATTCAGGAGGGTCAAACGCTCAAGCTTGGGGATGCCCCCGTGCACCCCCAAGAAATATTCAAGAAGACTCAAGCGTCTAAGCTTGGGGATGCCCCCGTGCATCCCCTTCTCAATCAACAATTATCAGTTCGTCTTTCGTTCCACTATATTTTAATCACTTCATGCGTTATGTGCTATGCTTGGAGCGTCTTGCTTTTAGTTTCCTTTTTAGTTTTCTTTAGCTTTGCTTGCTGTTCATAACGAGTTAGAACCCAACTTTCTTTGTGTGGGAGAGAAACACGCTCCACTTCAACCTAGAACACAACATAGGATTTTCGTGCTTATCTTTGATGTGTATGTTCTTTGTCTTTCCATAGCTACTGTCATGTTTAGCTCTAGTTTTCATGCTTTTCTTTTTAAAGAGCTTTTGTTTAGCTGGTTGCTGAACTCTCTTGAGTGTTCATGTTTATCTTGTTAAGAGAGTTTGTCTGTTGCACTGAGTTGTGTGTCTTAACTTAAAGTAGGTAATTGAGGTTGCTATTTAATTTTAGTAGTAACTTGCAATAGTTTTGAGGTATTGCCATGAGTAATGTCTGAACTTTTGGTGTCAAGAGCTTTAGCCTATTAGTGATAGATGTCGTATTTTGGGCAATCCATGTTTATTTTCGAAAACCTACAAAATAGTTGAGAACTTTAGCTACTAAATGGATCACTAATCTTTGGAGGGATTGAATATTAGAGTACACTCACGTACCATGGGTCGAGGATGAGCAAGGGTAACCAAACCCCCATACACACCTCCTCGAGGTACTTGTCTCTTTGTGAACCTCCTAATTAGATTGAGAGTTACCGATAATAAGTGCATGAGTTCTTCAGACTAATGTGAGTATTCGAAGGTTGACACTTCCACCTATCCATATCTTTCTAGCCTCTTCGGTACCATGCATTGCCCTTCCTCACCTCGAGAGTTGGCGCATACTTCGCCGGTGCATCCAAATCCTTGGCACGATACGCTCTGTCATCATAAGCCTCATTATATCCTTCCTCAAAACAGCCACCATACCTACCTATTAAGGCATTTCCATAGCCTTTCCGAGATACATTGCCATGCAACATCCATCCTCTCATGACTTGATCTTCATGTCATACATGCTTTTTGCTTGATCGATGAGCCGCATGCTAGTTGGGTCTTGCCCTAATCATTGCTACATGACGCGCAAGTATCATTGCATATCCTGATACACTGGCAGAGGCATACATTTGCATACATCATGATAGTGTCATTTTCTTTATGTTGAGTACTTTTGTAAAGTGTGAAAGATCTTCTATACTTCTTGTAATACATAGAGTGTTGTCCCTAAGTGAGGAAAAGCTCCCAAAGAGGACAAATCAAAAGATCCCAAAGAGGACAAAATCAAAAGATCCCAAAGAGGACAAATGAGAGATAAATAGAAAGAGCCATTGAGGCCACAAAAAAATAAAAAAATAAAAAAAGAGAAAAAGAAATAAAAAGAGAGAAGGGGGCACACTACTATTTATTTTGAGAGATCCACACTCGTACTCCATCTTACACTTTGTACTCCATAGAGATTATCATTTATGCATATAGATATGTGGGGACCTTTACACTATAGAACTTGGCTTGTATATTCCAATGATGAGCCTCCTCAAAAGAGCTCTAGGTCTTCTTGACCAAGAAAGTTGGATGCACCCCCACTAGTTCCATTGGAGAGCTTACCTTAGCTCATATGTGCATCCATTGCATGGCAATCCCTACTCATCGCATCATATCTATCATTTGGCTTTCTCTCGCCGATGATTGTCCTCATTGATGTGAGCCTTTCACACCCTTTTTGTCTTCCCCCTCTATCATTTTTCTCTCTTTGTCATCCTAAG
Organism: Secale cereale; assembly: GCA_902687465.1. Classification (NCBI taxonomy): domain Eukaryota; kingdom Viridiplantae; phylum Streptophyta; class Magnoliopsida; order Poales; family Poaceae; genus Secale; species Secale cereale. Next base: position 364,025,197 of record LR738715.1, read on the forward strand.
TGTCGACTTTCTTGCTTATGCTCATCCATTGCATGAGTGCTCAAAATATTGAAAGGGAGTGGATCATTTTGACTTGTACCTGGCTGACGGTCTGGGGATGAGTCAAGATAAGATTCCAAAGAAGACCAAGTGTGAAACTTTAGTAGATTAAGTTCTCAACAATACAAAAACTATGTTTTACTCTCTCATATATCCCTATCCCCTTTCTTGCACGCAAACACCATTTGGAGACATTCGAGTCACGGACAGCGAGAGCTCTTGCACCTTTATGTTCTTATGTTACTTGTTACAATGCTAATATAGACTCTTGCTTGTTATGACTTGAATTGGATTACATGCCTTGATTACTTTACTTAAAAGTTCTTATATGGTTAATAGCATGTCACCACAGAAATTATGCTTGTTATCATTACCTACTCGAGGACGAGCAGGAATTAAGCTTGGGGATGTTGATACGTCCAAAACGTATCTATAATTTCTGCTTGCTCCATGCCTCTTTTGTGTGATATTGCTATGATATTTATGCACTTCCATACACTTTTGATCATATTTGGACTAACCTATTAACTCAGTGCACCCCAGTGCCAGTTTCTGTTTTCTTCTGTTTTTCTATTTCAGGTTTTCCCATTACATAAATTGCCAGAAAAATTCCGTGAAAAATATATAAAAAATCAGTGCTCCGGAAGCTTCCACGCGCTAGAAGTGGGGCCATAGGGGACCCAGGGGCAGCCCAGGCAGCCTGCCCACGCGGCCCCCCTCTTGGCCGCGCCGGGGGGGGGGTCTGGGCCCCCCTTACCTCCTCTGGTGACCCCCTTTGGCATATATTTACATCGCGTCCCGAAACCCTCGAGGACGGAACCCTTTTTAGCGATCTCATCTCTGTTCCGCCGCCGCCGCGCTTCCAAGATCGGGAGCACCAGGACAACTCTTCCCGGCACCCTGCCGGAGGGGAGAACCACCACCGGGAGCTTCTCCACCACCATGGATGCTTCCCGGATGAGTTGTGAGTAGTCCCCCTTGGACCATGGGTCCATGACCTGTAGCTATGTGATGTTCTCCTCTCCTCTTTGTTCTTCACCGATTAGACCTCGTGAGCTGCCCTACATGATCGAGGCACATATGTAATCTTTATGTTGTTGCTATGCTGACTTTGCTGGGATCCGATGGATTATGAGATTATGTTTAGATTGTGTGTGAGTAATATATTTGATTCACCTCTTTTATATTTATGTTCTTGAGTAATTCTTGCATGTTCTCCGTTGTTGTTTATTGCTTTGGCCGAGTAGTAGGTAGTAACTCCAAGAGGGAACGTTATGCTTGATTGTGGGTTCATGCCCCTCGATGACTAGCTTGAGTGACAGAAACATGAGTCTAGGGGATGTGCTGTTGCCACAAGGGGGAAAACAATGGTGCTTGTACTTGCGGGTGCAAGGATTGTTTACTTTACGCAAAGTTCTTTTAATGCAGATGTCTGTTGCTTTGAGTTTACACTTTGGGTGGGACTCGCAACTTAATACCAGCGAGATGTTCTGGATAGATATCTCAAGGTGGATGATTAGTAGTAGATGCAGATGGATTTCGGTCTACTTGCCTTGGCGTACCGCCCATGCTTTTGAGCCTCTACCTTTCTTTGCAGCATAGTTAGCATTGGTTTGCGCACATAATCCTGTCAATTGCCCAGCTGTAATTTGTTTACCTCGCTTAGCTGTTTTATCGTCTTTTGGGAGAGAGACATCACTAGTGAACATCATGGGACCCCGGTCCATATTACCATCACTGATCACACCCGCTATTTACTCCTGTTCTTATTTACTAGTTGCAGTCCTACCTATCACTATTATCTCTTGCGTTTAATCGTTTGTAAACGACTAGGCCGGAGGGATTGACAACCTCTCTGTACTCGTTGGGAGCAAAGTTATTTGTATATGTGTGCAGGTCCTGTCAAGCAAAAGTCTCTGGCGCTATTGACACCTTCTTGTCGACCCTCGGAGTCTCACGGGATTCGATCCTTGGTATCTTTGCCAAGGGAAAACTACCGCTACGCTATATCTCAAACCTTCCACTTGGGGTAACCAAAGAGGGGCGAGAAGCCATCATATGGTCACGAGGCGAGGAAAGTATTCATACAACACCCACTATTCAATATTGAAGTGTTACTGAAGAGGATGAAGGATGGACGGTCAATCATCCACAGGCACTGGCCTAAATTTGCAAAGACCTTCAACATCAATGAAGGCTCAATATTCGCCTTCTGCTTCAGCAGTTTTCGAGATGACATACATCTGTCTATGTGCCGTCTATGATGCTAATTTCGAAAGGTTAAAGATGTTGCATGCGAAACTTTGTGCTGGTGCAGTTGTGTAATGGGGTAGCTGAGTGCTGAAGCTATATGATGTTATATTCTAATGTATTTCAATTATGAAAATGAAATATATTATGTGCTTAATATGAAATGTAATACATTAATAAATGAATTATTAATAATAGGATAATTAACCTGCTAATTGGGTTTTTCTATTGCAAACGGTTATCGAGAAAACACCATGGGCGATGACCTCAAGTAATGCACACAGTTTCTAGGAATAAACTGTGTTGGATTTATGAACAATCACACACGACATCCTCTTGAAAACTATTTGTGTTAGGCCACCTGGCGCACACTTTTACCATATAAAAATTGTGTGTGATGGACAGCCTTTGCCACACAGTTTCTTCTACGCACCGTGTGTGATGCATTCAATGATGCAAACGATTAAATTTTTAATACCGCGTGCAATGGAAACGCTATCACAAACGATTTAACGGGGTAAATTGTGTGTGATGTACCTATGAACAGAAACGTTTTCCTTGGAGCGACTGTGTGGGATGTATATACGAATGAAAACGTTTAGCGGGGACTGACTGTGTGGGATGAACTTACGACCGAAAACGATTTCGCACGTATAATTGAAATTTTTTAGCACTACTGTACGTATAATCGTATTTGATCGCTCGCCGGTCGCACACGACCTCATTTTGCCGAGCGTGTGTGCCAGGAGGGCATATCCCGATGGTTTCTGGGTCGTGTGGGAAGGGACCCCCTATCGCAGTCACTCACTAGGCTAGGGTTCAAAATGTCGTTGCGAAAAGGGGTTAAAAAACGTTTGTATAGCACCGCGTTGTACTAGAGGCCCTCAAGATTTGAAGCCATATGCTCCGTGGGTCATGTACGCAATTGAGCAGCTCATTGAAGAAAAGTTTTCTATGATTACGTTCTGAAAGTTTATATGCCACCAGTCCATGACACAGTCAGGATTGTGAACGATATCGCCAAAGGGAAGATGCCTATGGATGCCACTACCTCTGCCATATGCCTACTTCTAATAGAGCACCGAAGACCAAGAAGTTAAAAGTTGAGATCCCTCATGCAGAAAAACCTTCATTATATGATATTTTTATTAGCACTCAGAAAGCCCTGGAGAGCCATATCAAGCTCGATAGGAAAGTAAAGGTGGAAATGATATTTGAGACCAATTTGCTTCACAATTATGCTCGCCAAGCTCTCATGTATGAGAAGGAACATAAGAAGCGCTCCTGGACACTTCTGCGTAAGCATTATTCTCGCAAACAACTTTCCGCCAAGGGTATCGAGAAAGAATATGATAATGTGGAGTTGTTTGAAGTTCCTCGAATCTGAAGGCTAACTCCAGTGCTTCCTTAATGTTCTGCCTCCATAGATCTATTGTTTGTTGAACCTAATGATATTCTTGAAGACACAGCTAGAACCTTTATCTACAAACCAGATGCATCTCACGCTGCTACTCCTGAAGTTGATCCCGAAGCCCACGCTGCATCTCCAACTCCTGCTTCGGCCTGAACCATTGCTCGTTCTGCTTCGCCGAACAGTTCAAGCTTTGATGATGACTCTTCATACAAGTAGCTCCTCGCTCGGCATTCCCTTTCCTTTTTGTCACTTGTTGACAAAAAGGGGGAGAAGAACATCGAGAGATAGACCTGTGGGTTATTTGTAGGGTGTTTCCATTCGCCATTTGTTTTTCCCTCGAACTATTTGGTTTTCGTCGATCTATTTGCTTTTGGAAACTTGGAGCACCGCCTGCGGTGTTGGAATACTTGGTCGTCATGTACCGGTAGTAAACCCCCTGCAATGTTATGCATTTCCGGTTATCTGTTTGAAGGTGCATCGGAAGTTTACTTCCTTGCAATATTTATCATCGATATTTATCTATCGTGCAGGGAAGGCAAAATCATTTTGAGGATTGAAAATCACGCCTCTCTAAAAAGAGATTTCTTACTCCTTGAAACTATATGTGCCTAATGATTAGATATTCTATAATAATTATCTCTCGCTATCTAACCCTGTAGGAGAAGATAGTTAGCTTCAAAGTAAAATTTCTGGAGATTTGATAGCGACTTCTTTCTATCTGACTATTAAGCTGTTTTTCCTCGCATATTTCTATCATTTCATCCTAGTTGTAGGAAAACCTTGTCTGAAGCATATATACTCTAAGCAACATACCCATGTTTCTCGTGCTTTGACTCTACTCGAGTATCTAACTTCTAGGGAACTTATATCTCGTGTGGATTCGGACTGTGATCTGAGCAACTGCTCTTGGTTTATCCTTCGTCACAAAACATTGCAAAGTATTCTAAAACGTCTTTTTCAAGGTTGTGGCAGAAAAACATCACAGTCGTTTTCGAGCAAATTGAAGCAAGCTATGAATGAGATCATATGTTAATATCACTCATACAAAGATTCATCTCGCTACCTTCTACTTACCTCATATGCACTCAAATGATGCATACCTTCATGGGGAGCGGGCTTTATCTTCGTAATTATCTCTCGTCTATCATTTTCCTTTGTATTCCACTTCATTCCATTATCTATCTTTCGATGAGTTCTGTTTTGTCAACAATCATCCAAAAGGGGGGAAATTGTTGGTGCAATATTTTCCCTCCTACGTTTTGGAGATTGTTGACAGAAACAGGCATGGACTGATTTGTTTGCTAGTCCATACAGAGAGAAATAGTCCATGCAAAACCGAAGAGAATGTTGTTTCCGGTGTCAAGTTTGAGGAACTTCACCAAAGAATATCTGCGTTGCGGAGAAGAATGAGTTACATTTGTTGAAGGCATGTTGTCGAGAAGATTGACTTGAAGGAGATAAACCCCAGAAATGTATTGTTGACTTGAAGCAGTTGGTTCGGAGATTATGTATGAAGAAAATTGACTACAGCGAATGGAAGTCAAAGACAAAGTGAATACATAATATTCATTTTGTTGTTCCTCTTTCATTTATTTGAGTCATATGACCTCAGTTCTATTAAGAGGGCTATAGGTTCTCGAAGCTTAGATCCGCTGTGATGCTTAGCCCAAAACCTAAGAAAGATACGAGAGAAATGTCTTTATGCTCTGAGTGATTACCTAGCAACAATAGACTCTATTCTTCGTGTTGCAAGAGATATCTTTCGAACTGAGGAGTTAGCTTTACTTGCTCCGCAAGTAATGTTATTGTTGTGCTCAATTTCCGACTGTTGGACTCGTGTCGTTCGGCCATTGGTCACTCCATATGTCCAATTTGGTCATTTCCTTTCAGTGAAGGCTACGGCTATAAATAGCCACCCTGCTCCAACGTTGTCCGTTGGCTGCTCTGCTTAAGATTTCTAAGATTGGCTGAGCATCCCCTCTCCGAGTGATTTGAGTTTAATATCCACTAAGAGAAAAATCAAGATCCCAAACTTAGACAGTGGTTGAGCATTATAGTAGCTCTGAGTGAGAGTTCTTGTACCTATTACTCTTGAGAATTGTGCACTCTCTGGAAGCATAGGTGTCAGCTCAAGTGTTGAGGAGTTGCCGTCTTCACCAAGCAAGATCTTCAGCAACCAAGAGTGATTGTGGTTCGTGAAGGTCAATCGAAGGTTTGGAGATCGCCAACAAGTATCTACCATGAGTGAAATCAAATGGAGTCTGATCAGCTATGGGTTGAGGTAGGACAGGGCGAAGAGTGTTTATCTTCCGTGTTAAGTCACAACCCCTCAAACTAGACGTAGTCCTTTGACAGAATGGCAAACTGGTCTACCAATTCCACATGTCGCATTCGAGCACCACTGGTTCAATCTATTCTGTTGCTTTGCTTTCTGCAGTCCACTTTCACGCTCTATGATGATAGTTATCATTCAGTCTTATCATTTATGTCATTCCAACTCTAGTTTTCTTTACTCCCTTGTATCAATCTCATCACTTAGTTTGGTTGTTCCAGTCATACATGTTATTCTTTGTTCTGATCAAATTTAGACTCTCGTGTCTTTCCCTGCGTTAATTTCTTTCGCCTCATCGTAGTTCTGTCATGCATTAGTTTATACCTTGCCTCCTCTCATGATATTGTTCCTGTTAGCCTGATGCATTGCCATCGTTATTGTCAAGCTTGTGAAACATTATACTCGTGCCATCATTGCTTCCTACATCAATAGATTTGTTCCTTCATAACGTGTTTGATTCAGTTATTTTCAACCGAACCATTTTTCCTGATGCTATGATTCGGATCAGTTCAAAACATTTGAAGCAATTTTTGAATCTCCCATTCACACCCCCCCTTCAGGTCGATATAATCATGGTCCTAACAGAGTGGCGAGACCCTAACTTTGGGTATTCCCATGGCACCCCAAGGTAACATTCATGGACAACCAGGCATATAAGCTTGGGGATGCCCTGGATGGCATCCCCTCTTTCGTCTACAATCCAACGGTATATTACTTGGAGCTATATTGTTATTCATCAGATGATACGAGTTTTTATTGGAGCATCATGTACATTATGTTTCTTTGCTTTGTTTTCTTTTTAGTTTTCCACAATTATCTTTGCTGGACACACCTTTTGAGAGGGATACACATTTTTCCTGATTTGTTAGAATTCCCTTTGTGCGTCACTTATATCTTTTGATCTAGACAGTTGCTCTAGTGCTTCACTCATATATTTTAGATCGTGACAATAGTTATATTTTATAGAAATAATTGCACTCTCATGCTTCACTTATATCATTTTGAGAGTTTGATAATAGTGAACCAATATGCACGGGTTATGAAAATGGTCCTAATATGATATGTATTCATGAGGGATATAAAAAAAGTTTCATGTAGATCGCTGAATATGATAAGTTTGATTCCTTGAAATAGTTTTGAGATATTAAGATGGTAATATGTGGGAGGTACCAGTGAATGATTGTGGTTTAGGAAGAATATTGGTGTTAAGGTTTGTGATTTCCGTTATGCTAACAAGTTGGAGCACAATTTATTATTGAGTGTCATCCTTTGTGTGAAGGTCGGGGGCATGCGGTGGTTGACTCCTACCAACCTCCCCCTAGGGTCATGCGTAGTTGTACTTTGCTTCAAGGGCTGATATACTTTCACAATAAGTATGTGATTTTTTATGACTAATGTGAGTCCATGGATTATAAACACTCTCACCTTTCTGTAATTTGCTAGCCCCTTCGACACCGTGCATTTTCCCTTTCCTACCTTGAGATGTGGTGCAAACTTCATCGGTGCGTCCAAACCCCGTGATATGATGCGCTCTGTCACACATAAGATTCCTTGTATCTTCCTCAAAACAGCCACCATACCTACCAATTATGGCATTTCCATAGCCATTCTAAGATATATTGACATGCAACTTCCACTGTTTTATTATTATGACACGCATCATCAATGTCATATTGATTTGCATGATCATATGACTCACATAGTATTTGTGGCTCAGCCAACATTCATATTTTTTATACCTATTATGCTAGATCATTACACATACTGGTACTGCCACAGGAATTCATATAGAGTCATATTTTGTTCTAGTATCGAGTTGTAATTTTCAATTGTAAGCAAATAGAAAAGTGTTGATCATCGTTATTCATTATTAGAGCATTGTCGCGATGAGGAAATAAAAAAAGGCCAAAAAGAGCCCAAAACAGAGGCAAAAAAGAGCCAACAAAAAAAGAGAAGGGGCAATGTTACTATCTTTTTCCACACTTGTGTTTCAAAGTAGCAACATGTTTTCGTATAGAGAGTCTCATATATAGTCACTTTCATATACTAGTGGGAATTTTTCATTATAGAACTTAAGTTGCATAGATAGTGGGCTTGCTCAAATCCCTTAGGTGTTCTAGAGCAAGCAAGTTGGATGCACACCCACTTAGTTTTTAGTCTGAGCTTTCATACACTTATAGCTCTTAGTGCATCCGTTGCATGGCAATTCCTACTCCTTACATTGACATCAATTGATGGGCATCTCCATAGCCCGTTGATTAGCCTTGTTGATGTGAGACTTTGTTTTTATCTTCCCCATATTAATCTCTACCATCGCATTCTATTCCACCCATAGTGCTATATCCATGGCTCGCGCTCATGTATTGTGTGGGGGTTGAAAAAGTTGAAGCACATTAAAAATTATGAACCAATTGCTTGGCTTACACCGGGGCAGTGCATGATTTATAATTTGTGTTAAGAAGATGGAGCATGACAAGGATATATGATTTTGTAGGGATAGAATTCTTTAGCATTTTTATTTTGAGAGACATGATTGTTTGTTAGTATGTCTAAGTATTGATGTCTTTATGTCAAATATAGCCTATTGCTTTGAATCATTCTAATCTTAAATATTTATACCATAAAAGAAAGATTACATGATAGACATGTTTGGTAGCATTCGACATCAAAAATTCCGTTTTTATCATTACCAACTCAAGGATGAGCAAGAATTAAGCTTGGGGATGCTTGATACACCTCCAATGTATCTCTAATTTTTTTATTGTTCCAGGCTATTATAATAACAATCTTTGATGTTTACATGAAATTATATATCATTATTGGGACTAAACTATTGACCTAGTGCCAAGTGCCAGTTGTTCTTTTTGCCTGTTTTTGGTTTTCCAGGAATTCTGTACCCAAAAAAGTCCAAACGCTACGAAATGTTTTGACGTTTTTTTCTGGACAAGAGAGACCCTAGAAACTTCAGGAGGAGACCAGAAGTCAAACGAGGAGATGGCAAGGTAACAGGGCGCGCCCTGATGCCTTGTGGGCCCCTCGTGGCTCCGTCTGACCTAGTTCCAGCGCTATAAATTCTCTAAAATCAGGAAAACAACATAGATCCCCCCTAAATAGTTCTTTCATCGCCGCAAGTTTCCGTTTTCCCGCGATCGCATCTAGAGGCCTTTTCTAGTACTCTACAGGAGGGGGAATCAATCACGGAGGGCTTTATCATCCTTGCTTCCTTCCGATGATGCGTGGGTAGTTCACCACAGACCTACGGGTCCATAGCTAGTAGCTAGATGGCTTATTCTCTCTCTTTGATCTTTAATATAACGTTATCCTCGATGCTCTTGGAGTTCTATTCGATGTAATCTTATTTTGCGGTGTGTTTGTTGGGATCCGATGAATTGTGAGTTTATGATTAGATTATCTATGAATACTAATTGAGTCTTCTCTAAATTCTTCTGTGCATGATTATTATAGCTTTGTATTTCTCTCTGATATATCCATTTGGTTTTGCCAACTAGATCTATTTATCTTCCAATGGGAGAGGACCTTTGTAATGGGTTCAATCTTGGGGTGCTTTATATCCCATTGACATAAGGGGACAAGACACATTTGTATTGATGCCATTAAGGGGAAAATGAAGGGGTTTATTCATATTGTCTGGGTTTACTTTTTCTACATCAAGTTATCTTGCTTAAGGCATTACTCGGTTTTTATTAACTTAATACTCTAGATGCAAGCGAGATAGCGGTCAATGGGTGGAGTAATAGTAGTAGGTGCGGCCAGGAGTCGGCCTACTTGTCTCAGACGTGATGCCAGTATATATGATCATTACCTTGGATATCGTTAGAATTATGTGTTTTTCTATCAATTATCAAAAGTAACTTGTTTGCCCGTCGTGTGCTTTTTCTTCAGAGAGAAGCCTCTAGTGAAAACTATGGCCCCCGGGTCTACTTTTATCATATATAAAATCCAAAAAAAGTTGCTCCAATTTTATTACCGTTATTTTATTTTGTGTTTTATATTATCTATCCATCACTACGAGATTTGATCCTTGCAAATAACTGCAGAGGGGATTGACAACCCCTTGTTCGTGTTGGGCGCAAGTATTTGATTTTGTGTGTGCAGGTGTTGTTCACGAGGTTTCGCGTGGTTCTCCTGCTGGATTGATAACATTTTTCTTAACTGAGGGAAATACTTATCCCTGATGTACTGCTTCATCCTCTCCTCTTCGAGGAAATCCCAATGCAGCTCAAGTAGTAGGAAGAATTTATGGCGCCGTGGCCGGGGAGACATCACCAAAACCTATCAAGTACCTTCGCATAAACTTTCTTCTACTTGTCTTTACTTTCATTTGCCATTTTTCCATTGTTTCATCTCCCCCACTTATAAAACAATTTTACAAAAACACAAAAACATTTTCATTTTCTTGCCTACTTGCTTTCTCGATGTGTCTCAAGAAAACACAAAGTTGTGTAACTTTTCAAATACTAATAATAATGATTTTATTAGTACTCCAATTGCTCCTCACGTCACTAGCAAGATTGTCAGAATCGTGATTCTATTGTACGATTCTACGACTTTACGATCCAAACTAACCCCTCTGATTCAACGACTATAGTTCATAGAATCTACGTTTCTACGATCCTGATAGTGAAGATTCCACGATTTGCGATCCTACCATCAGGGCTCCGATCTGATTCAAAATCGCGATTCTGAAAACCTTGGTCACTGGTGTGGAGTTGTGTGATATTAATGTTGCCTTGCTAAATCTTGTTATCAAAGAACAATTTTCAAGTAGCCCTAATGAAGATGTTGCATCCCATCTTAATACTTTCGTTGAATTCTGTTGTATGCAATAGAAAAAAGATATGGATGATGATATTGTCAAGTTCAAATTATTTCCGTTCTCACTATGAGATCTGGCTAAAACTTGGTTTTCATACTTACCTAGAAATAGTTTCGATTCTTTGGATAAGTGTAAGGATGCTTTCATTGCCAAGTTGTTTTCTCCCGCTAAGACTATTTATCTTAGAAATCAAATCATGAATTTTAAGCAAGCTAAGCATGAACATGTTGCACAATCTCTGGAGGGGATGGAATTTATGATAAGAAATTGCCCACTCATGGTTTAAGCTTATGGATGATCATACTATTTTTTGCGAAATTAAACTTTGTTTCTTGAAATATTTTAGACTCTGCCGCGGGTGGTAATATTATGGAGATCACATTAAGAAAAGCTACAAAATTGATTGACAATATTATGACAAATTATTCTCAGTGGCATATGAAACAACCCCAACTAGTAAAAGGTAAATGTTATTGAATAAATTAATACTTTAAGTGAGAATATGGATGTGTTGGGAAACGTTGCATGGAAAACAAAAAAATTCTACACAAACGCAATGGTCTATCCATGGAGATGCATAGCAACAAGGGGGAGAGTGTGTCTACGTACCCTCGTAGACCATAAGAGGAAGCATTTCACAACGCAGTTGATGTAGTCCAACTTCTTCGCGCTTCAATTGATCAAGTACTAAATGCACGGCACCTCCACGTTCTACACACGTTCTTCTCGATGAAGTCCCTCACCTTCTTGATCCAGGAAGACCTTGAGGTAGTAGATGAGTTCCGTCAGCACGACGGCATCAAGACGGTGATGGTGAAGTGATCTCCGCAAGGTTTCGCCTAAGCACTACGAAAATATGACCGGAGGAGTAAATGGTAGACGGGGGCGCCACACACGGCTAAGATAATGTTGTGTGTACTTGTGAGGCGCCCCTCCCCACATATATATAGGTGGGAGGGGAGGGGTCGGAGCCTGGGCATGCCCTAGGGTTGGCCTCCGCCCCCTAGGGGCCCTACCTTACCCTGCGCCCCCCTTCCATGTTTGCATAAGGGGGAACGAACGAGGGGAGAGGGAAGGAAGTGGGAATACTAATCCACACTTTCCTTTCCCTTCCCCCCTTTCCTTCTCATCCTCCTATGGACGACCCTATAAGGAGCACCAGCCCCTTGTGGGCTGGTATGTTCCTTAACAAGACCCATAAGGCCCATAGGATTGCCGAGGGTACCAGAAACACCTTCCGGCGACCAGATAAGTACTTGATACCCTGTGGAACACTTCTGATGTCCGAATACCACCGTCCTATATATCAATATTTACCTCTCGACCATTTCAAGACTAGTCATCATGTTTTGCAATCTCATCCGGGACTCCTAACAACATTCGGTCACCAAATCACATAACTCATATAACATTATATCGTCAACGAACATTAAGCGTGTGGACCCTACGGGTTCGAGAACTATGTATACATGACCGAGACACCTTTCCAATAAAAAACCAATAGCGGAACCTGGATGCCCATATTGGCTCGTACATATTCTATGAAGATATTTATCAGTCGAACCGTTATGACAACATACACAATGCCCTTTATCCGTCGGCATGTTACTTGCCCGAGATTCGATCATTGGTATCTCTATACATAGTTCAATCTCGTTACCAGCCAGTCTATTTACTCATTCCGTAATACATCATCATGTGACTGACTCATTAGTCATTTGCTTGCATGGCTTATTATGATGTGTATTATCGAGAGGGCCCAGAGATACCTCTCCGATACTCGGAGTGACAAATCCTAATCTTGATTCACACCAACCCAACAAAACACATTCGAAGATACCTGTAGAGCATCTTTATAATCACCCAGTTATGTTGTGACGTTTGATAGCACACAACGCATTCCTCTGGTATTCGGAAGTTGCATGATCTCATAGTCAAAGGAATATGTATTGACATACATGAAAGTAGTAGCAATAAATTGTACGATCAAATGCTAAGCTAATGGATGTGTCTTGTCCATCACATTATTCTCATAATGATGCAATCCCGTTATCAAATGACAACTCATGTCCATGGTTACGAAACCTTAACCATCTTTGATTAACGAGCTAGTCTAGTAGAGGCTTATTAGGGACATAGTATTTGTTTATGTATCGACACATGTATTTTGGTTTCCAATCAATAAAATTGTAGCATGAATAATAAAACTTTATCGTGATTAAGGAAATACAATAATAATCATTTTATTATTGCCTCTAGGGCACATTTCCATCAGTCTTCCACTTGCACTAGATTCAATAATCGAGCTCACATTGCCATGTGATTAACACCCATATTTCATATCGCCATGTGATTAACACCCAAAGAGTTTACTAGAGTCACTAATCTAGTACACATTGTTTTGTGATTAAATCTCAAAGAGTTCTAAGGTATGATCATGTTTTTCTTGTGAGAGAGGTTTTAGTCAATGGGTCTGCAACATTCACATCTGTATGTACTTTGCAAATTTATATGTCTACAATGCTCTGTATAGATCTACTCTAGCTAATTGATCCTACGTTCAATACGCATCCAGATTGATACTTAGAGTCATCTGGATTAGTGTCAAAGCTTGCATCGGTGTAACCATTTACGACGAACTCTTTATCACCTCCATAATCGAGAAACATTTTCTTATTCCTCTAAGCATAATTTTGACCATTATCCAGTGATCCACTCCTGGACTCTTGTACCCCTTGCCAGACATCTGGCAAGGCACGCATTAGGTCTGGTACACAGCCTGGCTTGCTTTATAGAACCTATGGTTGAGGCGTAGGGAATGACTTTCATTCTCTCTCTATTTTTCTGCCGTGGTCAGGTTTTGAGTCTTAGTTAACTTCATACCTTACAACTCAGGCAAGAAATCCTTCTTTGACTGCTCCATTTTGAACTCCTTCAAAATCTTATCAAGGTATGTAATAATCGAAAGTCTTATCAAGCGTCTTAATCTATCTCTATAGATCTTGATGCCCAATATGTAAGCAGCTCCACCGGGTCTTTCTTTGAAAAAATCCTTCCAAACACTCCTTTATGCTTTCCAGAAATTCTACATCATTTCCGATCAACAATATGTCATTCACATATACTTATCAGAAAATTTGTTGTGCTCCAACTCACTTTCTTGTAAATACAAGCTTGACTATAAGTCTGTATAAAACCATATGCTTTGAATCAACTCATCGAAGCGTATATTCCAACTCTAAGATGCTTGCACCAGTCCATAGATGGATCGCTGGAGCTTGCACACTTTGTTAGCACCTTTAGGATCGACAAAACCTTCTGGTTGCATCATATACAACTCTTCTTTCAGAAATCCGTTAAGGAATGCAGTTTTGACATCCATTTTCCGCATTTCATAATCATAAAATGCGGCAATTGCTAACATGATTCGAACAGACTTAAGCATCGCTACGAGTGAGAAAGTCTCATCATAGTCAACCCCTTGAACTTGTCAAAAACCCTTTGCGACAACTCGAGCTTTGTACATAGGAATATTTCCAGCAACGTCTGTCTTCTTCTTGAAGATCCATTTATTCTTTATGGCTTGCCGATCATTGGGCAAGTCCACCAAAGTCCATACTTTGCTCTCATACATGGATCCTATCTCTGATTTCATGGCCTCAATCCATTTTTCGGAATTTGGGCTCATCATAGCTTCTTCATATATCGAAGGTTTGCCGTTGTCTAACAACATGACTTCCAGGACAGGGTTACCGTACCACTCTGGTGCGGTACGTGTTCTGGTCGACCTTCGAGGTTCAGTAGTAACTTGATCCGTAGTTTCATGATCATAATCATTAGCTTCTTCCCTTGTTGGTGTAGGCATCATGAGAATGGTTTTCTCTGATGAGATGCTTTCCAATTCAAGATAAGGTACAATTACCTCATCAAGTTCTACTTTCCTCCCACTCACTTCTTTTGAGAGAAACCCCTTCTCTAGAAAGGACCCATTCATAGCAACAAAGATCTTGCCTTTGAATCTGTGTTATAAGGTGTACCCTATTGTTTCCTTTAGGTATCCTATGAAGACGCACTTCTCTGATTTGGGTTCGACCTAATCAGGCTGAAGCTTTTTGACATAAGCATCGCAACCCCAAACTTTAAAAAACAATAGCTTTGGTTTCTTGACAAACCATAGTTCATACTGTGTCATCTCAACGGATTTAGATGGTGCCCTATTAAATGTGAATGCAGCTCTCTCTAATGCATAACCCCAAAATGATAAAGGCAAATCGGTAAGAGACATCATAGAACACACCATATACAATAGAGTACGGTTACGACGTTCGGAGACACCATTACGCTGTGGTCTTCCAGGTGGCGTGAGTTGTGAAACTATTCCACATTGTTTCAAATGAAGACCAAACTTGTAACTCAAATATTCAACTACAAACTTTATTTTCTTGTTACGATGATTCTCTACTTCACTCTGAAATTCTTTGAACTTATCAAATGTTTCAGACTTGTGTTTCATCAAGTAGACATAACCATATCTACTCAAATCATCTGTGACGGTGAGAAAATAATGATACCCGCCGCATGCTTTAACACTCATCGGACCGAATACATCGGTATGTATTATTTCCAATAATTCATTAGCTCGCTCCATTGTTCCGGAGAATGTAGTTTTAGTCATCTTGCCCATGACGCATGGTTTGCCAGTATCAAATTAATCATAATCAGGTGATTCCAAAAGTTCGTCAGCATGTAGTTTCTTCATGTTCTTTACACCAATATGACCTAAACGGCAGTGCGACCAGTATGTTGAACTATCATTATCAACTTTGCATCTTTTGGCATCAATATTATGAATGTTTATCACTACGATCGAGATTCAATAAACCACTAACATTCGGTGTATGACCTGTAATGCCCAGGATGGGACTATACCTCCTACGTGTCGAGGCATGACTTAAAGGTATAAGCCCATTCTGGAATTATCTCAAGTTTGGTATCTTTGCACGACTCATGTAAAAATAGGGATGAAATTGCAAAAGGATAGTCGGCTTACACTCGCCACGTCACACAATACATTACATAAACAAATCATCATCCAAATAACATCACAACCCGACTACGGGTCAAGATCCAAATGAAAGATACCAAAAACATAAATCCACAGGTCCGAATCGCCCCTAGTAGAAACCACTACTGATCATCGGGATAGTGCACATAGTATCGACTATGTTCTTCATCGTACTCCCAGTACAGCTCCGTGCCGTCACTTGAGTAGTTCACCATAGTACCTGCATCTGGTGTGGTGTAGAATCTGTGAGCCACGGAGGACTCAACAATCCCGTTCCCGGGTAGCAAAACTATCCAAGCCTTGGGTGTGGAACAAGGCTGAAGGAAGATAAAAGGTTGCAGCTGCACTAGCACTAGCTTACGTGTTTAGAGCGAGAAGAGAAGTGCCACGAGCGTCAAAGTGATCACGAAGTGATCCTATCTAAGCACGTCAATTATAACCCCACCGTGTTCACTTCCCGAACCCCTTTCGGAAAATGACCGTCACGGTTACTCACGCTGGTAGTGTGTTCTGAACATGGTGTCAAGTTTTCTACAACCGGATATTAACAAATTCCCATCTGCCACATAACCGCGGGCCCGGCTTTCGAAAGTTCAAAACCCTGTAGGGGTGTCCCAACTTAGCCCATGACAAGCTCACGATCTGCGGAGTCGCAACTCCAAGGTGGGAAGGCCCGAGTATTCTCGGAATCCCGTGCTCAAGATATTCCGACATAGGTAAAACTAATCGAGCAAGACCTCCCGGCGTGCGGACACCCTGACAGTAGCCGCGCGTATCTAGTCTCAGGCCACGACCGGATGGGACAAGCTACGGGTGGATACCAAATACCTCGGGTTTCCCCAAGGCAGCCCCGCAGGTTGCCCAGTTCGGACCAACACTCATGTGGAGCACTGATACGTCCAAAACGTATCTATAATTTCTGCTTGCTCCATGCTTCTTTTGTGTGATATTGCTATGATATTGATGCACTTCCATACACTTTTGATCATAGTTGGACTAACCTATTAACTCAGTGCACCACAGTGCCAGTTCCTATTTTCTGCTGTTTTTCTATTTCAGGTTTCCCCCATATTAAAAGTGCTCCAAAAATTCCAGGAAAAATACAGGAAAAATCAGCGTACAGGAAGCTTCGCGAAGAACCAAAGATGGGCCAGAGGGGAGCCAGGGGAGGCCCAGGCGGCCACCTGGCGTAGCCCCACCCCTGGCCGCACCAGGGGGGGCGCCTGGGGCCCCTGCTCCGTCTCTAGCTGCCCCCCTTCGCATATATATCCCTCTCGTCCCGAAACCCTCGAGGACAGAACCCTTTTTCGCGATCTCGCCTCTGTTCCGCCGCCGCAGCGCTTCCAAGATCGGGAGCATCAGGAGAACTCTTCCCGGCACCCTGCCGGAGGGGAGGACCACCACCGGGAGCTTCTCCACCACCATGGACGCTTCCCGGATGAGTCGTGAGTAGTCCACCTTGGACCATGGGTTCATGATCAGTAGCTATGTGATGTTCTCCTCCCCTCTTTGCTCTTCATGGTTTAGACCTCGTGAGCTGCCCTACATGATCGAGGCACATATGTAATCTTTCTACTTTTGCTTTGCTGAGTTTGCTGGGATCTGATGGATTATGAGACTATGTTCAGATTGTGTTTGAGTAATATATTTGATTCACCTCTTTTATATCTTTGTTCTTGAGTAATTCTTGCATGTTCTCCGTTGCTGTTTATTTCTTTGGCCAAGTAGTAGGTAGTAACTCCAAGAGGAAGCGTTATGCTTGATTGTGGGTTCATGCCCCTTGATGACTAGCTTGAGTGACAGAAACATGATTCTAGGGGATGTGTTGTTGCCACAAGGGAGAAAACGACGGTGCTTGTACTTGCGGGTGCAAGGATTGTTTACTTTACGCAAAGTTCTTTTAATGCAGTTGTCTGTTGCTTTGAGTTTACACTTTGGGTGGGATTCGCAACTTAATACCAGCGAGATGTTCTGGATAGATATCTCAAGGTGGATGATTAGTAGTAGATGCAGATGGATTTCGGTCTACTTGCCTTGGCGTACCGCCCATGCTTTTGAGCCTCTACCTTTCTTTGCAGCATAGTTCGCATTGGTTTGCGCACATAATCTTGTCAATTGCCCAGCTGTAATTTGTTTACCTCGCTTTGCTGTTTTATCGTATTTTGGGAGAGAGACATCACTAGTGAAAATCATGGGACCCCGGTCCATATTACCACCGCTGATCACACCTTCTATTTACTTCCTGTTTTTGTTTCCTAGTTGCAGTCATAGCTATCATTATTATCTCTTGTGTTTGATCCTTTGTAAACAACAAGGCCGGAGGGATTGACAACCTCTCTATACTCGTTGGGAGCAAAGTTATCTGTATCTGTGCGCAGGTCCCGTCAACCGCTAAGTTTCTGGCGCCGTTGACACCTACTTGTCGACCCTCGGAGTCTCACGGGATTCAATCCTTGGTATCTTTGCCAAGGGAAATTTTCCGCTACGCTACATCTCAACCTTGCACTTGGGGTAACCAATGAGGGGCGAGAAGCCATCAAGCACTGGCCCGGGGGTTGTTAACTAAGATCACGGGATAGCTAGTCCCTATGCAAGTTTTAGTTATTAGGCAAATGGAGTACCAATGTTGGGCCTTGCTGGAAAAGGTTTAGTGCTAAGCGGGTTATCGAGGGGGTCCCATAACCCTAACCGTGTTAGGAATGCATAATCAAGGAACATAACACCGGTTTATACGGTTCCTAGGGCGGCATGAGTGGAACGAATCACCAAGCAAGAGGCTTAGCCTTCCACCCATTACCAATATATAGATGATTTAGTTTAAGAGTTTATATAGTGTGATATCCCAACAATAACTTCAACATATAGCAAGAATCTTCAAATCTTCACCTGCAACTAGCAATGCTATAAGAGGGGCTGAGCGAAGCTTACGTAGCCAAACAAAGGTTTGCTAGGTTGGGTGGTTAGACAGATTCATGGTTACAATAGGAGGCTGACAAACGAACATGGGCATCGAGGAAATGAGCTAAAGAGCGAGACATCTAGCAATAGGCAAAGATAGTAATGATATCTGGGTCAGGTCATCTTGCCTGTCGAGTCGTCGATGGGATCGTAAGACGGCTCCTCGTACTCAACCTCGGTAGTAACCTCGTTCTCGTTCTCGGTCTCGGCTTCCGGCTCTACTCAACACAAGAACACAACGAGGCACGAAATCAAACAAGGCGCAATGCACAATCAACATGATGCAAGTACGATGCACTTATGATGCATGACAAGTCTATATATGATGCAATACATGGCAAGGTAGGAAGCACAGAGAAACAACACAAGAACATGACAATGTGCTCAAGCAAGTATGATGCAAGACAAGTCTATATATAATGCAATACATGGCAAGGTAGGAAGCACAGAGAAACAACACAAGTCAACAAGTTTAAATGAGGCCGGAAACTACATAAGCAAATCCTGTAAGTCCTCATATGCATGTGTTGAAAAAGGTCCAGATCTGAACAAACCTTAAGTCAAAGTTGTTAAACAGCAAGTTAACATGGACCATGATGATCTACATGAAATTCTAGTCAAGTTTCATATAAAGTTTGTTTAATTCGGAGCTACGGTCTAGAAGATATGAGCAAAACAAGTTAAGCATGGCAACGGTGCAAGATGCACCAAAACATCAAGCAAACATACACCAAACATGTAAGCAATATGATATTATGAAACTACATTCAAAATCAGACAAGTTTTATGTAGGACACGCTCAAAACGGAGCAACGGTTCAACACATACACTCGAAACAAGAAACAATGCATAGCTGAAACTAACAGCCACATAGCAACTTTCGAGCAAGAAATATATACTCTACAGCACTCAAACATGGTGATAAGAAGCATGGACATGAAGTAGACATATCCTACAGCAAACAACTCCATTGGAGCAACTCCATAGGAGGCATGGATCAATAGCAACAAGCTACAACATTTTGATCATGACGTTAAAAATCTGACAATAATATTTTATACCAACTTGGGAGCAAGATTTAAATAAGCTACAACAAGCCATATGAGCAAGTGAGGGCATGGATGGATAGACAACCACATATACAACAAGGAATGATCAATGGCCACCCCAAAACTAACATGGATTTGCCTAGGGCATCAAGCAAACATAGCATCAGGATATGACAGATTCCAAACTTAGTGAAATTTCACTAAGTGTTAAAACAGTTAAGTTGGCATGGCATGTTTGCAAGAATGTTTAAGTCACCTCAAGGCATATCATGGAAAATGGTTTGCATCACAGCAAAGACCACATGAAGAAGATTCTGAAACATCTAGGCATGTGACAAGGGGACAAACACAACAATAGCAACGAGCTCTTCAAATCAGCATCTCATAACATGTTACAAAACTTAACAGCCACATGCACTTTTGCAACCAAGTTTAACATGGCAATAAGAACCCTAACATGCATGCTACAGCAACCAACATGTAGAGCATCTCATGATGAACATTTTGACATCTCATTTGCTTCATTTGGATAAACATGCACCAAGTTATCGCATCTCAAACATGGCATGAAAATAACAAGTAGCAGCAGTTTATACCAAGTAGCACTCTTGTCACGAAGATTAAGACCTCTAGATGGACTCAAACAAGCATGACACAATGGAACAAAACGTAGAGAACATCACCACAGTCATTTTTACATATCATATGCACAATTTGGACATACACACAAAATGATACAACCACCACAAGAAGCCATCAGACAACAAAATTCAAAAAGGACTTAGCAAAACAAAACAGGGGGGATCACCTCGCGGGTCGGGTCTGAACCGCGGATCGGGCGCGGGGGCGGAGCGGGTCGCGGGCGAAGCGGGTGCGGGCCCGTTAGGGTTTGGGCTGGATCCGGCCGATCGGATCTGGCGAAGCCGGCAACTCCGGCGCTGGAGGCGTCCCGGCGGGGCAACCGGCGACCGGGGTGAGGCCGGCGGCGAGGGCCTCGCCGGAGGAGGCCGCGGGGGCCGGTGGAGATCTGGTGTGGCGGTGGCTGGGGCGAGGCCGGGGGCGACGCGGGAGCGGCGGGGCTTCGCGGCGGCGCCGGCGGCGAGGGGAGGCGCGGTGCGAGCTTGCCGGCCGGGCGGAGCTCGCCGGTGGCGGGGATCCGGCGCGGAGGAGCAAAGGAGCGGGGCGGCGCGACGCGGGGCTCGGCCCGGAAGCGGCGGCGGCGGGCCTGCGTCGGGCCCTGTGGGCCGGCGCGGCGGGAGGCCGGCGGGGAACACGAGGCACGACCTGGTTGGTCTGGGGCGTCCGGGCGGACGTGTCCGGTCCGTCCGGACGTGTCCGATGGTGGTGGTTGCGGTGGAACTAGGGTTTTGGATGAAAAATGGACATGGGGGGACGTTTTTATAGGCACACCGAGCTAGGAGACTCCAAATGGGGAGCGGTTTTCGGCCACACGATCAAAATTTGACGACCGAGATGATGGGAATGGTTGTGCATGGTTGGTGGGCTATTGTGGAGGGGGTCTTAGGCCTCAAAGAAGAGGTTGTTTTAGCCCACTAGGTTAACCATTGGAGTACCAAACGAACTCCGAACGCGACGAAACTTGACAGGCGGCCTATCCGTACCAAAACAACAACGCACGACAAGTCTCACGCCATTCCGGAAATGTTACATGGCCACACAGGAATGAAGGACTCGGGGATGCCACGGGCACGTGTGAGAGCGTCGGAACTCGAAACGGACAACGGGAAGAGACGAGTGGGACCGGATGCAAGTGACAACACGAATGCAATGCAATGCATATGACAACATGACATGGATGAAATGCACACACGCACATGACAAAATGAAGAAACCGAACAGAAAGAAGAGCCCGGAAAGGAATTGATGAAGCCAAAGTTTATATATTTCCATATAGGGAAAGTGTTACATCTGGGGCATTACAAACTCTCCTCTACTACGAAAAGATCTCGTCCCGAGATCTAGGACTGGAAGAAGGAAGGATACTCGGAACGAAGGTGATCTTCTCGTTCCCACGTAGCTTCTCGGTCGGTATGGTGTGACCACTTAACTTTCAAGAACTTGATTGACTTGTTGCGGGTCTTGCGCTCGGTTTCTTCAAGAATAGCAACGGGGTGCTCACGATAAGACAAGTCTTGTTGAAGATCAATCTCCTCAAACGGAATGGTGCGTTCAGGTGTCTTGAAGCACTTGCGGAGTTGAGACACGTGAAACACATCATGAACATTAGCGAAGTTGGATGGAAGCTCAAGTTGATAGGCTAGATCGCCTCTTTTGCCAAGGATCTTGAAAGGGCCCACATATCTCGGAGCAAGCTTTCCTTTGATACCAAATCTTTGGGTGCCTTTCATAGGAGAAACACGGAGATAGACATGGTCTCCAATGTCGAAAGCCAAATCACTATGTTTGCCGTCATAGTAGCTCTTTTGATGCGACTGAGCGGCCTTGAGATTCTCACGTATGACTTTGCACATTTCTTCGGCTTCTGAGATCAAGTCATTGCCAAGAAGTTGACGTTCACCAGTCTCAGACCAATTGGGAGGGGTACGACACTTTCTGCCATAGAGGATTTCAAACGGGGCTTTGTCGGCACTTGCTTGGAAACTGTTGTTGTAAGAGAACTCGGCAAAACGGAAGGCAATCTTCCCACTTCATGCCAAAAGAGATGACACAAGCTCTGAGCATGTCTTCGAGGATCTGGTTCACTCTTTCGACTTGACCACTAGTCTGAGGGTGAAACGAAGTGCTGAAACGGATCTTAGTGCCCATGGTAGACTGAAAGGAGTCCCAGAACTTGGATGTGAACAAACTTCCATGGTCTGAGGAGATAACTTGAGGAATGCCATGTAAGGACACAATTCTGGAAGTGTACAACTCTGCCAGCTGAGCTGCATTGATGGATTCTTTGACTAGAAGGAAGTGAGCTACTTTGGTTAGCTTGTCAATCACCACAAAGATAGAATCATTCCCCTTCTTGGACTTGGGAAACCCAGTGACGAAATCCATTTCAATGTGGTCGAATTTCCACTCGGGAATAGGAAGAGGTTGGAGGAGACCGGCTGGACGTTGATGCTCTGCCTTCACTCTTCTGCAGACATCACATTCATTCACGAATTGGGAAATCTCCCTTTTCATGCGAGTCCACCAGTAAGATTGCTTGAGGTCTTGGTACATCTTGGAACTTCCAGGATGAATCGAGAGGAGGGAGTCATGTGCTTCGTTCAATATGAGCTTCCTGAGATCACCCTTGGGAACCACAAGTCTGTCCTCAAAGAACAAGGTGTCTTTCTCATCAATGCGATAGCACTTGTATTTGGGAGTACCCTTTGCAATACCATGTTTCACTTTCTGCACCATAGCATCACTGAGCTGGGCCTCACGGATCTGATCTTCCAAGGTAGGAGCAACTTGAAGATTTCAAGAAAGCCTTGCGGAACAACTTGGAGGTTGAGCTTCCTGAATGCTTCACAAAGCTCAGGCTGAAACGGCTTGATAAGGAGACTGTTGCAATATGCCTTCCTGCTCAAGGCATTTACAATGACATTGGCCTTGCCAGGTGTGTATTTGATGCTTGGATCATACTCTTGGATCATCTCAACCCAACGAGTCTGGCGAAGGTTCAGGTTCGGCTGTGTGAAGATGTACTTCAAGCTCTTGTGATCGGTGAAGATGTCGACTTTTCTGCCCAACAGAAGGTGTCTCCACGTGATCAAAGTGTGTACCACAGCTGCTAGCTCGAGATCATGTGTGGGGTAGTTCTTCTCACTTGGCTTCAATTGACGAGAGGTGTATGCCACAATTTTCTTATCTTGTATTAGAACACCACCAAGTCCTTGAAGAGAAGCATCACAGAAAACTTCGTAGGGCTTGCACTCATCTGGAGGGGTAAGAACCGGAGCAGAGATGAGCTTTTCCTTGAGAGTTTTGAATGCCTCATCACAATCCGGAGACCAGTTGTACTTGACATTCTTCTGCAGCAAGTTGGAGAGAGGCTTGGCAATCTTGGAGAAGTTCTCAACGAACCTTCTGCAATAACTAGCAAGACCAAGGAAGCTTCGGAGTTGCTTTACGTTCTGAGGGGGTTCCCAGTTGACAATCGCTTCAACTTTCTCGGGGTTGACAGCAATACCGCCAGCAGAGATGATATGGCCTAGATACAAGACCTTATCGAGCCAGAATTCGCACTTGGAGAACTTGGCATAGAACTTATGTTCACTGAGTCTGTCGAGAACCAGACGGAGGTGCTGTTCATGATCCTCTTCATTCTTGGAGAATACCAAGATGTCATCCAGATAAACAAGCACAAATTCGTTGGTGTAGGGGTTGAATATGTAGTGCATCATTCTCGAGAAGGTGGGTGGAGCATTAGCGAGGCCAAAAGACATGACTGTGTATTCATAGGAGCCGTAGCTTATTCTGAATGCAGTCTTGTGAATATCTTCTTCACGGATACGGATCTGGTGATAGCCCATCCGGAGATCGAGCTTTGAGAACACTTTTGCTCCTTTGAGCTGCTCGAACAATTCATTGATGTTGGGGAGCGAATACTTGTTCTTTATTGTCTTCTTGTTCAATGGCCGGTAATCAACGCAAAGGCGCTCCGTGCCATCCTTCTTCTTGACAAATAAGACACCACAGCCCCAAGGAGAAGTGCTAGGCCTGATCAGACCCATACGCTCTTGCTCATCGAGCTACTTCTTCAACTCCTTCAACTCTTCAGGGGAAAGCTTGTACGGACGCCGGCATGCTGGCTCAGTACCGGGCTCGAGTTCAATGACGAATTCAACTTGACGATGCGGAGGCATGCCTGGAAGCTCTTGAGGGAAAACATCCTCATATTCATTGACCACCGGAATTTGAGAGATGGCATTAATCTCGCCCTTCTCATTGAGAGAGAATAGCCTGATTGTGTTATCTCGAGAGGCGAAGATAATCACATCTTCGTTGGAATGAGTAAGCTTGACTTCCTTATTTGCACAATCAATGTGAGCATCATGCTGTGAAAGCCAATCCATCCCGAGAATAAGATCAATGTCGGAGTTGCCGAGAACAACCGGAGAAGCCAGAAAGCGGTAATCACCCATGCGAATAGATACAGTCGGAGCCACCATACTAGAACTCAATCTCTTGCCAGGAGATATAACACTCAAAGCTCTTGGTAAAGCTTTCGGTGTGAACATTATGCTTGGATGCAAATGGATATGACATGAAGGAACATGAAGCACGTTTGAGGTTGATTGGAAGATTACCAAGTATCACATCTGAAGAATTTTCTGCTTGAGCTGCATTAATCAGATTCACTCTTGCTGCCTTCGGATCATGCTTGACAATAGCACTGCTGACATGTGGAGGAGGCGGAAGGCACCTTTGAGTACACTTGTTGGCATAGTGACCCTTCTTGCCACACTTATTGCAAACCACTTCTAAGAGAGGACGATAAAAAGGAGCACTTGACTTCGAAGCTTGAAAGTGATTCTTGGACTGATTGCTTGGGTTGGGTGGGTGGGAGAAACCACGGCCACCAGAATTCTTGTTGTTGTTGTTGGGAGGTCGTATCACTGGAGGAGGTGGAAGCCAAAATTTCTGTTGCTTTGTGATCACTTGGGAAGAAGAGGAGGAGTGAACAGCGTCTCTGATCCTCTTTTTGGAAGCTTCCATCTTGAGCTGGGCTGCTTCTTGCTTAAGTGCCATGTTATAGAATTGATCAAACTCATCAGGCTCGAACAAGGTGAGAGCTAGTTGGAGTTCATCCTTCATACCACCACGGAACTGATTGATCTTGCTCTTGGCATCTGGGATGTCTTGCTTGGCATAGCGGGCAAGGTTCTGGAACTTGACATTATATTGGTAGACAGTCATTGAGCCTTGCTTCAGGTTGCGGAATTGTTCATGCATACCCTCGATGACACTTGTTGGAATGTGGTGGGAGCGAAAGTCCTTGCAGAAGTCAGCCCACGAGATTTCACGCCCTTCTCTGGAATCTTTGTACTGCTGCCACCAATCAGCGGCTTGGTCCTTGAGTTGGAAGGCTGCAAACTACACATAGTCCTCGGGCCTCACGTTACTGCACTCGAAATGCTTCTTGATATCCGTTGTCCAGTCTTCAGCATCTAGAGGGTCCACACAGTAACTGAATGCCTTTGGTTAGTTTGCCAGGAACTGGTTGAGTGTAGCAAATTGAGGTTGGTTGAACAAATTGCCTTGGCCTCGGTTCCCATGAGCACCCTGATTTGCTTGATTTGCTTGAATGTTCTGCATCATTTGCATAAGCATCTGGGTGTTCTGGTTCGTCGCTTGCATAATTGCTCTCCAGGCCTCAGACGGAGGAGGAGGGGAAGGAGGACGATCAGGAACCTCTTCACCCTCTGGGTTAGCGTTGGGAACCCTTTTAGGAGCCATCCTGAATGAGATGACAACTATTAGCCATTGATTGAAAGAATATATAAGCTGAATCAACGACTAGAAATTGCAACATAGTCTTCACAAGAACATTCGAACAAGATGAACGAATGTAATCCACAGTTTAATAGTAACAACAATCTTCACGAGAAGCCACTCGGGAGAACAAAAGGTAAATAAAAACAACAAGGAGCAGATAGAACAAATACAAGATAGAAGTTTCGTTCGACATATTCGTGCTGAAAGCTAATGGAACGTCTTACAAAAGGGTTTTGCAATCCCCGGATCAGCATAGCCAAGGACCCTTTAAGATGCAACTCCCGATCGGAACAACGCCCATAAAACCACTTCATTCAATGTAGAACCCCGAACTCCATATCATGCATTCGTTGGAAGAATGCCTATGAGCTATTAGATGACCCACCTATTAATTTCCGAAAGTTTCCAGTTATGCAATCAGGTGTTGGGGATACAGGGGAAGCATCGTGCACTCAACTCTAATCCTACATCCAGCTGTATCCATCCTTCAACACATAACCAGTTATTTCCGGAAACCGTTTACCTCGGACCTTCGAAACGCGTCTACTATACAAGCTATGGCAATACTCCCAAACTACCTCCTTAGTACTGGGTGATATCGGGGTTATCTTGCCACTAACCGCATAGGAGAGTTTACGATGTCGGCCGTCTTAAGTATTCCAGAACTGCTGCGATATATTTGTGACGACAACACCTCGGAGCTCAACTCCCCGGGACACTGCCACAACCCCTAAATGACAGGAGGCATCGAGAACAATGTTCTCGTCACAAAGACATCGGGACAATCCAAACAATACCAGCGTGATCCTAAAAAAATTTGGTGAATTTTTGAGAGTAAAAGAGATAGAAGTAATCATGAGGAGTCCTCACCAGAGTGAAAAGAGATGAGGAGCAAAAGAAATCCTACTCTCCGATATATATATAGGACTCAAAACATTTTCAAGTGTGTGCCTAGACTCAACCGTCAACGATTCGATCAATCAGTGGGGGCTTCTAGGTCGGAGAAGGCTCTGAATACCAACTTGTAATGCCCAGGATGGGACTATACCTCCTACGTGTCGAGGCACGACTTAAAGGTATAAGCCCATTCTGGAATGATCTCAAGTTTGGTATCTTTGCATGACTCATGTAAAAATAGGGATGAAATTGCAAAAGGATAGTTGGCTTACACTCGCCACATCACACAATACATTACATAAACAAATCATCATCCAAATAACATCACAACCCGACTACGGGTGAAGATCCAAATGAAAGATACCAAAAACATAAAGCCACAGGTCCGAATCGCCCCTATTAGAAACCACTACTGATCATCGGGATAGTGCACATAGTATCGACTACGTTCTTCATCGTACTCCCAGTACAGCTCCGTGCCTTCACCTGAGTAGTTCACCACAGTACCTGCATCTAGTGTGGTGTAGAATCTGTGAGCCACGGAGGACTCAGCAATCCTGTTTCCGGGTAGCAAAACTGTCCAAGCCTTGGGTGTGGAACAAGGCTGAAGGAAGATAAAAGGTTGCAGGTGCACTAGCACTAGCTTACGTGTTTAGAGCGAGAAGAGAAGTGCCACGAACGTCAAAGTGATCACGAACTGATCCTATCTAAGCACGTCAATCATAACCCCACCGTGTTCACTTCCCGAACCCCTTTCGGAAAATGACAGTCACGGTTACTCACGCTGGTAGTGTGTTCTGAACATGGTGTCAAGTTTTCTACAATCGGATATTAACAAATTCCCATCTGCCACATAACCGCATGCACGGCTTTCGAAAGTTCAAAACCCTGCAGGGGTGTCCCAACTTAGCCCACGACAAGCTCACGATCTGCGGAGTCGCAACTCCAAGGTGGGAAGGCCCGAGTATTCTCAGAATCCCGTGCTCAAGATATTCCAACATAGGTAAAACTAATCCAGCAAGACCTCCCGGCGTGCCGACACCCTGACAGTAGCCGCGCGTATCTAGTCTCATGCCATGACCGGATGGGACAAGCTACGGGTAAATACCAAATACCTCTGGTTTCCCCAAGGCGGCCCCGCAGGTTACCCAGTTCGGACCAATACTCATGTGGAGCACTGGCCCGGGGGTTGTTAATTAAGATCACGGGATAGCTAGTCCCTATGCAAGTTTTAGTTATTAGGCAAATGGAGTACCAATGTTGGGCCTTGCTGGAAAAGGTTTAGCGCTAAGCGGGTTATCGAGGGGGTCCCATAACCCCAACCGTGTTAGGAACGCATAATCAAGGAACATAACACCGGTTTATACGGTTCCTAGGGCGGCATGAGTGGAACGAATCACCAAGCAAGAGGCTTAGCCTTCCACCCATTACCAATATATAGATGATTTAGTTTAAGAGTTTATATAGTGTGATTTCCCAACAATAACTTCAACATGAAGCAAGAATCTTCAAATCTTCACCTGCAACTAGCAATGCTATAAGAGGGGCTGGGTGAAGCTTACGTAGCCAAACAAAGGTTTGCTAGGTTGGGTGGTTAGACAGATTCATGGTTACAATAGGAGGCTGACAAACAAACATGGGCGTCGAGGCAATGAGCTAAAGAGCGAGACATCTAGCAATAGGCAAAGATAGTAATGATATCTGGGTCAGGTCATCTTGCCTGTCGAGTCGTCGATGGGATCGTAAGACGGCTCCTCGTACTCAACCTCGGTAGTAACCTCGTTCTCATTCTCGGTCTCGGCTTCCGGCTCTACTCAACACAAGAACACAACGAGGCACGAAATCAAACAAGGTGCAATGCATAATCAACATGATGCAAGTATGATGCACTTATGATGCATGACAAGTCTATATATGATGCAATACATGGCAAGGTAGGAAGCACAGAGAAACAATACAGGAACATGACAATGTTCTCAAGCAAGTATGATGCAAGACAATTCTATATATGATGCAATACATGGCAAGGTAGGAAGCACAGAGAAACAACACAAGTCAACAAGCTTAAATGAGGCCGACAACTACATACGCAAATCCAGTAAGTCCTCATATGCATGTGTTGAGAAAGGTCCAGATCTGAACAAACCTTAAGTTAAATTTGTTAAACAGCAAGTTAACATGCACCATGATGATCTACACAAAATTCTAGTCAAGTTTCATATGAAGTTTGTTTAATCCGGAGCTACGGTCTAGAAGATATGAACAAAACAAGTTAAGCATGGCAACGGTGCACGATGCACCCAAACATCAAGTAAACATACACCAAACATGTAAGCAAGATGATATTATGAAACTACATGCAAAATCACACAAGTTTCATGTAGGACACGCTCAAAACGGAGCAACGGTTCAACACATACACTCGAAGCAAGAAACAATGCATAGCTGAAACTAACAGCCACATAGCAACTTTGGAGCAAGAAATATATACTATACAGCACTCAAACATGGTTATCAAAAGCATGGAAATGAAGTAGACATATCCTACAGCAAACAACTCCATTGGAGGCATGGATCAATAGCAACAAGCTACAACACTTTGATCATGACGTTAAAAACCTGACACTAATATTTTATAGCAACTTGGGAGCAAGATTTAAATAATCTACAGCAAGCCATATGAGCAAGTGAGGGCTTGGATAGATAGACAACAACATATACAACAAGGAATGATGAATGGCCACCCCAAAACTAACAAGGATTTGCCTAGGGCATCAAGCAAACATAGCATCAGGATATGACAGATTCCAGACTTAGTGAAATTTCACTAAGTGTTAAAACAGTTAAGTTGGCATGGCATGTTTGCAAGAATGTTTAAGTCACCTCAAGGCATATCATGGAAAATGGTTTGCATCACATCAAAGACCACATGAATAAGATTCTAAAACATCTAGGCATGTTACAAGGGGACAAACACAACAATAGCAATGAGCTCTTCAAATCAGCATCTCATAACATGTTACAAAACTTAACAGCCACTTGCACTTTTGCAACCAGGTTTAACATGGCAATAAGAACCCGAACATGCATGCTACAGCAACCAACATGTAGAGCACCTCATGATGAACATTTTGACATCTCATTTGCTTCATTTGGATAAACATGCACCAAGTTATCACATCTCAAACATGGCATGAAAATAACAAGTAGCAGCAGTTTATATCAAGTAGCACTCTTGTCACGAAGATTAAGACCTCTAGATGGACTCAAACAAGCATGACACAATGGAACAAAACGTAGAGCACATCACCACGGTCATTTTGACATATCATATGCACAATTTGGACATACACACAAAATGATATAGCCACCACAATAAGCCATCAAACAACAAAACTCAAAAAGGACTTAGCAAAAAAATAGGGGGGGTCACCTCGCGGGTCGGGTCTGAACCGCGGATCGGGCGCGGGCGCGGAGCGGGTCGCGGGCGAAGCGGGTGCGGGCCCGTTAGGGTTCGGGCTGGATCCGGCCGATCGGATCTGACGAAGCCGGCGACTCCGGCGCTGGAGGCGGCCCGGCGGGGCAACCGGCAACCGGGGCGAGGCCGGCCACGAGGGCCTCGCCGCAGGAGGCCGCGTGGGCCGGTGGAGATCTGGTGCAGCGATGGCTGGGGCGAGGCCGGCAGCGACGCGGGAGCGGCCGGGCGGCGGGGCTTCGCGGCGGCGTCGGCGGCGCCGGCTGCGAGGGGAGGCGCGGTGCGAGCTCGCCGGCCGGGCGGAGCTCGCTGGCGGCGGGGATTCGGCGCGGAGGAGCGAAGGAGCGGGGCGACGCGGCACGGGGCTCGGCCCGGAAGCGGCGGCGGCGGGCCTGCGTCGGGCCCTGCGGGCCGGCGCGGCGGGAGGACGGCGGGGAACACGTGGCATGACCTGGTTGGTCCGGCGCGTCCCGGCGGACGTGTCCGTTCCGTCCAGACGTGTCCGGCGGCTGCGGTTGCAGTGGAACTAGGGTTTTGGACGAAAAATGGACATGGGGGATGGATTTATAGGCACAAGGAGCTAGGATACTCCAAATGGGGAGCGGTTTTCGGCCACGCGATCACAATTCGACGACCGAGATGATGGGAAGGGTTGTGCTGGGTTGGTGGGCTGTTGTGGAGGGGGTCTTGGGCCTGAGAGAAGAGGTTCTTTTAGCCCACTAGGTTAACCGTTGGAGTACCAAACGAACTCCAAACGCGACGAAACTTGACAGGCGGCCTACACATACCAAAACAACAACGCACGACAAGTCTCACGCTATTCCGGAAACGTTACACGGACCCACACAAAAGAAGGACTCGGGGATGCCACGGGCACGTGTGAGAGCGTCAGAACTCGAAACGGACAACGGGAAGAGACGAGTGGAACCGGATGCAAGTGACAACACGAATTCAATGCAATGCATATGACAACATGACATGGATGAAATGCACACACGCACACGGCAAAACGAAGAACCCAAAAAGAAAGAAGATCCCGGAAAGGAATTGATGAAGCCAAAGTTTATATATTGCCATATAGGGAAAGTGTTACATCTGGGGCATTACATGACCATAGAAGGTTTTATTCATGTAAACACAATAACAATTATTCTCTGACTAAAATGAATAGCCGTATTGCAATAAACATGATCCTATCTTGTGCATGCTCAAAGAAAACACCAAATAACATTTCTTTAGGTTCAACACTAATCCTGAAAATATAGTGAGTGTGCGATGATGATCATATCAATCTTGGAACCACTTCCAACACACATCGTCACCTCACCCTCAATTAGTCTCCATTTATTCTGCAACTCCTGTTTCGAGTTACTAATCTTAGCAACCAAACAGGTATGAAATATCCAGGGGCTACTAGAAGCACTAGTAAGGTACACATCAATAACATGTATATCAAATGTACCTTTTTTACTTTGTCATCCTTCTTATCCGCCAAATATTTGGGGGTAGTTCCGCTTCCAGTGACCATTTCTTTTGCAGTAGAAGCACACAGTTCCAGGCTCGGGTCTAGCTTTGGGCTTCTTTTCGAGAGTGACAAATTGCTTGCCATTATTTTTGAAGTTCCCTTTATTTCCCTTGCCCTTTTTCTTGAAACTAGTGGTCTTGTTAACCATCAACACTTGATGCTCTTTCTTGATTTCTACCTTCACCGATTTCAGCATCGCGAAGATCTCGGGAATCGCTTTCTTCATCCCTTGCATATTATAGTTCATCACAAAGTTCTAGTAGCTTGGTGATAGTTACTAGAGAACGTTGTCAATCACTATCTTATCTGCAAGATTAACTCCCACTTGACTCAAGTGATTGTAGTACCCAGACATTCTGAGCACCTGCTCACTAGCTGAGCTATTCTCATCCATCTTGTAGGCAAAGTACATGTGAGAGGTCTCATACCTCTCGACTTGGGCATGAGTCTGAAATAGCAATTTCAGCTCTTGGAACATCTCATATGCTCCGTGGCGTTCAATAATTTTTTGAAGTTTCGGTTCTAAGACGTAAAGCATGGCGCACTAAACTATTAAGTAGTCATCATATCGAGCATGCCAAACGTTCATAACGTCTGCATCTGCTCCTGCAGTAGGTCTGTCACCTAGTGGTGCATCAAGGACATAATACTTCTCTGCATTAATGAGGATAATCCTCAGATCACGGACCTAGTCCGCATTATTGCTACAATTATCTTGCAACTTAGTTTTCTCTAGGACCATATCAAAAATAGGGGAGCTAAATCGTGAGCTATTGATCTACAACATAGATATGAAAAAACATATTGACTAAGTTCATTATAAATTTTAGTTCAGTTAACCAAATTAATAATGAACTCCCACTTAAATCATCATCCCTCAGGTTATCTAAGTGATCCATGATCCAAATAAACTAAACCATGTCCGATCATCACGTGAGATGAAGTAATCATCAATGGTGAACATCTCTATGTTGATCATATCTACTATATGACTCATGTTCGACCTTTCGGTCTCCAGTGTTCCATGGCCATGTCTGTACATGCTAGGCTCGTCAAGTTTAACCCAAGTATTCCGTGTGTGTAAAACCGTCTTACACTCGTGTATGTGAACGTAGAGTCTATCACACCTGATCATCACATGGTGTCTCGAAACAACAAACTATAGCAACGGTGCATACTCAGGGATAACACCATTATCTTGAAATTTAGTGAAGGAATCATCTTATAATGCTACCGTCGATCTAAGCAAAATAAGATGCATAAAGGATAAACATCACATGCAATCATAATATGTGACATGTATGGCCATCATCATCTTGTGCTTTTGATCTCCATCTCCAAAGAATCGTCATGATCTCCATTGTCACCGGCTCGACACCTTGATCACCATCGTTGCCTCGTGGTCATCTCGCCAACTATTGCTTCTATGACTATTGCTAACTCATAGCGATAAAGTAAAGCAATTACATGGTGTATGCATGTCATACAATAAAGAGACAACCATAAGGCTCCTGCCGGTTGCTGATAATTTACAAAACATGATCATCTCATACAGTAACGTATAACTCATCACGTCTTAACCATATCACATCACAACATGCCCTACAAAAACAAGTTAGACGTCCTCTACTTTGTTATTGCAAGTTTTACGTGGTTGTTATGGGCTTATAGCAAGAACCGTTCTTACCTACGACACAAAACCACAACGGTGATTTATCAAGTTTGTTGTTTTAACCTTCAACAAGGACCGGGCATAGTCAAATTCGATTCAACTAAAGTAGGAGAAACAGACACCTGCCAGCCACCTTGATGCAAAACAAGTTGCATGTCTGTCGGTGGAACCGGTCTCATGTACGTTGACATGTAAGGTTGGTCCGGGACGCTTCTTCTTACAATTCCGCCGAATCAAAATAAGATGTTGGTGGTAAGCATTGTGACGATCACCGCCCACAACTCTTTGTGTTCTACTCATGCAAATTATCTACGCCTAGACCTGGCTCTGATGCCACTGTTGGGAAACATTGCATGGAAAACAAAAAAACTCTACACATATGCAATGATCTAACCATGGAGATGCATAGCAACGAGGGGGAGACTGTGTCTACGTACCCTCATAGACCGTAAGCAGAAGTGTTTCACAACATGGTTGATGTAGTCGTACTTCTTCGCGCTTCAACCAATCAAGTACCGAACGCGTGGCACCTCCGCGTTCTGCACACGTTCAGCTCGGTGACGTTCCTCACCTTCTTGATCTAGCAAGACGTCGAGGTAGTAGAAGAGTTCCATCAGCACGACGGCATGGTGATGGTGATGGTGAAGTGATCTCCGCAAAGATTCACCTAAGCACTACGAAAATATGACTGGGGGAGTAAACGTTGAACGGGGGCCCCACACACGGCAAAGACAATGTTGTGTGTACTTGTGAGGCGCCACCTCCCAACATATATATGGTGGGAGGGGAGGGGAGGCAGCCAGGGCGTGCCCTAGGGATGTCCACTGCCCCCTAGGGGGCCTGCCTTGCCTTGCGCCCCCTTCCTTGTATGCATATGGGGGACGGAAAGAGGGGGAGAGGGAAGGAAGTGGGAATTCTAATCCTCCCCCCTTTCCTTCTCATCCTCCTACGGCCGGCCCTATAGGGCGCACCAGCCCCTTGTGGGCTGGTGTGTTCCTTCACAAGGCCCATATGGCCCATAGGATTGTCGGGGGTACGCAAAACACCTTCCGGTAACCCGATAAGTACCTGATACCCTCCAGAACACTTCCGTTGTCGGAATACCGTCGTGTTATATATCAATATTTACCTCTCGACCATTTCAAAACTACTCGTCATGTCTGTGATCTCATCCGGGACTCGGAACAACATTTGGTCACAAAATCACATAAATCATATAACACTATATCATCAATGAACGTTAAGCGTGCGGACCCTACGGGTTCGAGAACTATGTAGACATCATCGAGACACCTCACCAGTCAATAACCAATACCAGAACCTGGATGCCCATATTGACTCCTACATATTTTATGAAGATCTTTACCGGTCGAACCGTTATGACAACATACACAATTCCCTTTGTCCGTCGGTATGTTACTTGGCCTATAAAAATACACTTCCGTGATGATATGTGTTTGTAACAATAGGTCACATTTTTTTGTCAAGCATGTACGTCTATGACAATTTTATGACATAATCGAGATATTCATCCATGTGCTGTCGTAGAAGTGTTCCATGACAATACCAAAATTAGCGTCACGGAAGTGTCCACTTCCATGACGATTAATTGCGCGTCATGGAAGTGCTTTCGTCAAGGGTAACCAACACGTGGCATCCATCGTAATGGGTCGCCGTTAAGCTATCGGGTCTGGTTTTGGATCTGATAACCCGCTAATAGCCACGATTAATGGCAATTTTCCACGTGTAAAATTCTCATTGGCCGACAGAACCACGTGTCAGCTCCGCGTTGGCACAGATGCCACTCATCCAATCGGCGAGATGTGCCTATGATATGTTGACACGTGGACCGGCCCAAAAGTAACCCATAGAGATTAGTTGGGCCGGCCCAGCTAAAGGCCCACAAGATTTTCCAGAACATTATGGGCCGGCCCAGCTAAAGGCCGACAAGATTTTGAAGACAATAGTGGGCCGGCCCATTAACAGGCTGCCATGTTTTGGGCCAAATGCCAGCCCATATTTGATCTGGTCCATTAACAACCTGCCATGTTCTGGGCCTAATAAGGGCCCATATGAGATCAGGCCCATTAATAGCCTACCACGTTATGGGCCATATTACGGCCCATATCAGGTCCAGTCCTTTAAGATCCTTTCATTCTTTGGGCTAAATTATGGCCCATATTAGATTCGGGCCGTCAACTGGACGCTGTGATTTTGGGCCAACTTGAGGCCCGATTAGGATTTATGTTTGCTGAAGACCAATTTAATAGTATGGCCTGATATTAGTTTTGACGCGTTAAAGGCCTGTTTAACATTTCGGCCCTATATTTATTTCAGCCTCCTAAAAGCTCTTCATATAGTTGGGCCTAATTATCGCCCGCTTTGCATCCGGCCTGCTCACAGCCGATAATCTGATTGGGCCAAACAAGGACCAAGACCATTTTGGCATGTTAACAGCCCGTGATGTTATTGGCACAATCATGGCTCGGGCGCTATTTCGTCCTGCTGTCGGCCTACGAGCTGTTCAGCACATTTTAGGCCCATCCTACTTTTCAGCCTACTAAAAGCCCATTGAATTTTCTTGCCAAAATAGGACCGGCGGTTTACTCGGCCTAGTAAAGGCGCCACACTACTAGTGGGTCAGTTTACATTTAGGCATGTTAATGGACCAAGATGACTGGGCCCGCTGTCGGTGTACTAAAGTAGGGGTACCTTAGTATCCCGACTTTTGCACGGGCAGTAGTAGCGTCCCGTGGCAGGGCTTGCTACGCGCCCGTCAAAGCCCGCTTTGGTTCCTTTGGAGCCATTCAAGAACAAAGTATTCAAGTCAATGAAACAAGGCCCCGGCAAGAGGAGCTTGCCGGGAAGGCCGCTCCAGGCTCAAAACCATACCTTTAGCACAAGACCCTGGCAAGAGGAACTTGCCAGGAAGGCCAAAGCATGGCATTTCAGAAGACTCGCCGTGGCGCATCGCGCGCCCCGGCAAGGCCCGGAGAGCGACAAGCTTCCGGGCGCGGCAAGGTAGCGACCGCGGCAAGGCACTTGCCGCGGCAAGCTTCCACTGTGTGCCCGCGCTCCAGCTCATCTGGCCACGCGTCGCCCTGGGGCCCTTCCAGGGGCACGTGGCGGAAGGCTGTGCAGCCTGGGGGACACGGTGGAAGCCACGATGACGAGGCTACCGTCGTGGCGGACGGAGACGCCCGGACGGACGCTTTTTTGCACTATTTGGGGCCGACGGCGACGGGCATTCAATGCCCTTGTCCCCTACCGTCAGGGTTAGGTACAAAACACTGTACATACACTGTTACAACTACCACCATTTTTACGATTCTATCCTCACCTACGTTGCCACCTGTCGGTGACCCCTTGACCTATAAAAGGAGGCCCATGCACAACGTAGGGGGGGTTCAGACTCTCGATCACTCCCACGCTCGGTGTTGTAAGCGGCAAGTACTGTAGATCTTCTCGCTCCCGAGCCAAGAACACAATGCAAACCAAGGCAGGAGTAGGGTTTTACGCATCCGTGCGGCCCGAACCTGGATAAACTGCTCGCGTGTGCGCCTCGATCCGCTCTTTGTGCTCCCTCCGCTCCCTTGTCGTACCGAAAAGGGGCTCCGGTCCCATAGGTGTTCGTGGGCGATCAGTTTCCCCGACATCTTTGGCACGCCAGGTAGGGGACGTCGAGGTTGTGCGAACCTGATCCGGCGTTCACGCGGGCGCAACCTTCAGCAACTTCATCAACTTCATTAACTTCATCGACATGCCGCCGAAGAAGAAAGCTTCGGAGGTGGGAGGCCCGTCCGCGTCAATCCCGTCACCACGAGAACCAACGGTTGGTGGGGTAGATGCTGGCGGAAGGACGGACGCCGGCGAGGAAACTCACGGCGCCGCCAAATCCAAGGACAAGACGGACGACTGAGCGCACTCCAAGACCTCGGCGTCCGTGCACGCACCGCGCCCCTCTCAGGAGGGGCCGGAACGGCAGCGGCGTGGTACGCAGGGTACCATCCGCTTGCTGGGTCAAGGACAAGTTGGCGGGTCGTGGGACGCTCAAGGCCAACGCGCTGGCACGAGCAAGGCGCGGTCGCCGGGGCGAGAACCTGCTCCTTCTAACGCGATTAGAAGTCCGAGCATATCTCGCTCCTCGCACCTCTCGCCACCGCTTCCCTCCACTCCAGCAGAAGCTCTGGCTAGAGCTCAGCTGCTCCTCGACTTCCCTCCAGCGGCAGACAAGGCCGAAGACTAGAGGGCCACCATCCAAAGCCTCATCGCCTTCGCCAACAACGACACGCCGCAGCAGCCGACGACGTCACGGCCGCGGCAAGTCAGCCAGGCGCGGGCTGACGTGGACAAGACCGCCGGGGGTGCAACAACCATGCACTCCCCGCCCCGAAGGCCAAAGTCGCCGACTCACCGGATCAACGTCGACGATTACTCCACGGCGTCGTCGGATCCACGAGCTCGCTGCGACCAACGCCAAGTCCTCGATGACAGACGACAAGAAGACGCTCAAACTCGCATCGAGCGTCGAAGAGAAGCGCGACGACAGTCCGACCAGCGCGCTGGGACCGCTGTCGACATGCACGCGCCCGGAGAACCGGGCGACTTGCCGTACGCGGCAGGCTGCCCTGCGTTCACCCATGAGCTGCGGCAGGTCCAGTGGCCCAGCATGAAGAACTTCAAGCCCGACGTACCCGAGAAGTACGATGGCAAGACACATCCCTCAGAGTTCCTCAGCATCTACGCCATAGCGGTGCAGGCTGCCGGGGGGCGCGACGAGAAGATACTAGTGAAGTACTTCCCGCTCGTGCTCAAGCCAAATGTCAGATCTTGGCTCATGCACTTGCCGAAGAACTCCATCTCTTCTTGGGCCGACCTGTGCCATCAGTTTGTCGGCGCCTTTACGGGCGGCCACAAGCCCCATGGCCAGGAGAGCGACCTGCATATACTTGCCCAGAAGGAAGGAGAGTCCCTGCGAAAGTACATCCAAAGATTCAGCCGCGTTCAGCACAACATCCCGGACGTCCACCCTGCCGTGGTTATTAGCGCGTTCCATCAGAACGTGCGTAACTGCCGGATGAGGGAGGAAATGGCGATGTGCAAGATACGAGACGTCAGCGAGCTTTATGCCCTGGCCGACAAGTGCGCGCGTGCTGAAGAGGGGAGGAGACTCCACAGAGAGGATGCTGGAGCAGGAGGAACGGACAGCGAGGATGCCGCCCCGGCAAGGAAGAACCGGCGGCGGAACAACAGGAAGAAGAAGAACAAGGAAGTACTGGCCGTCGAGCAGTCCGGCAAGGAGGCAGGCGCCAAGAAAGCTCAGGCTGGTGGCTCCGGCAAGGA
>LR738715.1:364064518-364124323 GCA_902687465.1 Secale cereale
GAAGGAGAGTCCCTGCGAAAGTACATCCAAAGATTCAGCCGCGTTCAGCACAACATCCCGGACGTCCACCCTGCCGTGGTTATTAGCGCGTTCCATCAGAACGTGCGTAACTGCCGGATGAGGGAGGAAATGGCGATGTGCAAGATACGAGACGTCAGCGAGCTTTATGCCCTGGCCGACAAGTGCGCGCGCGCTGAAGAGGGGAGGAGACTCCACAGAGAGGATGCTGGAGCAGGAGGAACGGACAGCGAGGATGCCGCCCCGGCAAGGAAGAACCGGCGGCGGAACAACAGGAAGAAGAAGAACAAGGAAGTACTGGCCGTCGAGCAGTCCGGCAAGGAGGCAGGCGCCAAGAAAGCTCAGGCTGGTGGCTCCGGCAAGGAAGCCACAACTGTAGCGGCCGCCGACAAGCAGGACGGCGCCGACCAGCAGTACTGCAAGATCCACCGTACCAAGGGCCACGATCTCCAGAACTGCAAAAGGGTCGAATACCTCGTCGAGCAACAGAAGGCTGAGTACGAGCGACGCGACAAGGAGAAGGCCCAGGGAGGTGGAGGAGAGTCCGGCAAGAAGCAGCCATTCAATGGCCGGGGAGGACGCCGCGGCAAGGCCAAGCAGCGGCAAGGTGATAGACCTCCCCGCGGCCGCGACAAGGACGAAGACGAAGATGACGACGAGGACATGGACGACGGAGACAACAGCGAGCAGGAGTTCCAGAAGGCCACATAAGTTCTGTGCGTCGATTGAGGTGCCTCTCTGCATACTTCCCACCGCCAACTCAAACAATGGGTGCGGGAAGTTAATGCAGCTGAGCCACCCGTCGAGTCGCGCAAACTCCTAAAGTGGTCCAGCACGCCCATCATCTTCGACATTGAGGATCACCCTGACCGCACAACTGCGGTCGGGTGCTTGCCGATGTTGGTATCACCAACCATCCGCAACCTCAAGGTCACCAAGATGCTGGTTGACGGCGGGGCCGGTCTGATCCTGATCTCCTCTGCTGTAGTCCGAAAGCTAGAGATCCCCGACAGCGAGCTCGAGGAAACCGGAACTTTCCAAGGAATTAACCCGGGAAGGAGCAAGCCGAAGGGGAAGATCACACTACCAGTAACCTTTGGCGGAGAGCTGAACTTCAGGACTAAGAGGATCACCTTTGACGTTGCCGATATCCCATTGCCATACAATGGGATACTTGGCCGTCCGGCGCTCGCCAAGTTCATGGCAGCCTCTCACTATGCCTACAACATGCTCAAGATGCCGGGGCCGATAAGCGTCATCTCTGTCCCCGGCGACAAGAAGGACACGCTTATCTGCGCCGACAAGATCTACCGGGACGCAACAGCTGCAACAGATAGCAAAACACTTGCCGCTGAAGCTCCCGGGGGGAAGAACAAGACCAAGTCCGGCAAGAGCTCTGGAGCCCACTCCGGCAAACGCACCTCCTCGGAGTGCTGCGCTGCCGTCGAGGACGCACCATCGAGCTCCACCGGCAAGTACAATAAAGGAATGGCAGCTCCACCTACAACCAAGAAGGTGTCCACCAAGGAGGACGGCACTGGTGGTACTTTCACCATCAGTGCCACGCTCGATCCTAAATAGGAAAGCGCGCTCGTTGCTTTCCTGCGGGCGAATGTCAACGTGTTTGCATGGCAACCGTCCGACATCCCCGGTGTTCCCAGGAAAGTAATTGAGCACAAGCTTGCCGTTTGTCCTCACGCACGGCCCGTCAAGCAGAAGGTTAGAAAGCAAGCAGTGGAGCGCCAAGAGTTTATCGCTGAAGAAATCAAGAAGCTGGAAGCGGCAGGCCTTGTTAGAGGTGTACTTCATCCCACATGGCTGGCCAACCCTGTTGTTGTGCGCAAAGCTAATGGGAAGTGGAGGCTTTGTATAGACTTCACTGATGTGAATAAAGCTTGCCCTAAAGATCCAATTCCCTTGCCGCGCATCGACCAGATCGTTGATTCCACGGCTGGGTGTGAGTTGCTTTCATTCCTTGACGCATACTCCGGATACCACCAGATATTCTTGGCTGAAGAGGATGAAGAGAAGACCGCATTCATTACTCCATGTGGCACCTATTGCTTCATACGCATGCCTTTTGGATTGAAAAATGCGGGTTCAACATTTGCAAGGGTGGTCCACACTGCTTTTGAGCCACAGATACATAGGAATGTGGAAGCATACATGGATGATATAGTGGTCAAGAGCAAGGACAAGGATACCCTGATTCAAGACCTAGATGAAACTTTTGCGAATCTGCGCAAGATACAACTCAAGCTTAACCCCGAGAAGTGCGTGTTCGGGGTCCCCTCCGGCAAGCTTCTCGGGTTCTTTGTGTCTCAGAGGGGGATTGAAGCCAATTCCGACAAGATCAAAGCCATCGAGCAGATCGAAGCTCCAAAGCGCGTCAAGGATGTACGAAGGCTTGCCGGCTGCGTGGCTGCTCTCAGCAGGTTCATTTCTAAGTCTGCGGAATGCGCCCTGCCGTTTTTCAAAATCTTGAAAAAGGCAGGTCCAATGAAATGGACTCCGGAAGCGGAGGCAGCACTGCAAGACTTGAAAGGATACCTATCCTCCACTCCAATACTTGTCGCACCTAGGCCACAAGAGAAGTTGCTACTGTACTTAGCAGCAACCAATCAAGTGGTTAGTGCTGCGTTGGTAGCGGAAAGGGAGGCAGATGAAAAGCCCACATCCCGGACAAGCACATCCAGCGACAAGCAGGGGGCTTCCCCGACAAGCTCTGGCCCCGACAAGGATGAGTCTGTGCAGATGCAAGAAGAAATGCGTAAGAAGATGGTGCAGCA
This sequence comes from Secale cereale, assembly GCA_902687465.1. NCBI lineage: Eukaryota > Viridiplantae > Streptophyta > Magnoliopsida > Poales > Poaceae > Secale > Secale cereale. The sequence continues at coordinate 364,067,326 of LR738715.1, forward strand.
CCCGGTCTATTTTGTCAGTTCCCTCTTGCAGGGGGCTAGGTCAAGATACTCTGGGGTGCAGAAGTTGCTTTTCGGCCTCCTCATGGCCTCGAGAAAGCTGCGCCACTACTTCCAAGCACATGAGATAACGGTGGTCACTCGCTTTCCGCTGAAGAGGATACTGCAAAATCTAGAAGCAACGGGCAGGATTGTCGAGTGGGCACTGGAGCTGTCAAGCTTTGGTCTTAAGTTTGAAAGTACTTCAACTATCCAGAGCAGAGCATTGGCGGAGTTCATAGCAGAATGGACACCAACGCCGGACGAAGAGATTCCAGAGACAAACATCCCCGTCAAAGAAGCAAGCAAAGAATGGATAATGTACTTTGATGGTGCCTTCTCGCTGCAAGGCGCCGGCGCCGGCGTGCTGCTTGTCGCGCCCACCGGTGAGCACCTCAAGTACGTCGTCCAGATGCACTTTCCCAAGGAACAAGCAACGAATAATACTGCGGAGTATGAAGGTTTGCTTGCCGGCCTCAGAATCGCAGCTGAACTTGGGATCAAGAAGCTGATTGTGCGGGGAGATTCGCAGTTGGTTGTGCGTCTAGTGAATAAGAGCTACCAGAGCCCATTGATGGAAGCTTACGTCGACGAAGTGAGGAAACTTGAAGAACACTTTGAAGGCTTGCAGATAGAGCACGTTCCAAGAGCTCTAAATGACGTCGCAGACGGCCTGTCAAAGTGTGCTGCACTAAAGCTACCTGTGGAACCAGGGATCTTCGTGCTCAAGCTAACTCAACCATCCGTTACACCATCAATTGGGCAAAGCAAGAAGAGAAAGTTGGTCTCCGGTGACTACTTGCCGGCGGATCTCCCTGAAATCGCCGCCAAGGTCCCCAAGATCAACGCCCAAGTTGCTGAGGAACAGTCCGCTCCTGCGGACCCAAGGGTCCGTACAGTTGAAGCAGGCGTTCCCGACAAGTCTTGTCGCGGCAAGCTTGCCGGGGAACGTCCAGCTCCGGCCGAGCCGCAGGTTCTTGCCGTAGAAGCTGATGTTCCCGCAACAGCAATGATGCCTTTAGTCCTTGTTCTTGAGCCTCAGGTTCCAGCATGGGCACAGCAAATTGTCCGTTTTCTTCAAACTGGAGAACTTCCCGAAGAGCCAGAAAAGGCAGGGAAAATAACCAGGCAGTCGAGTATGTATCAGTTTGTTGGCAATGAGATGTACAGAAGAAGACTCAACGGTGTTAGACTGAAGTGCATCCCACGGGAAGATGGGCAGAAGTTGTTGGCAGAGATACATGGAGGCATATGTGGCCACCACATTGGCGCAAGACCACTTGCCGTCAAGGCGTTTCGGCAAGGTTTCTTTTGGCCAGAAGCCCTCCAAGATGCAGCTGCACAAGTAACCAAGTGTGAAGCGTGCCAGTTCCATGCCAAGCAAATACATCAGCCAGCTCAAGCTCACCAGACGATCCCTTTGTCCTGGCCATTTTCGGTCTTGGGGCTCGACATCCTCGGCCCCTTTCCCCGCGCAGTCGGGGGCTTTGAGTACTTGTACGTCGCCATCGACAAGTTCACAAAGTGGCCGGAAGTGGAACCAGTGAGGAAGGTGACCGCACAGTCAGCAGTCAAGTTCTTCAAGTCAATTGTTTGCCGCTTCGGAATCCCTAACAGGATCATCACCGACAACGGCACACAATTCACAAGTCGCACCTTCGTGCAATACGCCCAAGACCTTGGCACCAAGGTCTCCTTCGCTTCCGTTGCTCACCCGAGGAGCAACGGTCAAGCGGAGAGGGCAAACGCTGAAGTGCTGCGCCGGCTCAAGACAAGAACTTTCAACAGGCTGCACAAGTGCGGAAGAAACTGGATCGAGGAGTTGCCGGCGGCTCTTTGGTCAATCAGGACGACACCAAATCGAGCTACCCGGAAGACACCCTTTGCTCTTGTCTATGGAGCAGAGGCAGTTCTCCCCACGGAACTCGTATACGGCTCTCCTCGAGTGCTCGCTTACGATGAGCTCGAGCAAGAGCAGCTGCGGCAAGATGATGCACTGCTCCTCGAGGAGGACAGTCTTCAGGCTGCTGTACGAGCTGCTCGATACCAGCAAGCTTTGCGCCGCTATCATAGCCGCAAAGTTAGAGCCAGAAGTATCGAGGAAGGCGACCTTGTTCTTCGGCGCGTTCAGTCCGCCAAGAATTCCAACAAGTTAACGCCGAAGTGGGAAGGCCCTTATCGGGTGAGACAAGTCACAAGGCCCGGCACTGTCCGCCTTGAGACCGAAGAGGGCTTGCCGGTAAGCAACTCCTGGAACATTGAGCACCTTCGAAAGTTTCAACCATAAGGCGCGGTTGCCGTGATCCGCTCCGGCAACCACCTTTTGTACAAGTCTTGCCGCTGTTGCATGTAAACCTTTGTACAAAGCCGGGCGCAGATCCCGTGCATCAGTAAAGCTTTTGTGCCTTGCACAACTTGTCGTTTCATGCCTTTTTAGTTTTCCTTGCATGTGTTATCTGACACTTTGTGCAGCACACACCTCCGGTAAGCAATAACGAGCTGCAAGGCTCCATATCTATGTTTCCTCCCTTTCTCTTTTCTCTCAAACAGAAGAAGGATTCCTCGCGCACAAGTTTGCCGGGGGGGAGGAGATAGTGGCATGGACCAAGTGCCATTCAAGAAAGCCTAGCCTTGCCGGGAAGCAAACAACACAAAAGCTAAGTTGCCAAAGTTTGAGCATTCAAATTTTTTAATTTTAAAGTTATCTTCCTTGAACGATCACACCTTGTATGGAAAACATGTGCGCGGAGGAACCCACCCGTGGCTAGCCGCGCCCTTATTTTGTTTCGAGCACGCTCAATGGCTTAAGTGTGCTGCGACAAGTGTCGCAACCTTACTTCGTTTTCGAGTTCACCCAACAACCTAAGTGTGCTGCGACTAGCTGCGGCAAGGTTTCTTGCCGGTAGAGGCATTGCTAGCAGGCTGCTGAAGTTCCGCACTCAGCGCTTGCGGCAAGGGTCCTTTCGCCGGCAAGTTCCCTAAAAGCGTAGGGTAAAAGCATACAAGGCAAAGAAATCAAGTAAAGGAAATGACACTGCATTAACTACCCAAAATAAAGTTATATTACAAGATGACTTGTCGCTGTTCTAATAAACTACTGTCCATAATGTGATTGGCAGCGATAAGGGAAGCAGAAAGGAAGACAATCTAGTCCACGCGGTCGCCGTCGACCCTCCTGATCTTGCCCACCTTGGCCACGATGGGGGCGACAAGAGTCTTCAGCGCCTCCTGGTCGGCGTCGGGCGGCAAGGTCCGGAGGACGTTCTCAAGATTGATCCCGGGGTTGCGGTAGACTATCTTCGTCAGCACTCTCTCCACAACTCCCGTGCAAAGCCTGCGCGCCTCGTTCGCCAGCTGCGTGGGGATCCTCTCACGGAGCTGCTCGAGAGCCGGCGCCACTCCCCTGAAGAATAAGCTCAGCTTGGCGCTGTGAGGGAGTTTCGCATCGGGGGAGTACCCGAGGTGCTCTGTCCCCAGCCCCGCCAACTCTTTGTCGATGTCAGCGGCGGCGGTGACAAGCTCCTCGGTCCACTACTCCACTGTCTGCCTGAAGTTGTTCAGCGTGAGGGCGGCGCTGTCCAGCAGCGCCCTCTCAGCCCGAAGGTCCTCCTTCAGCTTTGTCTCCCGGTTCCTGGCGCTGTCGAGCGATGCAGTGAGGGTGGACAACTTCAATTCTAAGTCCGCAACAGAGTCCTTGGCGACGGAGAGCTCCTTGCCCTTGTCGGAGAGACGGACCTGCAGCTCCGAGTGGCCGTGGGCGTCTTTTTCCCTCTCCAACGTGAGCGCGGCAACCTTCTCTTCGCTCGTCTTCAAGTTGATCTCCAACTGTGCCACCCTTGCCTCCAAGTCTCTCTTGGCGGTCTCTGCAGCTACAACGGCGTCCCTCGCTTCCTGCAGAGCCCCGCCAATGGACTGCTCGCGCGCGGCAAGGTCGTCCTCGTGGCTGTCGAGGTCGACCTTCCGCTGCGTTAGCTCTCCTTCCCGCCGGGACAGCTCCTCGGCGGCGAGTCGTTGCTGCTCCTCCGCTTCAGCCTTCTCGAGGATGAACGCTTGGTGCGCCTCGACTAGCTCCTCCCGCTCCTCCGCCAAGGACCGGAGGGCCGCCTGGTTGGCGGCGCGGAGCTCCTCGGCGCGCTTCTCCAAATCGACGCCTGCCTTGGCAGCCAGAGCCTCTCGGGACTCCAGCTTGGCCTGCCTGGCATGGTACAAGGCCAGAAGCCGGCGCAGAAGCTGCTCCTCCTCGGGCTCGTTGCTGCTACCGGGCACATCGACGAACTTCAGCCCCGCGGAGGCGAGGACTTCCCCATCGAAGACCTCCCCCTCCGCGGGCGCCCTTGACGAAGAAGCCCACGGAAGTTGGATGAAGACCCCGTTTCTGGCCTCCAAGTAGGCGCCAGTTCCGGCCGCGGCAGCGGCGGGGTCGGCGGTCGGCGCAGCGTCAAACGCTCCTACGGCCTCAGGGCCGTCAGTGCGACCGCCGGTCCCCTCCTCAGCCGCCGCTTCGGCGTCCCTGGTCGCCTCTTTGACGGCGGGCTCCTCGGTGCCGACCGCCTCCCCGGTGGCCGCGGCGTCGTCAGCATTGCCGCGCACGGGCTCCTCGGTGGTGGCCTCCGTCTCCATAGGCTCTGGAGCGGACGAGTCTGAAGACAAGAAGAAGAAAGAAGAATGATCAAGCAAATATCCAAAAAGAAGAAATCAAAAGAAAAAAAGCACAAGGGTTACCTGGGCGGGCCTCTTCTTCGATGGGGTCCCTCGCCGGGGGGTCCTCCCTTGGCGGCGTGGTAGTAGTCCCTGCCGGTGGAGGGCCGCTGGCGCCTTCCCTTGGCGGGGTGCTCACCCTTGGCGGGGTGCTCGCCCTTGGCGGGGTGCTCGCCCATTGCGGAGTACCCGCCCTTGGCGGAGCATCCTCCCTCGGCGGGGAGCTCCTCCTTGGCGGGGAGGTTGAGACGAGCGGCTCGTCGGGAGCGGTCTCTGGGCGCTCCTAGGGCTGCGGCTCTGCTTCTGCACAAATCAACAAACAAACAAGACGATTAACAAGGATAAGAAGCCCACGTGCGCCCGACAAGCAAAAAAGTAAACAGAAGACTTACGCTGGGGGCTGCTCTGCGGGGCAGCCGGCTGGTCCGGCAAGCTCATCGCTGGCGCATCCCCCGCTGCTGCGACGGGCTCGTCCTCGAGGTCAACCACCGGGATCTTGGCCCTCTTCGCCACCCTTTGGGCCAGGGTCCTGGAAGACAGACATCAAACAGAATCAGACAAAGAAGATTCAAGACAAGAACAGCAAATTGAAGAAAACCAAGAGTTGCAAGTACTTACTCTTCCTCCTCCTCGTCGGAACTGAGAACGGAGAAGTCGAAGTTTGCCTCGCGCGGTCCGGTGCGAGGAGCTGGAGGAGTAGGCGCCCTCGGCCGCTTGGCGGGAGCGGGGTCGGTGGTCTGAGAAGACCCCGCTCCGGTCATCGCCGAGGCCCGAGGGGCGGAAGGAGCAGTGGAGCCCGTGCGGGAAGATCCTCCCGCGGCCGCTGCTGAGGCGCGAGGCGCCCCCTTGACGGCCTTGCTCGTCATGGTGGCGCGCATCGAGCGACGCTGTGGCTGCTGGACCGCCGGCTGCCTCGCCGTGTCTGCGGCCTTGCGGAGACGTTTCTTCGGTTGAGGCGGAGGACTTGGTGGTGGCGGAGAACTTCCCGAGGATGAAGAGGAGTCGTCAAGGCCCAGAGACCCGCCCGAGTCTTCGGCAGAATCGCTTGATTCAGCGCCTTGCTCGGCGGGCTCGCTCGACTCTGTGCCTTGCCCGGCAGCCTCGCTCGTCTCGGCGGGCTGCCCGGCAGGCTTTATCAGTTTGAGGATCTCTTCCTCCTCGGCCCGACTCACCGCGTCCGATGCATCCGCCTCATCCAAGGAGTACCCAAACTCGCCCGCGGCCTCGGCTACGGCTACCTCCTCCATCCTGGTGGCGATATACGCCACCTCCCGGTCGGTGGTTTCGCGGGTGAGACCTTTCTTCTCATCGAGATCGATTGGCAGCTCCACCAAGTTGTCGAAGAAGGTTTGCGCGGCTTCGTCAGAAGGCGCCAGCCAAGTGGGGTCAACCCCGTGGGAGTCGCACAACGGCATCGCCGCGCGGATAGCACTAAGCGACGAATTGTTGCATAGTGGAACTACCCCCCGCGGCGAGGCGAACCACTCCGGGTGCTTGGCGTCGTGCTTGAACAGCTCACGGAGCATCCCTTTGAGCTCCAGGACAGTGAAGTTATAGTTAAGGCCGGGGCGCAGCCTCATACAGTCTGTCGCGTTGCCGAAATGCCAAGCAGGCCTCTTCCTCTCCTGCAAGGGAGCGATGCGCCGGCGAAGGAAATCTGCCCCGACCTCACCTACAGTAAGATTAGCTTGCCGGAGGCGAAGAATCCTAGTGAGGCCTATCTTCAGCTTCTCGTCCTCCTGGGCCAGATCACTCCAGTCCTTGCCACGCACTATTGCAGCTCGGCGCGGGGAAGTAAACAGCTGGGGTCCATCCTCCATGATCCAGCACCAGTCGGCCCTCCACTCCTCCCACTTGCCGCGGAGCTCTCCAATCAAGTTTGCCTCTTTCTTATTGAGCCTAAAGAGCCAAGAAATCCCACCGGACAGGGGGGGCCCAGACTCTACCCGAGGCGTAAAAAAATGGCGGAAGAGGGCTACATTGGGGTGGACTCCGACAAAGTTTTCGCACAGATGTGCGAAAACGGCCATGGTTAAGACTGCGTTCGGGGTGAAATCCAGAAGATGGAATCCATACCTGTTCATAACATCGCAGAAGAATTCGGAGTATGGAGGGCAGAGTCCGCAATGGAAGAACAGGGCAAAGTAAGGATAACCTCCCGGAAACATGTCGCAGGCTTTGGCGGGGAGAACCCTGGTGCGCGGGTGAGCTTTCGTTTCCCTCGACCAGAAGAGGTAAAACTTGTCCTTCAACTCCCTCGCGCAGAGCCTCGGCGGGAAGACCACCATCCTCTTCCGCATTGTTGCAAGCTTCGCCGCCCGTTCGGTCTTCGCGGCTTTCGCCTTGTCGCCCTTCGGGGCCATGGCGGGGACAGCGAGGGGGGCCGGCGGCGCTGGGGAGGCTGGCGGCGGCGGAAGAAGGGCGGAGCACTGCTCTCTTTCAACCTTCGGGGAGGAGGGGAGCGGCGGGGGTTTCTGGAGGTTGAAGACGCAATGAAGCAATGGGGGAAACTGCCCCTGTTTCCTCTGCTTTTAAGGGGGAGAGGGGGACGTTCCGCATTTTCCCATTAAAGAAACAGGCCACGATCTCTCCCACGACGCCGCAATCAACGCGTGCCGTTAGGGAGGGATGCGGCGGATACAGAGTAGGCTGCGGCGCGCCGCGGGCCGCGTGTGCCCGTGCACTGTTTTGGGCCTGGCCCAACAGCGCTCGGCACCGTGTGTGGCCCAGGCCCGGGGGCTCCTGTCGGTGTACTGAAGTAGGGGTACCTTAGTATCCTGACTTGTGCACGGGCAGTAGCGGCGTCCCGTGGCAGGGCTTGCCACGCGCCCGTCAAAGCCCGCTTTGGTTCCTTTGGAGCCATTCAAGAACAAAGTATTCAAGTCAATGAAACAAGGCCCCGGCAAGAGGAGCTTGCCGGGAAGGCTGCTCCAGGCTCAAAACCATACATTTAGCACAAGACCCTGGCAAGAGGAGCTTGCCAGGAAGGCCAAAGCATGGCATTTCAGAAGACTCGCCGTGGCGCATCGCGCACCCCGGCAAGGCCCGAAGAGCGACAAGCTTGCGGGCGCGGCAAGGTAGTGCCCGCGGCAAGGCACTTGCGGCGGCAAGCTTCCACTGTGTGCCCGCGCTCCAGCTCATCTGGCCACGCGTCGCCCTGGGGCCCTTCCAGGGGCACGTGGCGGAAGGCTGTGCAGCCCAGGGGACACGGTGGCAAGCCACGATGACGAGTCTACCGTCGTGGCGGACGGAGACGCCCGGACGGACGCTTTTTGCACTATTTGGGGGCGACGGCGATGGGCATTCAATGCCCTTGTCCCCCACCGTCAGGGTTAGGTACAAAACACTGTACATACACTGTTACAACTACCACCATTTTTACGATTCTACCCTCACCTACGTTGCCACCTGTCGGTGACCCCTTGACCTATAAAAGGAGGCCCATGCACAACGTAGGGGGGGTTCCGACTCTCGATCACTCCCACGCTCGGTGTTGTAAGCGGCAAGTACTATAGATCTTCTCGCTCCCGAGCCAAGAACACAATACAAACCAAGGCAGGAGTAGGGTTTTAAGCATCCGTGCGGCCCGAACCTGGGTAAACTGCTCGCGTGTGCGCCTCGATCCGCTCTTTGTGCTCCCTCCGCTCCCTTGTCGTACCGAAAAGGGGCTCCGGTCCCATCGGTGTTCGTGGGCGATCAGTTTCCCCGACACCCGCGATGCGACCTGTATATAGTGATTTGCAAGCCGACCCGATTAGTTACCGTAATTTTACGCTTTGGCCCGTTTACTTTTGATAGAGCGAAGACAGGATATATATACAGTAAAATAACTGCAGTATCATGAATAAGAAAAAACCTAAACTATACAATAAAGAAATTACGACATATTACATCCATTGGACATCAATGTTCGCCACCAGTGATAATAAAGCACAAGCAGACAACAGATTACATACACTGGGCATCAAAGATCGCCACCACTCCAAATAAACACACCAAAAAAATAATATACGAAACTGACAACACTTCAATAGAGTTCAAGAAAGGTTAGCCCTTCTCAGAAGCTGTAGCGCAAGCACCTGAGCAAGCTGATGAGACTGCGCTTGTTTGACGGTTATATCCTCTACCTATTGCTGCATAGCATCAATGGACGCAGTAGACTTCTCGTTGATCTTCCATAGAGATTGGAGTTCAAGCAGGGGTTCAGCTGAACCATGTCTTACTGCTTGAAGTTAAGACGGAAGAATTTTATAGATTCAGGTGGCAACTTCATCGAGCTTGTGTCACTTCTATTAGCGAGTAACTTCAACGCTACATCAAGACATGACTTTGGAGTTGTATCACTATCTCCAAGATGTGTCGCCTTCTTCCCTGCAATATATGCAATGGGTTCATATCACTATCATTGTGGCAGTTCTTCATGGGATCAGAGGTATCACTCTAAAAGATAATCAAGCAGTCATATGAGAGGTTTTGCACATATAAGTATCAGTGTTGACAATTGATCACCTTTCTTATTAGCGAATAAACAGACAAAGTTTAAAATAGCATTAACACAATATGCTATTGTTCACGTTAAGACATGGCAGGAAATGACATTGTGAAGGAGTTGGCAGCTTCACGACACCACTGGATTATAGATCAAGAACTCAAACATACATGCGGTGCTAAAGAACACATAAGTATCAATGGTTAGTGTACTGTCAATTTATCCCATTTTAGATTGGCAAATGAAGAGACGGTTTAAATAATAGTAGAATAATATGACATTGTTCATAGTTAAGACATTGCAGAATACGACATTGTGTTGTAGTGGGTAGTTTCACAACAACACTAGATTAAGGATCAAGAACAGAAGCATACATGCAGTGCAAAAGAAGATCACTTGCTCTATATAGTTTAGTTTACATGGTCTGAAGAAGGAACTTGGTTGTACAGCTGAAAACTTAAATTGAGAAGGACAAACTTATGTTTATGAACTTCATAATAAACTGGAAACATGCAATTTGATGAAAACACCAAAAATAAACAGCTGTTGCAGTCATGCCTAACCTAATATACACAACAAAGTTTGAAGGCTTGAGAAGGACAAACTTACATTATTGGTGAAGACCATCTCTATAAACCCCTTGTCCATGCTGATGGGGGGCAATTCAAGAAGATTACCACATAATCTTTGTCATAAGCATTGCCTTTATTCTAAATTTTGTTAAGAGTAAATATAGATGTGATAATATAAGAAAAAATGGAGAATATTTAAGATAAGATGAAGAATGATGCTACATAACCAACTAGCTATACATATAAGTACAACGATACAGGAAAATGGTACTGCCAAGACCAATGCAGAGCTAAACTTCTTCCGTACCATTGGTTTTATCCAACCTTACGGTAAGAGTAAATATAGATCAGATGTGTAGAAAATGGAGGGCAAAGGAAAATAAGCTGCAGAGTGATGGTACATGAACAACTAGCTGTCTATATAAGTACACTAGTAAAGGATAGCAGGTACTAAGAAGAACAATGAAGAGCTAAATTTTTTAATTGGCATTGGGTATATTCTACATTAATGTAACAATTAATACATATCTGATAATTTGGAGCGAAAAAACTGCTGTCACATAATGAACCAGGTATGAATGGAAGTACAGTTATATAGGACAACAGGTACCAATAAGAGCAAAGCAACGAGCAGGATAATTGTGTTATCATGTCGTCCTTTTCAAACCGGAATTCTTCTCCGAGTAGATTTCCTGCAAAAGAGACCCACAAGGCACATGCGGAAAAGTAGAAGTTCAAATTCTCATGTGATACCATAGACAATACCTCATCCTAGGAACGAGACCAGTGCATAACAAGGTTTTTCCATTGAAAGTCTTCTAAATTTAGCACAGGAGACATTGCCAAAAATTCATTTATAGACCTGCCATCAATGTCTGTTTTCCTCGGGTAACACCGATACTGCCGCAATGCTTCCTTGAAAAGCGCAAGCAAGCTTTGCATGTCATAACTATCCAGATTGACCCTCGCCTAGTTACAACAATGTAATGTAATTCATTGATGTGTTCAATCAGCAGAAAACAGGAAAATAATCACCATGAATAATAGCACTTGCACGTAAGTGGGACAGGAAGATGTGAAAATGGTGTTTGTCTTCACTATAATCTTCCAATGATGGGAATATATGCATGCATTTCCTAAGAACATTGAAAGCATTGTCTTTTAAACTGGAATAACTAGAATGGGGTTCCAATCTACAGGAATTGGCCGTCGCTACAGTTGGGATAGGTCTTTGGCCGGTGACCTTGTTGTACTTTTTGCTGGAATGGGATTTTCCTGTGGTACGGCTGGTGCTATGGCAACTGAAATCGGCATACCTTTTGCTAGAGTGCAGATCCTGTGTGGTTGGGCTAGTGGTGTGGCCAATGAAGTATGGGTACAGTCTGTTGGAGTCAGTCCTATGTTTTGTGTCACTGGTGTGGCACCCCGGCTCAGAGAAACCGGAACGCCACGTATTCCAGCCCAGAGATCGAGAAGAAGTCTTCTGGAATACGGCACTGCTTAGCATAGAACAAACCAGACTTCTATTATTACACGAATATGGATACAAGGTCTCCGATATTACAATGGATAACATCGGCACGGCGACACTACGCCAACCCCAGTTGCTCTGTGCAAGCAACAGAACAACTTGAAGCAGCGGACCTTCTACTGGCAACGGAACAACGAACGGCAATGATGGACTCCAATCCGCAGGGACCCTGGCTGGAACGTTTATCCTAGCTCGCGAACACAGGAACAACACCAAACAAGCAAGCAATCCAGGCATGACCTGCAAACTGGCATGACACGCTAGGTCAGTACATTGAATGTACTTGCATGCTCACAATAAACCAAAAGCATTCAAGACAAACAACAACATGGCATTAGCAGGTTAATTTAATTCAGGAACATGATACTAACAAAATAACATGGCATGCACAACTGAACATGAAACGACAAGAACAAGCATAGCATGAACATACGAGCATGATGATGCTACATGCAACATGGTGATACTAACATGCACCGACTTACTCTGCTCGACTTATCTCATAACCATCACAAATATCCAACAACACATTATCCTCGATACCACGGTGATCATTCGGCGATTACAGCCACGACCAACACTTGGTCCCAAATAGTGATCCTTCCGGCGATCACAACCAACTTATCTCATCATCGAACCAGGGTTGTTGTTATTATTATTATTATTACTGTTGACTCACGGTGTGACCGACATGAACTGGGCCCTTATCCGCGGGCGCGGCTATCGATAGGTTAGACACACACTCTGCAGAGGTTAGCGCACTATACCCACACCACAGAACCCATGGCCTCTTTCTCCCATTTGGGTGGACCAACGACATTCTGACAAAACCGATCTACTGTCATGACACTCTCCCGGCCACTCCGACTCTTCCCCTACTGGATTAGTTCTGGGTGGCCCCGTGTCCACCAAAGACACACCGACCACCGTCATGGTCAAACTGTCCCAAACGTGGAACTACACACCGACCACCGTCGTGGTCAAACTATCCCAAACGGGGAACTCGGATCCAATCAACAACAACGGGCACACAAGGTTATGTCTGCTTACCGGGCCAAGGTACCGCACGCCCATAACCTTCCCTCGTTGGAGGCACCGGCGAGAGGCATGGCAATAGACCCAGTTAGGACCTTCCCATAAAGGTAAGTGTGGCTGCACTGGTCAGCTCGATTTGGTGGCACCATGACTCAGCCAACAGTTGTTCATGTTCATTATTATCCGGTTAAACTTGAATGCAATAAGCCAAGTCATAATAAATTAACATGATGTAACTACAATGCATGAACATGATATCAACATAAGCATGGAGGTGTAACATAATCATCAAGCATAACCATAATGAAATATTTAACCAAATGAGCATGGCATACTGACTAGCATGAATATCACAAGTATAACGCTACTCATAGCATACATGACTACTAGCATCATAAATAGATACCATGCAAGAACGTGGCAAGAACTCTATCAAGTAAACATGTAAATAACTGGATGCAACGAGACATGCATATCAACGGTACTTGACAGACCACAAGCATGCAACAGATGATCATTACTACTACTAGCATGTACTTCTACTACCAAGCATAACATGTGAGCATGATAATAACAAGTAGTACAAGGTAACAAGAAGCATTAGATCATAGCATGACAGTGAACATGAAACCACGGGCATAACCGAAACAACGACAGCAGTAGAAAACAAGCAGACATAAAAAATGCAAACTTTTATTAAATATTCAAGTTGAAACCATGACTACTGCATGAATATCATGCAAGTGGTTATTGTGGCTTCCCTGGGGTGACGGGATACTCCGGGAAGAGGTGCGGTGAAGCCGCGGAAAGAATCTCCGGAAATAGTACTCTCTCGGAGGGGCTATTTACGGCAAGGGAAAAATGGTCATTTTCACAGTGTCAAACCATAGTAAAACTTTTACCAGCAGAACGTGCTCGACGAGACGTAGAAGTGGGCTTTGGAATCACCTCAATCGGAGTCTCGGGCAAAAAGTAGTGATAGTTTCTCTGCCAGGGACCCATTTGTAAATAAAACAATCACAAACAGGCCCTCGGCTGGAAAAACAGAACACGCACTCCAGGAAATACGCTTCCGGAAAGGGAAAACGCATTCGCGTTAATGCGCTTCCACTTATCCACGTCGGCGTGGGCGGGGCCGGCCTTGTGTCGCTTACAGGTGGGGCCCATGCTGCTTCTCTCTCCTCCTATCTCCTCCTTCTTCCCGACGGAAAATAGAGGAGGGCGAGGCCGCGTGACGCCGGTGCCGGCCCGGCTCACTCCGGCCGCCTCCAGCGCAGGATCAGGTACCGGCGTGCTCGGCAAGGAGCACCGCGCCCACCTGGCCTGATTGGGAACGCCGAGGAGGGGCGGAGCGGTGGCAACACAAGGGGGCAGTGGACTTGCGGCGGCGGCCGATCCTTGAGGGACGCGACTAGGAGCACTCCGGCAACGAGCTGGGTAGAGGGGAAGGTGCGCTGGAGTGGTGGGGTTATACTAGTGGTGAAATAAGGGAGGGAGGGGCTCGGCAGTGACTGAATTTAGGCGGAGGACCCGAGCGGCCATGGCGGCATTGGGCGGGCTTTGGAGCTCCTCGAGCTTGTTGGAGCGGTCGGGGAGGCTAGAGGGAGAGTGGGGAGGAGCTTGGGATGCCCGGGAGGCCGCAGGGATGGCTATATATATCCGCGGGTGAGGAGGCCGAGCTGGCACCGCCGCAGACGCATGTCCGGTGCCGCGGACGCGTGCCCTCGCTCGCGAGCTCGTGGGTAGGAGACGAGGGAGGTGCAGGGGAATCGCTCACGGGGCAGAGGAGGCCAAGTGCACAGGGAGGATGGCGACGGCGACGAATAGAGCCAAACCGCCACTGTGCTCTCGTGGGCACGCGGTGGCTTGCGTCGGTGAGGAAGCGGACGGAGGGGGAGAGGGGTCCAGGTGATCGGCGACGACGAGAGGAGGACAATGGACATGCTCACAAGCTCGAAGACACTGAGAGGAGGAGGGGGTCCAGCACAAACAGCGTTCTGGCCGCTCATACTGCAAGCCAAAGCGGTGGTCACCACACAGACTGGCATCAAGAAGAGCCAAATGGCTGGCAATTGTTGTCTAGTGGTAAAAGCATCCAAGGTAGGTTTTAACTGTAGTGGTAGATTGGTGAGAACGGCCCTGGTTAAAAGATTATCCACCTCTGAAGTTTACTTCAGTAAACTTTGAGGAGAAATGATGATTAATAAGAAATGAGTTGGAGCCAAGGAGATTGTCTGTGGTGATTAGCTTAGGAAGAATTACCAGACTGGGGAGTTTGGAATAAAATGGACCAAGATTTAATATGGTTGCTTTGCAACTGCCAAATCTGGTCCAGAAACAAGATGATGAAGTAGCACTCACTTGGAGTAACCACTTGAGCTGAAATTTGGTGTAGAGAAGTTATTTGACCACATGGAGATGCTGTAAAAAGATCAGTCCATTTGGAGTTACCAAAGTGGCACTTCCTTCACAATGCTCCATTCTGGCTAGTAACTTAGAAAATTTACTGGGGGTAAATGGGTAACTGGATGGAGCCAAAACTTGGTGGAGAAGGTAGATGTAAATGTAAGAATGCCCTGGTAAATTGCCAGCTCAAATGAAGCAAGGTAAAATAGGGTTGCTTCACAAAGTGGAAATTTTACCAGAAAACAAGATTTGGAGCTGAGCTCACATAGATGATCTCTATGAGCTCTAATTTGGTAGAGACTCATGATTTGGTCAAATGAAGTATGTGACCAAGTTTCATCTCATTTGGACATGCCTAGAATATACTTCCTTCACAAAGTTCCTTTCTGAATAGAAACTTTGGAAAATCATTGAAAAATATTCACTAGGAAAATGAGTGTGAAAACTGGCACATGTCAATGATATGGACATGAAAAGATGCCCAAGGAGTTTGGAGTCAACTGAACAAAGATAAATAGCACTTGCTTCACAAAGTGCCATTTAGGGCCGAATAGGAAAAGGAATATTTGAGAATTATTTTTGAACATCGCAAGGAAAAGTTTTGCCATATTGGATGAAGATATTACCCAAACAATTTATTAAAAGTTATTTGGGAATTTTTGAAAGATCAGAAATATAGGTTGCTTCACAACCTAGGGCAGACAGGGTTATTACTTCAACAGAAAAGGAATATTCCCTAGAAAAAGAAATTAGGGTTTGGTCAAGCAGTGGAGTGACATGATCTTGGAAAGGTTTTTGGGAATGATGAGCCACTTGGGAGGGAAAAAAGAGGATGATTTCCCAGGTGACAAGGCCACAGAACCACTCCAAAAAGAAAAACAGAGCAAAAACCAATTAAAAAAGAAAAATAAAAGGGCGAAAAACCAGGCTGTCACAACTGGTTGTAGAGCCAACATAAGTGGGGTGCTATCTGATTTCTCTGGCACTACCATGTTTTTGAAGGACTTTGCTGGTGCTCCTTCAGGTTCGGCAATCACCCTCTTCCTTTTTGATGTCTGATGCACAAGAACAGTATTTGAGTTAGAAAACATGGTATGATGATAGATGGAATATGTATTGATAATGGATGGGCATGGCATCTTGACATATATGATGTGTAAACTAAGCAGACGGCGGTGCAACGAAGTAGAAGAAATGCAAGACACCTTATGCATGATACGTGCAATCAACAAAACCTTGCTAAATTAGAACATGCACGTTGATGGGCGAACAAGATAGGCCATCTGCCTTCGACTCCTCGAGGTCGGAATAGTTATTAGGATCATATTCTGAACAAGAATCTGCAAGTTGGGAGCGTATGAGTTTTATTGCATCCAGAATGGAACTCAATGCATTGGTGCTAAGTTTGTTAGTCATTGCACTGTTCCGTAATATTCTTTTGATGCGTGCATTCTCATATTAATTGTGATTACGTACAATATGTGAGAAGCATCAAGACATAAATAGTAGTGAGATTATCATTGTAATGCAGAGGATATTCTAATATAATAGGGGCTCCCTGTAAACCCTTTTGTGCTATCACTGGATTCTGATGGGAGAGCCCATGTGTGCTGTAATATGGTGTGTGCATTAATATAACCTGGCACAACTACATAAAAAGATAGGCTCCCTGTTGGGAGCTCCAAAAGTAAGGACAGTCGGCGGATGATAGGTTTGTAATATACTTTATAGAAAGTTTATTGCCAAACCATGATAACAAGAGCACACAACAACTAGGCAGATCGTAGTGTCGATAAACGGGGTACACCATACCCAGCATAAATAAATCGGGTAAGTGGAACTGGCCGGAAAATACGGTGTTGTATTGCCACTACTAATTGAAAGCCTATCGATCACCTACAGGCCAGCTCTATTAGCTGTGGACTCCTATTGCCGGTACGACTAGAAAGGATTTGGAAAACAACTCTCTTCAACTAAAGGTGTCGTACTGTTAATATTAGTGTAACTCTCAAAGACGAGACAACTCCCCGCATTTCCTTGCTAATCTTATAGGATTCAAGTGGGCAGGCCACTACCATTCTTGTTCCGGCGTTTAAAAAATCCTACAAATCAAGGAGGCCCGAAGATTTGAAAGTATCCATCACAACCGACCGAATAGACATGTACACTACAGATGTCCCTGCTCCTCTTCACAACAAGGAACATATTGTATTGTACTATTATACTCCCTTTGTTCCAAAATGTAAGTCTTTGTAGAGATTTCTACTATGAATTTTGGAACTGAGAGAGTACTTATTAAAGAAGAACAGAAGAGGAACATGATGAAGAAGAGCAAGAAGATTTAGGATAATAAAATGTTTGTTGTGTAGTGCCCACACATGATGAACTAGAGCACATTAGAATGCAACTCCCTGCAGTTTCTCTACGTACGCCCCCGATTTGACCGTCCACTAATCATGCACGCAATTGTGTACGACCAAGATCAGGGACTCACGGGTAGATATCACAACACAACTCTAGACACAAATTAAAGATCATACAAGCTTCATATTACAAGCCAGGGGCCTCGAAGGATCGAATACCTAAGGTCGATCATAGACCAGTCAGCAGAAGCAACAATATCTGAGTACACACATAACTTAAACAAGGTGCCATAAGAGGGCTAGAATAAACAGGGATACGAATCAAACAGGCAAGGCCTCCTGCCTCGGATCCTCCTAAACTACTCCTGGTCGTTGATAGACTCCACGTAGAAGTAGGCTCCGGCGGGGTAGTCGTAGTCGTCGGCAGTGGCATCTGGCTTCTGGGCTCCACCCTCTGGTTGCATCATCCGAGATGAAGGGAAAAGGAAGGAAAAGGGGGAGCAAAGAAACTGTGAGTACTCATCCAAAGTACTCGCAAGCAAGGATCTACACTGTCGGATTCAGGGCTCCGCAAAACCCGTTAAGTTCGAACACAGGGGCGTGACCGAAGATCTCTCCCACACATGTCTACCTAGCGCCTCGCTCTCGTCTCGGTGGAAGGATTCAAGCAAACAACGAACAAATACACAAGAGTTTACCCAGGTTCGGGCCACAGCAAGGTGTAAGACCCTACTTCCTTCTTTAGTGGATTGGCTCCGGGCGAGCTAGAATATGATCTGGTACAAGGATTCCTGAGCTCAGGAGGCGAGCTCAGGAGGGTCAGGAGGCTAGTGCTCTTGCTCCTTGTGCGGTGGTCAAGTGTGTGTTTCGAACCCCCTTTGCAGTGGAGGCTCTAGCTACTTATATAGGCGGCCACGGTCCTCTTCCCTCGAAATGTTTAGGCGGGAAGGGATTCCACAATGGCCATTTTTGAGCGGGAGCACAAGGACGTTCCTACCCTGACAAAATCAGTCTTCGCCTATAAGAGGATCAGGCGGTGACACGGTGGTGGCCTCGACGGTGACATCCTCCTTATCGTCCTTGCGGTCTTTGGTCTTCTTGCACCAAAGAGGAAACCTTTGCCCCGCTCCTTGGGAACCAACGACTGCGCTGTCTCCTTTGCACCGAAATGGAAACTGTGCCGCTGGCAGACGCTGGCACTCGCTGGCGCAGTGCGTCACTACTGACATCACTGCCTCCTCCTGAGGCAGGCTTGGCCTTGGATTCTCCACCCCTCTGGAACGCCTTGCCGAGGCCGCTCCCGAGGGGGTCTTGGTGTTGTTCTCCTCGTGAGGCCTGGTCCCTCGCGAGGGTCTTGAGCAGCCGGTCGATCAGCTGGGACGTACCGGGCCGCTTGAAGGAGCGCGTCGCGGCCCGTAGACACGCAAGTCTGGGTACCCTGGTTCCCAGGACGCCGACAGTAGGCTCCGGGCCCAAGGCGCGCGCGGAGTTGGCTTCGGGGCGAAGCCTTAGTCGAGGACGAAGCGCCGCGGGCCCCAAAAAGGCTGTGGGCCAGGCTGGCGCGCGACGCTTGGATGGGACGCGAGCGACCCCACTCCCCACGCCGTCTCGGTAACTGTGTGTCTTTACAAAAGGGGCCTTCTCCGTCCTCCTTCCTTCCTGCTTGGATTTCTTCCTTTTGCGCCTCTTGCCTCTCTGCATCCTTCGGCCCTCCTCGACCATGGCGAAGAAGAACAAGGGCACCGCGTCGGCGTCTGGATCCGCTTCCTCTCTTGACTCTGCGCTTGAGGAGTCCTCCATCATCAGGAAGGAGGGCTACTCAGAGGTCCAGCCGTTCCTGTCGAGCTCTCACAACGAGCACGACCGGATGCAGATCTGGGCTGGATCCACCATGGCGCGGACCTTGCCGAAGTCATGCTTCCCCTTCTTCCTCCACAACATCTCCGTGGAGCTCGTGCCCCTTTCTCCGAGTTCTTCTACACCATCCTGGAACATTACCAGGTGCACGCTCTCCATATCCAACCCCGCTCCATCTTCGTCTTGTCGCTTTTCGCCTTCTACTATGAGGCGTTCGTGGAGGTGAGGCTGACGGTCGCCCTCTTACGCCAATTCTTCTCCATGCGTCAATACGACGATGGCCCGTGCTCGGGCTGCGTTTCCTTTGTGTTCCAGCACCAGGGCTGCCGCCTGATGACGGTTGGGAAGAAGATAGAGTCCCACCAGAAGAGGTGGGTCTATCTGGACGCCCACCGCACCCATCCTCTGTTGGCGCTGCCCACTGCCCATCCGGAGAAGCTTGACGGCTGGCGCCACGCGAAGCTCAGCGGCCCCCTTGCCGGGCCGGTCCTGGCGAAGATTGAGGCCGACCTGAGCTCGAGGCTCGAAGGAGGCCAGATCGTGGAGGAGTTCTTGAGGCAGCGTCTGGCTCCGCTGTAGGCTCACTCACGCCCCATGTGGGAGCTGATGGGTGATGACGACCGGCTCCGGCTGCACCCAAGGATGCTTGCTGAAGACGATCTGGACTTCACCTGGAGGCCCTCCTAGGGATGGTTCCGGAGGATCTTGCTGGGGCCTACCTACAGCTGTACAGCCGCCCTGACAAGGCCGAGGTGCTGAAGGCCATGCCGGACCTTGGTGCTCCCATGGGCGCTCCGCCCACGTTCGATGTGTCTTAGGGTGATGACGATGAAGGCGACGACGGGGGCGACGACGAGGGCTCGGAGGATACCCTGGATGAAGATGGGGACTCCTTTGAAGTGTTCGCCAGGGCAATGGCGCCAGGCGCAGGTGCCGCCGGACTATCCCAGGCGACCACTGCTCGTCGGTCCCAACGCACTGTGTTCGGGGGAAGCAAGGTAGCGACCTCGCCAAAGGGCACCACGTCGGTGAACCTGGCCACCGCCGCCGCGACCAGGACCGTGGCCTCGCGTCTTGCCCAGGCCGGGGCTGTCGGCACGCCCAGTGCGCCAGGGGCTGCTATTGACTCGCTGGTGAAGAGAAGGGCTCGCCTCGCCTCCGATGAGTAAGTGTGCAATTTTCACTCATTTTTATTTGCCATGCCTCTGATGCGCTCTCCATTGATGCTGCAGCCTGGGAGGTGTGATGAAGAGGGTGAAGGGGGAGGTCCTGCCGCGGTGCCTTGCTCCTTCGGTTGTTGGTGCAACCTCAGGGAAGGATGCCGCGGCGCTGAGCGCCTCGGTTGGCCGGGCCGCCACGAGTGTGGTGACGGTGCCACCCGAAGACGTCCTTGTCTCAGGCGAGGTTTCGGAGTTGGCTTCTGTCGGCATACTAGGAACCAGGGTACCCAGACTTGCCTGCCTGTGGGCCGTGACTCGCTCCTACAAGCGTCCTGGTATGGCCCAGCTGATCGACCAGCAGCTCAAGACCCTCGCGAGGGGCCAGGCCTCGCGAGGAGAACGATGTCAAGACCTCCTCAGGAGCAGCTTCGATAGGGTGCTCCGGAGGAGTGGAGAACCCAAGTCCAAGCCTGCCTCAGGAGGAGGCAGCGATGTCATCAGTGAGGCACCGCGCTAGCGAGTGCCAGCGTCCTTCAACGGCTCAGCTACCATTTCGGTGCAAGGGGGACAACACACCCGCAAGTTCCCGAGGAGCGGGGCAAAGGATTCCTCATTGGTGCAACGAGACCGAAGACCGCTAGGACGACAAGGAGGATGTCATCGTCGAGCCCACCACCGAGTCATCGCCTGATCCTTTTGCAGGCGAAGACTGCTTTTGTCAGGGTAGGAACGTCCTTGTGTTCCCGCTCAAAAATGGCCGTTGTGGAATCCCTTCCCGCCTAAACATTTCAGGGGAAGAGGACCTTGGCCGCCTATATAAGTAGCTAGGATTCCCACTGAGAAAGGGATCGACTCACACACCAGACTACCGCACAAGGAGCAAGAACACTAGCCTCCTGACCCTCCCGAGCTCGCCTCCTGAGCTCAGGAACCCTTGTACCAGTTCGTATTCTAGCTCACCCGGAGCCAATCCACCAAAGCAGGAAGTAGGGTCTTAGACCTCGTGGTGGCCCGAACCTGGATAAACTCTTGTGTGTTTGTTCGTTGTTTGCTTGAATCCTTCTACCGAAACGAGGGCGAGGCGCTAGGTAGACGTGAGCGAGAGAGATCTTCGTTCACGCCCCTGTGTTAGAACTTAACGGGTTTTGCGGAGCTCTGAATCCGACATTTGGCGCGCCAGGTAGGGGGCGTGTCGAAATCTCGCCTCTTCGACAACCTCGCTTCCCCTCTCCGGTGCGGCGCCTCTACGATGGCTGCGGCCAGCCACAGCCGCGCAGGGGCTGGCTCCTCCCCCGCCGACCCGCCAGCATCGGCGGTCCGCGCCACCATTGCGCACTCCTCCTCCTTCTTCCACGATGCTTCTACCGGCCAGGCCACTGGAGGACGGCCTGCACCGCCACTCCCGCTTCCAGTGGCCTCGCCGGTCGCGCCCTTGGTGGGGCGGCGGCGGGCCCAGTACCGGCCGCCCACCGAGACCCTCACCACGCAGACGCCCCGCAGCTGCGAGCTGTGGGGCGTCAGCTGCGAGAGGCGGCCTTGCCGCGGGGTCGCCTATATCCATGGCGGGTCCCAAGCACCGGCATCTGCTAGGCACGCCTAGTCGCACTTTCGGTAGGTTGGCGCTCCTGCCCAGCCACGAGAGGCCTTCCGGGCGCAGGATGGGCCGGGGCTCGCCATCACCTTTGGCCCCGGCGACCTCGCCCCCGAAGCGGCCGGCGCTGGCGTTCTCCCCACGGTATGTACGCCTACCATCTGCGCGGTGGCCGTGACAAGAACCCTCATCGACGGCGGCGCCGGCCTCAACATCCTCTCTCCCAAAGCCTTCGGTCACCTGCCTCTGTCCTAAAGGTAGCTCCTTCCCACCAAGCCCTTCTCGGGGGCCGCGGGCTCGGCCGTCCCGCTCGGCAAGATCTGCCTCCCGGTCACCTTCAGTACACCGGCTAATTACCGGACGGAGCTCATCAATTTTGACGTCGCACCCATCCGCCTACGGTACAACGCCGTCCTTGGCTTCCCTGCCCTGGCAAGGTTCATGGCGGAAACTCACCCGGGCTACAACACCGTCAAGATGCCCGGGAGCAGTGGCGTCATCACCGTCAAAAGGGACCCTAAGGCCGCCCTTCAGGTCCTCGGGCCCGCGTACAAGGCTACCGCTGCCACAGCTCACCAGACGGCGAAGGGGGCTCCGGAGCCTCCGAAGGCCGCGCCTGCCAAGAAGAAGCAGCTCTTTTCTTAGGACCCCGCCGAGACGAAGCAAGTTTCTGCCGATGAAGAAGGCTCGGGATCCGCCTTCACCATCTGCACGGGCATGGATCCAGAGCAAGAGGCGGCGCTGGTTGGCTTCCTCAGAACCAACAAGGACGTGTTCGCCTGGAAGGCCGCGGATTTGGTCGGGGTGGCAAGGCATGTCATTGAGCACCACCTCACGGTGTGCCCCAACGCGCGCCCCATCAAGCAGAAGGCACGTAGACAGGCCTCGGAGAAGCGGGCCTTCATTGTCCAGGAGGTCAGGAAGCTGGAGTAGGCTGGTGTTGGACGGGAGGTACGGCACCCGGAGTTGCTGGCCAACCCCGTCATCGTCCCGAAAAAAGGAGGCAAAGAACGCATGTGCGTCGACTTCACGAGCTTCAACAAGTTCAGCCCTCAAGACCCTTTCCCTCTTCCGCGCATCGACCAATTCATGGATTCGACGGCTGAGTGCGACCTGCTCTGCTTCCTTGACGCGTTCTCGGGCTACCACCAACTCAAGATGGCGGTGGAAGACGTGGAGAAGACGGTGTTCCTGACCCCATGCGGGGTCTACCGCTACACCTGCATGCCCTTCGGGCTGAGGAACACGGGCGCTACCTTCTAGCGCCTGATGCACATCACCATCGGCCCTCAGCTCGGGAGGAATGTGGAGGCCTACATTGACAACATAGTGGTAAAGACCAAAGAGGCCACAACCCTCATCCAGGACTTAGAAGAAACATTCGCCAACCTGCGCAAGGTGAAGCTATGCCTCAACCCGGAGAAGTGCGTGTTCGGCGTACCCTCCGGCAAGTTTCTAGGGTTCCTGGTTTTGCACCGAGGTATTGAGGCCAACCCGGAGAAGATCAAGGCCATCGAGAAGATGAGGCCACCCACAAACCTGAAGGAAATGCAGAAGCTCGTCGGGTGTGTGACGTCCCTGGGTGCTTCATCTCTAAGCTTGGGGAACGCGCCCTCCCGTTCTTCTAGCTCATGAAGAAGAAGGGGCCCTTTGAGTGGACTTCGGAGGCCGACACCGCTTTCCAAGACCTCAAGAAATACCTCACCAGCTCGCCGGTCATGGTAGCACCACGACCCCTGGAGCCCATGACGCTCTACCTCGCCGCAATGCCTCATTCCACCAGCGCAGCGCTGGTCGTGGAGCACAAGGAAAAGCTCCGGATCCCAAGGCCACCAGGGGGCTCAGCATCCTCAGGGCCCGCGCTGCCCCTGACACGGCCTCAGGGGTAGACACGACCACGAGCACTGACGGCCCCGCTGCTTAGCAAGAGGCTCCTAAGGCTCCAGGGGTGCCAGCGGACCCTGCTGCGCCGTCCCTCGTGGAGCACCCAGTATACTTTATCAGCACAGTACTGCGCAATGCGCGTTCGCGCTACCCAATGCCCCAGAAGCTGCTTCTGGCACTCCTCGTCGCCTCCAGGAAGCTGCACCACTACTTCCAAGGTATCTCCATCAAGGTTGTCTCATCATACCCCCTCGTGAAGGTGCTGCGGGGCCTGAATGTCGTCGGGAGGGTCGCCGAGTGGAACATCGAGCTTCAAGCATTCCAGCTGGAATTCAGCACCACACGGGTGATCAAAGGAGCAGCTCTGGCAGATTCGTGGCGGAATGGACTGATGCACACGAGCAGGGGGCCATCGAAGACCGTTCGCTGGCCCCTAGCGATGAAGCCCTAGACGGATGGGTGGTGTACTTTGACGGCGCCTTCTCACGCCTCGACGTGGGGGCTGGCGCCGTGCTTGTATCCCCCACTCAGGATAAGCTGCACTACGCTGTGCAGCTTTGCTTCCAGCAGGGCGAGGAAGTCTCCAACAACATTGCCGAGTATGAGGGCCTAATTGCCGGGCTCAAGGCCGCCGCTGCGCTATGTGTCAAGCGTCTCACCATCAGGGGCGATTTTCAACGCCTCGTTGATTTCTCCAACAAGAAGTACAAGCCCAAGGATGAGCACATGGGGGCATACTTGGAGGAAGTGCGCAGGATGGAGAAGCGGTTCCAAGGGCTGGAAGTACAGCACGTGCCGAGAGGCACCAATAAAGAAGCGGACGACATCGCCAAGCGAGCCTCTAGGCGTGAGCCCCAAGGGCCAGGCGTCTTCGAGGATCTACTATTCAGGCCATCAGCAGCACCATCAGTACCCGAGCCAGCCTCCCCTTGGCACGGGCTACCAACAGCGCCTCCAGACGGCACCCCGCCCTGCGGACCACCATCCGGAGCCCGCTTGGTGCTCGCTGCGGAGCCCGAGGAGGGGTGCTGGACCCAAGAGCTCAAGATGTACCTGCAACACGATGCCCTACCAGACAAGGAAGAAGACACAGAACGCGTGGTTCGACAGGCCTCGGCCTACTGCATCCAAGACGGTGAACTCTACAGGAGGCGCCCCAACGACATCTCGCTAAGGTGCATCTCGAGGAAGCAAGGGCGCGAGCTGCTAGCTGATATCCACGGAGATGACTACGGCCATCACTCATCATCACACACCCTCGTGGGCAAGGCCTTCCGCAGCGGTTTCTATTGGCCCACGACGCTCAACGACGGCACGGAACTCGTGCGGGCCTGCGAGGCGTGCCAGTTTCATGCCAAGAAAATCCACCAGCCGGCGCAAGGCCTCCAGACGATACCGCTCTCCTGGCCCTTCGCAGTCTGGGGATTGGACATCCTAGGTCCTTTCCCTTGGGCCGCAGGGGGCTACCACTTCCTGTACGTCGCCATCGACAAATTCACCAAGTGGGCAGAAGTGGAGCCTGTTCGCACAATCCCAGCCGGGTCAGCTGTCAAGTTCATCCAAGGCCTCGTGAGGCGATTCGGGTTTCCCAACCGCATCACCACGGATAACGGTTCGCAGTTCACAAGCAATCTCTTCAGGTCATATTGTGCTAACCTTGGAACACAGATCTTCTACGGTTCGGTGGCCCACCCCAGGAGCAACGGTCAGGCTGAGCGTGCCAACGAGGAAGTCTTGCGTGGCCTCAAGACGCGCAGCTTCAAGAAGAAGCTCGAGGCTTGCGGCAGGGGTTGGATCGATGAACTTCATTCCGTGCTATGGTCAATCCGAACCACTGCCACCAAACCTATGGGCGAGACTCCTTTCTTTCTCGTCTATGGGGCGGAGGCGGTCCTCCTTGACGAGGTCAAGCATCGGACCACACGGGTCTTGGCCTTCGATGAGGAATGCCAGGACGCCACCTGGCGGATGGACCTCGTGCTCAGCGAGGAGGGCCGCCGCCCGGCTGCCCTCAGGGCGACGTGTTACCAGTAGGCGCTGCGGCAATACCATTGTCGCATCGTCTGAAGTTGGTGAATTGGTCCTGAGGCGGGTCCTCTCTCGTGAAGGGCTGCACAAGCTCTCGCCCATGTTCGAGGGCCCGTTCAGAATCGCCCGTGTCTCTAGGCCTGGTGCTGTGTGCCTGGAGACGCAGGATGGGATACCTATCCGGAATTCCAGGAACATCGAACACCTCAGGAGGTTCTATCCATAATCAAGGCTCCGTGCCCGTGAAGGTCTCCGCCCGTGACACTCTCACGTAATAATGAGTTGGGGCTATACACGCCCCGGAGTCTCATGTGCATTGCCTACGGGCCCTCAGACGGGGCTCCCACCCATGCCCCAGTGGGAGTCCTTAGCTCCGCGCTGGGAAGAAGACATAGTGTATGGGTCGGACGCAACCTTTTTCCTTTTTGCTTGGTGTTTGGCTGTCAGCCTTTTCTACTTCCTTGGCTATGAGCCTTTCCTCTACCCCATTCTATGAAGTTCTCGTGTTTCCCGTGCTTCTTGCGTTTCGTTGAGAGTTTTATGTTTGGATCTTTCTCGCCAGCTTTAAGTTCAGCGATGACACTCGCTCTCCTTCACGCGCCTCGCACGTGGGGGCTGGGGCACGGTCGGTCACCGGACCTCGTCCGTCCTGGCCCCGTGACCTCGCCTGCCAAAGCCTGCTCAGGCTTTGGCATAGGGCTGCTCAACCCGCGCAACCTACCGAGCCGCTCAGGCAATGTGCTCTAACCCGCGCTCGGCACTCTCAGCAGATTTCAGCGATTGACCCCCGCTCGAGGGCTGTACGAGTCGGACCCGGCAACCTCCTCACGACCCAAAGGGGATCATGACGCCAGAGTCGGGAGGACTCCGCCTCAGGATTGCAGGACGCGTAAAAGCTAAGTGACTTCATTCAGGCAACAAAAGCATGACAACGAGTTCCGCTTCTTACATACATGACAACCCATTACACACCTCCTCAAGGCAGCTTGAAACTTTGATGCAGAAAAAACATGAAGGAAAAGAAGGGAGAAGAAGCAGAAGCCGTTCCCGCTCAGTCAGAATCCTCCGGCTTCATCGGGCCGCAGGGACGCGGCGATCCCCTCCCCACGCTGTACCGAGCTCGACGGCGTGGTGGTTCGTCATGGCCGCCACTGCTGGAGGAGCTGCTGCTGCTGCCACAGAGGGGGCCTCACGATGCCTAGGACTGAGGTCGTCTCCGGAGGAGGAACTGCTCCTCTGGACGTCTTCGCCCTCCTCGTCGTCATCCTCGGGACAGCCCCCAAGGCGCCTTCCTTCCTCTGAGAAGACCCTGACGAACAACGTGGAGACGCCATCGTACCTGAAGTGGAGCGCACACCTCCCCTACAGCCGGCGCGCGGGGGCAAACGACTGCCATCCATGCTCCAAGAACACATCGCCCGAGGGAGCCACCTCGACCTCCACCCAGGATGCGCCGCTGCAACAACCGTCGGCCTGCAGCCATATGCCCCCAAGGCCTCCTGCTGGGAGCATGTCGCCAAATGAGCGGGGAAGCCTGAGCCACGAGCCGCCGGGCTTCTCCGCCCAAACCATGAACTCCGACGAGACATCGAAGGAATGGAACTATGGGCGCGGAGGGCGCGCAACCAGCAGGCACCTTTGCGCGCCCCCTCGTCCTCCACGGCCGCGACCACCTTTGCCACGGGAGGATGCCCGGTGTTGCACACCGGCGGCCACAGTAGAGCTCAAAGGGTCGTGCCCGCACCATCGAGAAGATGTTGCAGGCGCGGCAGCGTGCTTGCGGGGACGGCCGCGACCCCTCTTCGGCGGCAGCAGGACTGGATTCTTCGAGGTCTTCCCCTTCTCCGCGACGGATGGCTTCCTCGGCGGCGCCATGAAGATCTTGCGACGGGGAGGGAAAGCGAAGGACAAGCAAGGAGAAGATGGTGTTGGATTGAAAATGGCCTGGGGGCTCCCCCCTAGCCCCATTTGGACGCCAGAGGAGCCCAACCGCCGGCCAATGGTGTCGCAGCCATTACTCCTCATCACCCGTGCCAGGGAGTTGTCAAGTCGCACGATCACCAAGGTTGCGTGGGGAGTGGAGCCGCCACATCCCATCCAACAGACCGCGCGTCGGCCCGGCCCGCAACCTTTTAGGGCCCGCGTCGCTTCGTCCTCGCCTAAGGCTTCGCCCCGAAGCCAACTTCGCGCGCGCCTTGGGCCCGGGGGCTACTGTCGGCATACTGGGAACCAGGGTACCCAGACTTGCCTGCCTGCGGGCCGCGACTCGCTCCTACAAGCGGCCTGGTACGGCCCAGCTGATCGACCAGCTGCTCAAAACCCTCCCGAGGGGCTAGGCCTCGCGAGGAGAACGACGTCAGGACCTCCTCAGGAGCAGCCTCGATAGGGTGCTCCGGAGGGGCGGAGAACCCAAGGCCAAGCCCGCCTCAGGAGGAGGCAGCGATGTCAGGAGTGACACACCACGCCAGCGAGTGCTAGCGTCCGCCAGCGGTGTAGCTACCATTTCGGTGCAAGGGGACAGCGCAGCCGCAAGTTCCCAAGGAGCGAGGCAAAGGTTTCCTCATTGGTGCAACGAGACCGAAGACCACGGGGACGACAAGGAGGATGTCATCGTCGAGCCCACCACCACGTCATCGCCCGATCCTTTTGCAGGCGAAGACTGCTTTTGTCAGGGTAGGAACGTCCGTGTGTTCCCGCTCAATAATTGCCGTTGTGGAATCCCTTCCCACCTAAACATTTCGGGGGAAGAGGACCGTGGCCGCCTATATAACTAGCTAGGATTCCCACTAAGAAAGAGATCGACTCACACACCTGACTACCGCAGAAGGAGCAAGAACACTAGCCTCCTGACCGTCCTAAGCTCGCCTCCTGAGCTCAGGAACCCTTGTACCAGTTCGTATTCTAGCTCACCCGGAGCCAATCCACCAAAGCAGGAAGTAGGGTCTTACACCTCGCGGTGGCCCGAACCTGGATAAACTCTTGTGTGTTTGTTCGTTGTTTGCTTGAATCCTTCCAGCGAAACGAGGGTGAGGCGCTAGGTAGACGTGAGCGGGAGAGATCTTCGTTCACGCCCCTGTGTTCGAACTTAACCAGTTTTGCGGAGCCCTGAATCCGACAGCTTCTGCTCCGGCTGCTCTGGCAAGGGGGGCCGGAGCCCCCGAGCCCCTGGTCGAGTAGCTAGTCTTGTCGGTGCCCGTGCGCCAGCCAGCGCAGCCTCGTCCCGAGGCTTTGGATGCTGCCTCTGCCGCGCTGGGTCGTCTTCACGCTGATCTGCACAACAATGATGGCCACTTGACAGAAGGGCGCCTGGGGCTGATCCGCGACGAGTCTACACGGGCCTCCTGGGATCAGGCCTTGGCGGCTGCTGCTAAGGGTCGAGAGGAAGCTGCGGCGGCCATGCTGGCTCGTGACGCTGCACGAGCTGACGCCGCGTCCTTCGACAAGCGCTGCCTCAAGGTAGAGAGCGAGCTGGGGGCCCTCCGTGAGGAAGACACTAGGCGCGCCCTAGAGCTCAAAGGGTTGGAGAAGGAGCTCGAGGCGGAGAAGGCCGCGACATCCCGGCTGCAGTAGGAGCAGCTTGCTGACCGCGCCGCCCTGGAGAAGCTGAAGGTTGAAGCTGAGCAGGCCAGGGCGGCCCAAGCCGCTCGTGCCCAGGAGGAAGCTCTCGCGGCCTTGGGCGACGGTAAGTCCCGACGACCATGCCGCATTTGACCTTGAGGACCGCGAGGCGCTGCATGCCGCCTACGGGGAAGGGTTCGAGGAGCCGCTGGCCGCCCCTGAGGGAGGTCCCGCCGGGCTTCTTGCTGCGCTCGTGAAGTCCCTGCGTGGTGTTATGGCCGCGATTGGCCAGTTAGCCAATGATGAAGGCCGTACACTACTTACCTTGGTCCTGACGCAGGTGTGCAGCCACCTAAGCTTTCGCGACCCCACCCTTGACCTGGCCTCGTTGTCCGAGCCCATGACCGCAGTCATGGAGGACTCGGATGCCGAGGCCCTCAGGGCAAAGGTCACGTCGCTGGTGGATGCATTCCTCCAGTCTACCATTATCGCGGCCGAAGGGGAGACGACCGGTACTGCTGCGCTCAGCGATGTTTGATCCATCATGTTTAGTGAGACGAGTGCGAGTGCCTCGGGGAGGCGTAAGAACCTTGGTTGAATTTGAAAAAAACATGACGTTATTGTAATAGCTAGATGATTCCATGCTTGCTTCCTTTCATGTTTGCTTTAGGTGCTCTGCGTCGGCAGGGCCCAACCCCGTGCATACCTCGACCGCCGTTGAGCCGTCTGGGTGACCGGGGTTACCGTAGTAACTAGACTCGTTGCAGAGCCCTCCGGACGCCTGGATTACCGGAGTAACTACGCTCAAGGGGTGAGGGGCTACGTGGCCAGTGAGGCCCATGGGTCGCGATGCCCAAGGGTCCCCCTTGACGTTCAAGCGATCCCGTTTTCGTTCTGCGTCTGCAGGGCCCAACCCCGCGCATACCTCGATCGCCATTGAGCCCACCGGAGGACCGGGGTTATCGTCATAACTAGGCTCAAGGGATGAGGGGCTACGTGGCCAGTTAGGCCCCTAGGTGGTGATGCCCAGAGGTCCCCCTTGACTTACGAACGGCTCTTCATGAAGGAAAATAAGCACCATACCTTGCCCACGAGCCTTTGCCTGGAATGGGGGCACGAGAAGGCCAGGTGTCTGGGCACCTGGTAGGGTGGCGTCTGCAAGGCGTGACCTGAGCATAGCTCCCGTGCCTAGCCCCCCTCACGACACCCATCCAAGGAGAAGCTATGAGCGTCGTGAGCTGAAAAGCTCCCTGAGGTTGGTGCAGCCACTAGGGGCCACCCTCAGTTGTTTATGACTAGCGCGGAGCATAGAGCTACCACACTTGTGCGGAGTGTGCTCATAACCGCGCCTCGGTCGTATCGGCCAGCACGGAGCTTGGTGCTTCCACTGGTTCGTGGGCATAACCGCCCCTCAGTTGGATCTGCTAGCGTGGAGCTTGGTACTTTCACTGGACCGTGGGAGGGAGCCTCCCATTGGGAGAGACTCCGGGGCATGTACAGCCTCATCTTGACGCATGGCTAGCACGGTAGGACAGCCAAGGTGTATATGGGCCCTCCTCAGGACGCGCTGAACGACTCTGAAGAAGTTCTCATTAGCTTAAGCATCACTCACGAGACCCTACCCTGAGGCGGGTTGCGCCTGAGTCTTCTTCTACAAAATGTGAAAAGAGAGGTGTTGTGTCGACCTGCGTTGAGTGCATCTCCAGGGGACATTGCATGAGAAGGCCGCAGCACCAACGACCCCAGGAGGTGATGTTAGCGGGACCGGCCCGTAAGACAGAGCTCAGCCGCTGGATTTATCGATGCTGCAGGGACGGACCCGAGCACAGACGCCATGCACAGTCTTCGCATGCCACGATCCAAAAGAAAAACAGCCGGCGCGCGGTTCCCGCGTGAGCGAGGCACCTGCCATGGGCCCCTACTTACCCATCCACGATTAGCCCATGCAAGAACAAGGCACCAATGACCATGGGAGGTGCCGTCACGGAAACGGCTTGCTAGGCAGAGCTCAGCCCTTGGGTTTATCGACGCTGCAGGGACGGACCCGAGCACAGACGTCGTGCCAGTCCTTAATCATGGGGCGGTCGCGAGTGGGCTCACAAGGGCTCATGACCTTAGTGGCGGTGAGGACACCAAGCATATAGATAATGCGAATGGAAAGAAATATCTGGCCTTGGTCATGCAAAAAGGAAGACAGCCGCGGGGGAACAGCCCCCAGCGGCCCGAGGATGTTGCAGCCCGAGAGGCGCCCTTGTTTGGATACGTGAAGTGTCACCTGATACTTGCCGAATGAGAGTTGGGGTAGCTGAAGACGTGAGCTGTGCGGGTCGCTCCCAAGGATCGTCGGGCTCCTGAGGCTCAGGGGCTCCTGAGGCTCTCAATGGTCGCGCGGGTCCGGCTCCCTCTCCGTCCGAACTGCCTGCCACTGAGCCTCCCGAGCCCCAAAGGTCTGCTGCGCGAGGGGCTGGAACGTGGCAGCTGCGTTGCGGAAGCCGAATAGAATGCAAATGTAGTTGCAGGGGAGGGTCCTCCTCCGGCAGACCGCCTTTGGCCAGAAGGGCTCCTGAGAGGCGGCTCGGTTGAGACCCGCGATGTCGACGCAGACGCGGAAGCAGTCGCTCGGGCTGCGGGCAGGTGGACTTGGGGTTGTGTGGTTACACCCACCGCTGGGCTCACAAAAACGCGCATCAAGATACGCTTGCAGGTGGTGCTCGAACACCTCCCTAGGGGCACGGGTTAGCTCAGGGACACTCCATAGGAGAGCCCTAGAGAACGTCACGAGAGGGGCGTCGAGCGCGCCTCCCTCTGCGAGGGTGGAAGGCGCCTCGTCAGCAGGCGTGAGTCCTGAGGCTAGGTCGTCGGGAGCCCCCGCGTCCTAAGGTTCGTTGGCGAGTAGGTTCTTCTTCTTCTTGGGGGCGGTCTGTAGGGCGAGGATGGCTTCATCCTCATCGGGGTATTCAACCGCCGCGGTCTGGTAGGCACGCTCCAGGGAGCGCACCGCTTCCTTCTCGTCGGAGACGATCGTGATGACTCCGTCGCTTCCGGGCATCTTGAGGACGTTGTAGCCATGATGGGTCGCCGCCATGAACTTGGCAAGGGCAGGATACCCCAGGATGGCGTTGTATGGGAGATGGATGTTGGCAACGTCGAAGTCGATGAGCTCGGTGTGGTAGTTGTCGCGGTCTCCAAAGGTGACGGAGAGACGGACTTGCCCCATCAGGAGCGTGGAGCCATCCGTGACTCCGTAGAATGGCTTGGTGGGGTGGAGCTGATCGTAGGGAACCTGGAGCGTCTCAAAGGTCTGGACGGAGAGGACATTGAGCCCTGCCCCACCGTCGATGAGGGTCTTGGTCACGAGGACGTTGCTGATGGTCGGGGTATAGAGCATCGGGAGTGCGCCTAGGGCCGCAGTACACTTGAGCTGGTCTTTGGGATCGAAAGCGATGACTTTCTTGGTCCACCTAAGGTTGCGCGCGGCGTCATGCCTGGGAAGCGCCGCGTTCACCTCACGGGCGAACTGCTTGAAGATGCGGTGAGAGGCCGGGGCATGGGCTCCTCCCAGGATGCATGCGACTGCACGTGGCTCCTTGAAGCCCGTCTCCCTGGCGGTCACGAGGCTGGTCGCGCCAGGGGGCGTGACGAGGCTGCTCCTGCCAGTGGTCTCCAAGAGGTTGCTCACGCCACCCTTGGCGCGAGTTCCTGCCATCCCAGCGTCCTCCACCTCGGCCTCCTCCACGGCCGTATCCGCGATTGTCACGCTCAGGGCGCTGCCCGCCACACCCGCCGCGCATCGCCCTGAGCTCCAAACAGTCGTTGGTGTTGTGGATGTGGATGTTGTGGAAGACGCAGTACGGTCGGTTGTCTCTGGGGAGGTCATCGTAGCCGCTGCCATGCTTCACTTCTGGCTTAGCAGCCAGCATGGCGGGTCCCTTGCGCTTCTACTCCTTGGCCTTGGTCTTCTTGTCGTCTACCTCCTCTTCAGGCAGCTCCTGAAGGGAGAGGCGGCCTTCCTTCGCCCTGGTGCACTTTGTCGCGAGCTTGAACATCTCGAGGGCCGTGCACAGGTCTTCGTGGATGGCGAGCTCTCCCCTCATCCTAATGTCGCGGACGCCATCGGAGAATGCGGAGATGATGGCCTCGTCCGAGAACCTGGGGATACGGAGGCGCGTGGTGTTGAAGCATTGGATATACTTTTGCAGGGTTTCTCCTGGCTGCTGCTTCACGCGACGCGGGTCAGCAGCTGCCGGGGCTCGGTCGCGGGTGCCTTGGAAGTTGGCAACGAAGCGCTCGGGTAGCTTTCCCCAGGAGGAGATGGATCCCACTGGGATGTTCAGGAGCCAGGAGCGCGCGCCGTCCTTCAGAGCCATGGGGAACCAGTTCGCCATGACCTGCTCAGTGCCATTGGCCGCCTCGATGCTCAGCTCATAGAGTTGAAGGAACTCCGTGGGGTCGGTGGTGCCGTCGTAGCGCGGAGGCAGGTCCGACTTGAACTTGCCGGGCCAGACGAGGCGCCATAGCTCGGGAGCTAGGGCGCCACACCCGCATACACTCATGATCACAGGCGCCCCCTGCACCTGTGATGCTGGTTCTTGAGGTGCTGGCGCCACCACCTCCTGTGGCGCGCGGTCTGGGCGTTGTGGGCCAGGGGGGCCACGAGCCCCTGCATGTGGGTGCGGGATCACCTGGCAACTCTCCACGTCACGGGCGTGGGCTCTGCGGGGTTGTTCACGTCGAGGGACCTCGCGCCGGCACTCCTGGCCGGCGTGGGGAAGGTGAGGCGGAGCCAGGAACCCACGGCCCTCATTCGCCGCCGGGGGCGACAGAGGGCGCGAAGAGTGCGCTGGTGCAGGTGCTTCCCCAGCGGCGTCGACGAGCTCGGTGATGCGGTGGAGCCACTCGTCGTAGAGATCATCTGTCGGGCGGTAGCGCAAGAGCTCCCGCGCCATCAGTAGCGCAGGCTGCTGGTAGACCGGCCTGCGGCGGACCAGCGAGGACGACGCTGCGGCCGGCGAGGGTGAAGGCGTTGCCGTGCGGCCATCCTACCGCACGGATGGTGGCAGCGAGGAGTCCTTCTGCTCGTAGACAGCTGGGTCAGTGGCGGTGTTGGCGACCGGCGAGTTGCGGCAGAGCGGTGCGCCGTTGCCCGCGGGCACCATCTGAGCGACATTCGCGGGGCGGTGGGCGGCACGAGCTCGGCGTGTGTCCACCATGGCTGTGGAGCAAGGTCGGTGACGAAAACGCGGCGAGGTCGTCGGAGAGGCGAGATTTCGACACGCCCCCTACCTGGCACGCCAAATGTCGGATTCAGGGCTCCGCAAAACCCGTTAAGTTCAAACACAGGGGCATGAACGAAGATCTCTCCCACTCACGTCTACCTTGCGCCTCGCTCTCGTCTCGGTGGAAGGATTCAGGCAAACAACGAACAAACACACAGGAGTTTACCCAGGTTCGGGCCACCGCGAGGTGTAAGACCCTACTTCCTGCTTTAGTGGATTGGCTCCGGGCGAGCTAGAATATGAACTGGTACAAGGATTCCTGAGCTCATGAGGCGAGCTGAGGAGGGTGAGGAGGCTAGTGCTCTTGCTCCTTGTGCGGTGGTCAAGTGTGTGTTTCGATCCCCCTTTGTAGTGGAGGCAGGCTTGGCCTTGGATTCTCTGCCCCTCCAGAACGCCTTGCCGAGGCCGCTCCCGAGGGGGTCTTGGTATCATTCTCCTTGCCAGGCCTGGCCCCTCGCGAGGGTCTTGAGCAGCCGGTCGATCAGCTAGGCCGTACCGGGCCACTTGAAGGAGCGTGTCGCGGCCCGCAGACAGGCAAGTCTAGGTACCCTGGTTCCCAGGATGCCCACATACACTACATATTCATTGATATATGTATAAAGGGGTGATATCTATGGG
Source organism: Secale cereale (assembly GCA_902687465.1). NCBI lineage: Eukaryota > Viridiplantae > Streptophyta > Magnoliopsida > Poales > Poaceae > Secale > Secale cereale. Next base: position 364,102,428 of record LR738715.1, read on the forward strand.
CTAAACTACAGAATGCAAGAATATGAGGGGGGAAGCTAGGCCTATCAAAGACTACGTGTGGGGACCCCGACTTAAGAGTCGAGATCACCGAATGCACGTGCACAGTGATCCCAGAGATCAATGCTCACTGAACACACAGAAGCTGAATAACAAGAGTCTTACATCCATACATACCGTCTTACACAAATTATGACCATTATGGCCAAGTCTTACATAGATAAAGCCTCATGGGCTGAATAGCAAATAAACTCGAGTAACGAAAGTCTTCGTAGGTAAGTAGAACCCATGCCATCTGCCTTAACCCTACAGGCATTCTGAGTGGGAAAGCATCCTAGTTCGCATGTTCGTCTTCATAGAATTCTTCTTCAAAATCCTGCTCCTCCATGCCTGGCCAATTAAATAACCAGTGGCAAGCCAATGAGTACTTTGAATGTACTCGCAAGCAACCCATGATTTGGTTCAAGGTAACAATGCAAGTTGATCAACAATAAGCAACCTAGCTACAAGCTAGATAAGATAGTCTACCATTTGTGAACATGCATCAATGTACTTGGGTAACCTCGAGGACAGGTTACAGATATCAACATAAATAGAGTTCAATTCATTACGGGTTCTTTCAACGAGTCAAGTCACCACCTTGACTCAACACACACACACACACTTTTACCGAGGTTGTAAAATTCTGGACATAGTTTAAGTAGCACCTCCCAACGGTCCATGACCGTGGACACGACTATTCGAATAGTTTTACACTCTGCAGAGGTTGCGCACTTTACCCACAAAATCCGGGAAGCTTTCGTGTCATCCACGATCCCGCAGTACCTCAAGTACTCGGGGGGAAGCACCCGGTCATTACCTTTCCCTAGACGACACTAACATATGGTCCACTCGTTGGTGCACGGCCCTCATGTACAAACGATAGATCGTGGGACTTGCACTTTTTACAATGTCACGCTTACACGAAGGGACCAACGGTGTGTCCAGTGCCCTGTAAAAATAGTCATGGTCGCCTATCCAAGCATGACCCCGTCCCGGGAGTGACCTCAAGTCTCCCCCGTCACTAGTAATGTGGGCACCATGCTAGTATCAGCCTAAGTAATCAATAATGCCCCGTCCGATAAGGGGTAGAGTGGTTGCACATGTTCGGTTGGGATGGTAATGACACATAAATCTAATCCATCCCACACACAATAACTTCGTTTCGTACACCACTTCTTCCTCAAGTGGTGACCTTAACTCAACATCACCCTCGGGCATTAGGGGCACCCGACGGGGTTTTCAAAAGAATGTAACCACGAAGGGTTCATGGTACATATGCAACATCATGTATCAACAACTAATCCTTTGCCATTGCATCTATGCACATGGTAGAGATCATAAGTAGGGGTATGCATCATGTGGTGGCTCCCAACAAATTTACCACCGTCACTCTTTATCATCATGCAATCGAAAATAAAAGGGTATCGAGGAACAAAATGGGGTTTCATGGTCAAAGGGCTCCTTGCCTTGGTTGGCTTGGTCTTCAAAGCCTTCAAGTCCTTCTCCTTCTTCTTCTTCAGCAACTTCGTCAAACACGGTATCTAATCGTCGCAATAAATAATAGAAAAATAAGACACTAATAAAAACAGAAAAATCAAAGTGCTCAGAAAAATTTCAACTTATTTTTATAAAATACTAGAGGGAAAACTAAGATGGCAAAAATTCTTAGTTTGGGATTTGGAGTGACAGAATGGGGTACATGGATTTTTGAACAGAGGTTTTAGTGTTCAAATTTAGATTTAAATTTGAACTATACAGAAAAGGTTCATGAATATGTGTGAAAGTTATATCATTAAATAGGTTGGAATTTTACAAGTTTTTAGGAACTCGAATTATTTCATTTGAACAAATATTTATCCTGTGGAATTTTTATAAAACAGACAGAAAAGGAAAAAGAAAAGTGGCACTGTGCCACTGGGCCAGAAAGGCCACAGTGCAGCAGGCCCAGAGGGAAATCAGCCCGCGCGAGGCTGCCACGTCGAAGGCGTAAAGGCTAAGTACGCCTCCGACCTGACGGCGAACCGGTGCGCGCGCGTGCGTTTTTAAACCTGATGGGGCGGTTCCACCCGTCAGGGCGTGAGGCTGATGGACAGGGCCCACGGCCGACGTCGTCTACCTCTGTCCAGAGGCGACGGCGAGCTCGCCGGCGGCGATATAGGGCACGGGAGGAGGCATGGGTGGTACCGTCGAGCTCAGGGAGGAGCCGCCGTTCGGATGGAGGTGGAGATGGTCGGTGGGTGGCCTGGTTCGCCGACAACGAGGAGGCACGGCGGAGTTGCTTCGGGTGGTGGTGGTTCCTGCCGTTTCCGGCAGCTAAAGAGAGGGGAAACAGGGGGGAAATGGTCAGTGGGCTCCTGCGGTTCTAGATCGAGTGAGAGGAGCGGCGGAGAGGGCTTATACCTCCGGTTCGACGGCGACCCGAGGCGGCGGAGCTCAAGCTCGATCTCAAGCTCGGGCTCGTCTAAAGAGGAGTGAGTGGTGTAGGCGAACGATTGGGTGTGTGAGAGGGCGAGTGGTGAGGAGAGGAGGTCGTGAGGGTGTCCTTTTATAGGCGAACGGCGGGGTGCTGTGGACCCGTGCGCCGGCGAGCTTCTGCTCATTGCCACAAGGCTCGGGAGGTGCTGGCGCCGCGTCTGGGGTGTTCCTGGATGCGGTCCAGAGCCAGGGGATAGAAGAGATAGAGCAAGGGGAGGACAGGGCATCGCGCGTGTGAGGAAGCTCACTGGAGCTCTCGGGTGGCCGTCGCGCGTGCGAGCTGGGGCGAGAGGAGGGAGAAGGAGGAGGGGGCCGACCGGCTGCCGTGTCGTGGACGTCGAGGCGGCCTCGGGAGACACCATCCCAACGCCCTAGGTGGTCGGGCGCCTCGGGCAGGACGCGACTACAGTGCGGGAGCGCACTGTAGCGCGCTCCAGAGCGCCCATATGGCCGGCATGGCCGTGTCCCACGCGCTTTGGACGCGGCCACCGTGTCCATTCGCTCTAAGGTGGAGTAAACAATGTGGGAGAGACGTTGAATGGCAGGGAGAGCTTCTAGAAGGGGAGAGTGCTGAGAGGGAAGAGTGAAAATGGCTGTCCAGAATGTAAAATTGGGTTTTACCCCCTCTCAATCAATGAGCTGAGGCCAGGGAAGAGTTACTGGAGGTGCAGGGGACTTGGGGAAGCTGTGGTAAAAAGCCTAGCTCAAGGAGAACAAGGGAAGAGGTGAAAGTGATAATTTTGGAAAATCACCAGAAGGTGTTTGATGTGGTTTTGGGCAATCAAATGATTTCCAATAGACATGAGACTTAACAGGATCAAATGGTATATAGAAATAGGGTGTTCCACCAAGTTTGGGCTCATTTGAAGAAACTTGCCAATGTAACTTTGGTAAACCCTAGAAATCAACAGAAATGGATTTTCCAAGTTTAAGTTAAGCAAATCATCCCTCCTTGATGCACCACTTGGTGTAGTGTCATCATTTGGGGTTTTGATCATGCCCACAAAATTGGAGGTCACAAATAAAAAGTTGGTAATGTAAAGTTGTTCAAATTTGAATCTGAACAGAAATGGTTTTGGGGTACTCTGATGAAGTTACCCTTCTCCAAAGCTTGTGCCATTTGGTCTGGATGCATTATTAGACCATTCTAGCATGTGTACCAAGTTTGAGAGCATTTGGACAAGTTTGGCAATGTAAAGTTGCTCAAACTTCAAAAATGGACAAAATGGTTTTGAGGGGTTTTGATGAGGTTTTTCTTGCTTCCTAAGGCATGGGGCTTGGCATGATCATCAAATATGTCATATATGACATGATAGAATTTCCCTGGAATTTTTAGACAATATTTCCTTTGTAAATATTTCAAAAGCTTGAAATATCCAAAAAGGGTTTCTGAGGGATTTGTCTAATATTTTGAACATGACCAAGTGTTGAAACTCTTATATATGGACAATATATGTCTTAAGAGATTCCCTGAATTTTGGCAAATATTTTTTGAAATAGTTAAATAATTTTTCCCTATTAAAGACCATTTCTGGCCTTAAGAAAAAGCTTTTTAAAAAATAGGAAAATAACTTCTAAATTATATTTGTGTGGTTTATGGGAGTCCTATATCTACTAGGTTTCAAATATACTCTTTGAAATATTTTTCTCACCCTAAATCCAGCACTTACAGTGCAAACCTCAATTCAGGGGTTTTTGGAAAACTAATTTTTGAAAATACTTTTTGGCCAAATTATTTTTGTAAGAAAATACTATACTGTTATATACACTTGGTATGATCATTGGGCAGAAGTTTGGGGTAAGGAGAAATATATAAGAGGGAGTAGTTAACTTTAAAGAGCACTTGAAAATCATAGAGAGAAAAACTTAATTCCAAATAAAAGCCAAATGATGCCAAAAAAATTGTTGGTCCAAAACTTCATCCTTTATTGATGCAAATGACATGTTAAAAAATGCAGGGTGTGACACTACGCTTCTGGTAGTGTTGGGACCCCGATCCTAAGTCACACAGGTCTAGCCTGTAACACATCATATCACTTTGCGGCCTCACGCACGGTATCCCCACGGGTGCCACCTTACCTGGCCCGGGACCATTTGCGCATTTTGGCACACGTATATGATAGTGTCGCTAGCATCCATATGACAGAGAATCCGGGCCGACATGACTAGTTATAAACCTAAATTGGCGTTAAATTACAGAGACAAGCATACATGACCCAGCAACGAACGTGTCGGTCATCAACGTATGAACCCAAGTCGTAGCAAGCTACAAGGACTTAAAGGAACAACGCGTGACAGTTCCCCTAAGGGACAGACACAGGAACGAAGGACACATGCCGGCCAGCCTATGTGTTCCGGAGCAGTAGCAAGCTACCAAGGCTCAGTGGAAGCACTAGGAGACATTTCCCTGTAAGATATGCTACCAAGGGTAAACAACTAGGGTGTCGGATCCCACACATAGCAATACACATTACACGTACGCATAACATGCAAGTATGTGCTGTACAACATGGCATCACAACATAACTCAACAACTCATATAGATAAAGGCCCAGAAGAGCCAACATAGCAATTATTACAAACAGAGGTCACATGACCCAACATACAGAGCATACAGGCATCGGAAGCATAACATGTCTGAGTATAGAAAACTACAAATGAAAAGGCTGAGAAGCCTGACTATCTACAAGACCCTCCCAAGGGTACAGGATCGTAGCTGAGGTAACAAGCTAAACGTCGAAGTCCACGCGGAACCACTAGCGAGACTGAAGTCTCTCTGCAAAAACATAAATTAAGCAAACGTGAGTACAAAGGTACTCAGCAAGACTTACATCAGAACTAACTACATATGCATTAGTATCAACAAAGGGGTGGTGGAGTTTGACTGCAGCAAGCCAGCTTTGACTCTGTGGCTATCCTGAACTACAACTGCAAGTAACTCCTTTGAGGTGGCGCACACTAGTCCACATATTCACCAAACAATACACCACTATGGATCCGCTCTCGTCTCCCTACGAGAAGGCCATCCATAGCACTCACACTTGTCTTGAGCATTTTAGAGTATCCACTTTCACTTGTCTATGTACCGCGTAAGTATCCAAGAAGTCCATATCCGCGGACCCAGCTATTCGAATAGATCATGTTAACCCTGGAGGGGTGTACTTCGTCACACACGCTCTCGCCACTTACCGCCATGTACACGTCATGTATCTCGGCAACCTTCAAGCGGAAGCCTGGCGAGGGTGTCGGCCACGACCTGACTAACCACACAAGACTCTAGTCCAGGTTTATCGCCTATTCGGGTTCCATCCGTGGGGAGATCCGGCTGGGTTGTCGCTCACGGCCCCAAACGATGTGCACAAAGTTCCCAAGCCCACCTCGACGGATGGATCTATGCTTGGTACACCGTGCCACGGTGCCTAGTCTGACCCAAGCCCACATGTACCGTGTGCCACTTGGTAGACTACTAACACTACCTACAACCACCAGAAACTAGTTGCAACTCCTGGACAGAAATTTAGTTGATTAATAAGTCGAGAGGGCACTTAAGCATTCCAATGCGTGGTAGTAGCTATGTCATTGGACAACTTACACAGAACTCAGTTATTAAGGACGGTTCCAGTGAGACGACCCACCATGTACTCCTACATGGCCTCTCACCGCTACCTTTACCAAATCGTGTTCACACACTTAGCTCACACACAGTAGGACATGTTCACCACATTCCAATTCATCCCAGATGAGTCAGACCTGACACAACTCTAAGCAATAGCAGGCATAACCAGAAAGCATGAATGAGTAGGCACAACATGGCTCAAACAACTCCTACTCATGCTAGTGGGTTTCAACTATTTACTGTGGCAATGACAGGTCATGCAGAGGAAAGGGGTTCAACTACCGCAGCAGGTAACAGTTGAAACGTTGTTGTCCTAATGCAGTAAAGATAGCATGAGCGAGAGAGTGGGATTGTATCGGAATGAACAAGGGGGTTCTGCTTGCCTGGCACTTCTGAAGATAGTAATAGTTCTTCATCGGTGTCATCGAACTCATCGTCGGAACGTCGTCTACTGAGAGGGGACAAAACCGACAAACAGAGAAAGAACACAATCAATGCAATGCAACAATATGATGCATGAACATAACATGGCAATATGATGTGATTTGGCCTAATGCAAGTAGCAACCATATTAAATGAAGTTGATTGGTACCAAAGGTTCAAATTCAAACTCCATATGTGATTATTCAAATGCCATTTATTCAAATTGTCCTAAACAGTGGCTGTAATTTATTCAAACATGCGTGAAAATGCCATAAACAGATTCCTTGGATTTTTCTGATCAATTTTCATATATAAATTATTTTCATCTGAGTTATAGATTATTTTCTGTGATTTTTAGAAGTTTTGGCTATTTTCTGAAATAAATAAATCATTTCTGATTTATTTAAAATTCCAGAAAATACTTACTGCGTCAGCACTGCGTCATCATGACATCAGCAGGTCAACGGGCTGGTCCAGGTCAAAACTGCTAGTGGGGCCCACGTGTCAGTGACTCAGTTCTGGTTAGGGTCACTGACATGTGGGCCTAGTCAATGCCCACGTCAGCACGGTCAAAACTGACGCTTGGGGTCACTGTGGTTAACTTAAACTAAACAGGAATAAAACCGTGGTTAGTTAGACACTGGGGCCCGTATGTCATTGACAGGGGCACTAACTAAACAAGATTAGTCCCTAAACTAATGGTGCCATGTCAGCGTCACCGGAACCTCGCTGACGGTGACCAAATCGACGGCGGCGCGGCTCGGAAACACGTTACGGGCGGCGTTTTGGCTTGCTGAGGGTACCAGGGCATAGCCTTAGCTCGCCCGCATCCATCCACGCAAGTGGGAGGAGCTGGGGTGGCCGGAGCTCGTCGGAAACGAGCTCACGGCGGCGCCGGAGGACAGGCACCGATGGGTTAGGTGCTACGGGGCACGGGGAGGTGAGCTAAGGGGCTCTACGGACTCCTAGGAGCATGCTGAACACGATGGAAGGCTGGCACGCGAGCTTTGCTAGCTCTGTCCATGGCGGCGTCATGTTCAGCAGCGAGGAGCTCCGGTCACGGTGGAAACGGCGCTACGGCAAGGGGGCAAGCGAAAAGGAGATAGGGGAAATGCAGTGGAGCTCACAGCGAGGACAAGGAGGTGGTCCACGAGCTCGGGGGCATCCTTGATGCTGCGAATCGAGCAGCGGCGATCGCCGGCCGTGGCGATGAAGACGGCGATGATGGCGTGGCATTCGGGGCACCTGGCGTCGCGTGCGTTGTCTTGGAGCTTCACGAATCCGATGCGGAACTCATGGGCTAACTGGCCGGCCGTGGGGAAAACAAAGGAGGGGGAGAGCGTTCGGGGGAGAGAGGGAGATGTGTAGGGGGTTCTGGCGTCTCCGTGGCGTCGTCCAGAGGCATCCAGGGGGAGGAGGAGGCAGGCAGTCAGGGAGGAGCTGGCGCGGCGTGTGGCCGCAGGCGCCGAGCATGCGTCCCTCGTCCTCCTGGCGAGAGCAGGGAGATGACTGGCAGCGGTGGTGGCTGCCGTGGAATGGGCCAGCTCCTGGGCCGCGCTGGGCTGGACAGGCAGCAGGTGAGTGGCCCAGGTAAGTGCAGGTAAAACTCGCTCTCTCTCTGTTTTCTATTTTTCTGTAACTATTTTGGAATTATCTAAAATACTAGAACAAGCTCGAAATTCATGAAACTGCTTGAGGCTACTGTTTGGATTATTTCCAACAGTAAACATTTTAGGTCATGAATATTTCGACATTTAAAATAGTATATAGCATTTAAATGCCTAAATGCAAATACTTAAGATTTAATTCAAAAATCCAGAATGGCCCTATAAAAGTGTGCACCATTTTTGCAGAGGTTCTAGACCAATTCAAAAATCATGAACATTTTCAAAGGCATTTTGGGTCAATGAAAATATTTTTAGGCTGAACCTAGTTGAATTCTTTTGGTGCTAGGGTTTGATCATTCCCCAATTCAAGTGTAGCAAAAATTTAAACATGATGACATGATGATCAGGCAAAGACCACAGGGGTTGATCTAGGGATGTGACAACTCACCCCTACTAAACAAGAATCTCGTCCCGAGATTCAAGTCGTGAGGTAAGAAGACAGAGGGACACTAGCTAACACAATCTTCATGATCCAAATGTCCTCCATATAAGTGTTGATTGCTTGCCTCATGTAGATCTTGACATCCTTGCTTTCGAGGTCTTGGTCCAACATGGTGACGACGAAAGAAACTCTACAAAATTGATCCTCTGGAAGATTCAGCAACTCAAGTTCAACTCATGGATTGAGACGTTGAACCATCTCTTGAGCTGAGACACGGAACACACATCCAGAGAGATGGAGTGAAACAATTGATGAAGGTCCACTTGATAAGTATTAATTCCACACTTAAAGAAGATAGTGATCGATGTCACCAGGCGGAGTACCTTAGAGAGGGTGAGTCGTAGAGTTATTCCCTTAAGTGGCAAAAAGAATTACTTTTGATATAGAGATCATTTAATTTCTCTATACTAGTCTAAGGCTTATCACAATCGATCGTTTGACGGAGTCCGAAAGAATGACATCCTCCATCTAGAATGGATGATGTGGACTGCCTTGTAAAAGACAACACAACAGATGATTTTTCTTATCACCGGAAATGGATGGGACCCATGGCAAGTCCACTTCTGAAAATAATCCTGAACAGCAGTGGCTGAGAAAGGAAATCCATGGAAAATTGGCACATAGGCGGTGCAAGCTAGGAACAAAATGCAAATGCTGGGAATGATTCTGGTAACTGGGGTGAATCCCAACAGTAGAGAGTAAATCCACTCTTTGAGAGGTTATAACATAACTAAGGACATTGGGAGCAATCCCGGTTAGTGTCGATGATAACACCTAGTGCTTGTGCGTGCTCTCAAGAACTTGAGCATTCCCATATTCATCAAGGTTTTACCAATATCGGTGTCAAGGATCCTGGTAACACCACATACTACCTTGATGAATAGCGACGGACGATGCAGATGCAAAAGAAGATAACACTTTCTCAGATTTCACCTTAGCGGAGTCAAGGGGCAAAATCTGGATGACCGACCGAGAGACATTTAGCACTCCGCTTCTAATGTTCTCCCTGATGTGTAAGCGTAAGACATTCATAGATATGTTTGGTATCTTGAACATCAAGTAAAGGTCGGACTTTGGGAGCACAAGAATCCATAAGGAACAACTAGGAAGTAAATTCTACGAAATCCTTATGGGGAGGTGGCCAACTTCTTCAGTCAAGATTCTACAATAATAGGTCTTCCGGCTTGTGTGTTGGCCACAACATCCACTTACCGGGTTACCGAGAGACCACTATTATAGTTCTTGGGAAATGTTCAACCATCATATCTGCCTGAGATTCAGATCTGGTTGGTGTCAGGATATTCTAGACTCATCGGGCCTAGAAAGAAAAATGGAAGTTTGCAACACAAATCGACGAGACGGCGTTGCGAGATTCTCGGGGGGTGAACTACGATAGCAAGCTCCAAAACATGAGCTGGTTCTGCTACACACATGTGAACACGCTGTCGCAGACAAGCATGGCCACGTAGTAGTCTTATAATAAAACACTACCGAGTTCAGTTGGGGAACCATCAGCGAGGATATTGAAGTCTTGTGCAAGAACTAGTATTTGCACAACAACTCCTTTTTTGTTGAACAAATCAATCAGTGGCTTGGCGTGCTAGGAAACACATATAGAATGGAGGTGGCCAACCTATCAAACCATAGAGCACTTTGCACGTGCATGACTAACTTGGGATGGTTCCAGAGGAGGCAAAAGCAAATTTTCTCGAGTTCATGGCGACAACTTGCATCAAATGCACATGAATTAGAGGAAGTCACTTCTTTCATCCAACATATGCTTCATGAACGGGACATGAAGATAATGCTTATAAAAGTTTCCAACACTAGTTTTTCTAATGTTCAACATGAATCATGGAGGGGATAACATGCTGCCGATGGGCTTGACAACCATTCATCGAGGCTTCCATAAACTGGAATTCCATAACTATGTGAACAAGGTGATAGCATTGGTCAGACCAATAGATGTAACGGTGTATGCTTGAGGGATCAACCACGAGTAAGACAACATAATGAATACCATTGGTTCTGATTTGACTTGACGATAGCCCACACTCAAATCAAAGTTTGGACAAAACAATAGATCCAACAATTGATCACGAGGATCAATCGATCAAGATATCATCTTTCTTCAACACACACACGAAAGATATCCCTTGGAAGGAACTAAGTCAGGCAAGCTTTTATCTTGCAACTCTCCAAGTTATCGTTTTGCTTAACCGACTAGCTCAGGGTATCCAATACAAATTCTTGGAGAAAGGGTGGTTTAGAGAGAAACCAGCTTGATAACGAGCTCAACATAACGGTCAGGGAGCAACTTGGTAATACTTCCGAGAAGATATTCGGAAAATCACGGACCACCGATATGTTACTAAGCTCGAGATCAATCTTGCTTTTCAGGGCAAGATGATATGATCAAAAGAGCGAGAGATTGACACAATCCTAACTCATTGATCGATAAGTGCACCAGGAAAGATGGTCTAGTAGCACGATCAATCTTAGAATGGTGACTCAGTAATCAACACGCTAAGGATGAAATTGTTGTCCTTTAACCACCAAGCAACGAGGTTGCTAGGGGTATTGATTCACACATCATGATTCACTTGTCGGCGTTCCAGTTACAATAACACGGGGACCGAGAAATGAATAACGAGAACGAGAAGTATCACTGTATCAAGAGTTCATAGGATGATGTGCAATTCCCATGACATTCTTGATATAAAGATGATAATACTCTAAGGTAGAACAGATTAGAAGATGGATTAACATTCTTCATCTGCGGAGTACAACTTCTTTGACCCAATCCTAGGAATGGATGAGGTACTGGAGTTTGTTTCTCCTAGTCATTCCAGAATAGAATGACCTGACGGACCACAAGAGTAAAAGGTATTGATGAACATGAATGCACAACTACTCATGACTATCAACTGATAGATGGGGTCATAATACAACTAAAAGGGACAACTCAAAGGAACATATAACTCTCCGAGTTGTGGATGCATAGACTATCATGTCGAACTCTCAACATACTTCTTCCGGATAGTCCATGCAGAAAGGTAGAACTGGCAGAGTCACAATATGAATGGAGTACTACTCAAGAGCACTCTGGTTGTGATCTTTTGGTTCAGGAGAACTTCTGCCAAGGATGGTTCATGGTATTTGGAAGAATGATATACCACGGACCTCGAGGACTATCACAAGGTTACTAATATCCTAAAAGGACAAGCAAATACTGCCAACATGAAGTAGGTAGAATGAATCTTGGGTTCAAGAACCCAGGAATAGAATGCCTACTAACTAAATGGCATCACGGGTGCTTTCGCGATTGACGGCCAGAATCATCACACTGGGAATATAAAGCATTGCTAGATTACTGGGTGATCTTCTAAGACACCTAGGGTCATAATAATAGCTCCAACATATATATCGAGGTAATGGAGTACCTCCACACATCGACTAGTGTGGTTAATCTGGCCTAAAAGGACATTAAGAACATGGAGGAATGATTTGCAAATGCATCAGATTGTTTAGAGACCTGGGATGACTCGGACAGCATAACAGTTGTAAATGCTCAAAAATACTTTTGAGACTCATGCACAAAATAGCATAACCACTCAACATCAAAACATCAAGGTTCTGAGATCAACAGTTGATCACACAGAAGTAGTAGGAACTGAACTGAGGGTTGAATACACCATTAACGTGATCCTGATAAATAGAATGAGAATCCTAGTTCCTTAACCCTGTAGAAGAGAAGAAGGTGACTCAGATCAGAAGGTCATAAGGTAAAGGAGTAAAAAGAGCCTTACGTTCCCTTCCACAATCAATTCCCTTAATATAACTAAAGAGTTTCTAGACACAACTTCGGCCAGTTTGGCTTACTAATCCTACAGGCAGTCAGGCTCTGATACCAAAGCTGTCCGGACCCCGATCCTAAGTCACACAGGTCTAGCCTGTAACACATCATATCACTTTGCGGCCTCACGCACGATATCCCCATGGGTGCCACCTTACCTGGCCCGGGAACATTTGCGCATTTTGGCACACGTATATGATAGTGTCGCTAGCATCCATATGACAGAGAACCCGGGCCGACATGACTAGTTATAAACCAAAAGTGGCGTTAAATTACTGAGACAGGCATACATGACCCAGCAACGAACGTGTCAGTCATCAACGTATGAACCCAAGTCGTAGCAAGCTACAAGGACTTAAAGGAACAACGCGTGACATTTCCCCTAAGGGACAGACACAGGAACGAAGAAGGACACATGTCGGCCAGCCTATGTGTTCCGGAGCAGTAGCAAGCTACCAAGGCTCAGTGGAAGCACTAGGAGACATTTCCCTGTAAGATAGGCCACCAAGGGTAAACAACTAGGGTGTCGGATCCCACACATAGAAATACACATTACACGTACGCATAACATGCAAGTATGTGATGTACAACATGGCATCACAACATAACTCAACAACGCATATAGATAAAGGCGCAGAAGGGCCAACATAGCAATTATTACAAACAGAGGTCACATGACCCAACATACAGAGCATACATGCAACGGAATCATAACATGTCTGAGTACAGACAACTACAAATGAAAAGGCTGAGAAGCCTGACTATCTACAAGACCCTCCCAAGGGTACAAGATCGTAGCTGAGGTAACAAGCTAAACGTCGAAGTCCACGCGGAACCACTAGCGAGACTGAAGTCTCTCTACAAAAACATAAATTAAGCAAACGTGAGTACAAAGGTACTCAGCAAGACTTACATCAGAACTAACTACATATGCATTAGTATCAACAAAGGGGTGGTGGAGTTTGACTGCAGCAAGCCAGCTTTGACTCGGTGGCTATCCTGAACTACAACTGCAAGTAACTCCTTTGAGGTGGCGCACACGAGTCCACATATTCACCAAACAATACACCACTATGGATCCGCTCTCGTCTCCCTACGAGAAGGCCATCCATAGCACTCACACTTGTCTTGAGCATTTTAGAGTATCCACTTTCACTTGTCTATGTACCACGTAAGCATCCAAGAAGTCCATATCCGCGGACCCGGCTATTCGAATAGATCATGTTAACCATGCAGGGGTGTACTTCTTCACACATGCTCTCGCCACTTACCACCATGTACACGTCGTGTATCTTGGCAACCTTCAAGCGGATGCCTGGCAAGGGTGTCGGCCACGACCTGACTAACCACACAAAACTAAAAGGGACAACTCAAAGGAACATATAACTCTCCGAGTTGTGGATGCATAGACTATCATGTCGAACTCTCAACATACTTCTTCCGGATAGTCCATGCAGAAAGGTAGAACTGGCAGAGTCACAATATGAATGGAGTACTACTCAAGAGCACTCTGGTTGTGATCTTTTGGTTCAGGAGAACTTCTGCCAAGGATGCTTCACGGTATTTGGAAGAATGATATACCACGGACCTCGAGGACTATCACAAGGTTACTAATATCCTAAAGGGACAAGCAAATACTACCAACATGAAGTAGGTAGAATGAATCTTGGGTTTAAGAACCCAGGAATAGAATGCCTACTAACTAAATGGCATCACGGGTGCTTTCGCGATTGACGGCCATAATCATCACACTGGGAATATAAAGCATTGCTAGATTACTTGGTGATCTTCTAAGACACCTAGGGTCATAATAATAGTTCCAACATATATATCGAGGTAATGGAGTACCTCCACACACCGACTAGTGTGGTTAATCTGGCCTAAAAGGACATTAAGAACATGGAGGAATGATTTGCAAATGCATCAGATTGTTTAGAGACCTGGGATGACTCGGACAGCATAACAGCTGTAAATGCTCGAAAATACTTTTGAGACTCATGCACAAGATAGCATAACCACTCAACATCAAAACATCAAGGTTCTGAGATCAACAGTTGATCACACAGAAGTAGTAGGAACTGAACTAAGGGTTGAATACACCATTAACGTGATCCTGATAAATAGAATGAGAATCCTAGTTCCTTAACCCCGTAGAAGAGAAGAAGGTGACTCAGATCAGAAGGTCATAAGGTAAAGGAGTAAAAAAAGCCTTACGTTCCCTTCCATAATCAATTCCCTTAATATAACTAAAGAGTTTCTAGACACAACTTCGACCAGTTTGGCTTACTAATCCTACACGCAGTCAGGCTCTGATACCAAAGCTGTCCGGACCCCGATCCTAAGTCACACAGGTCTAGCCTGTAACACATCATATCACTTTGCGGCCTCACGCACGGTATCCCCACGGGTGCCACCTTACCTGGCCCGGGACCGTTTGCGCATTTTGGCACACATATATGATACTATCGCTAGCATCCATATGACAGAGAACCCGGGCCAACATGACTAGTTATAAACCAAAAGTGGTGTTAAATTACCGAGACAGGCATACATGACCCAGCAACGAACGTGTCGGTCATCAACGTATGAACCCAAGTCGTAGCAAGCTACAAGGACTTAAAGGAACAACGCGTGACATTTCCCCTAAGGGACAGACACAGGAACGAAGAAGGACACATGCCGGCCAGCCTATGTGTTCCGGAGCAGTAGCAAGCTACCAAGGCTCAGTGGAAGCACTAGGAGACATTTCCCTGTAAGATAGGCTACCAAGGGTAAACAACTAGGGTGTCGGATCCCACACATAGCAATACACATTACACGTACGCATAACATGCAAGTATGTGCTGTACAACATGGCATCACAACAAAACTCAACAAATCACATAGATAAAGGCCCAGAAGGGCCATCATAGCA
Source organism: Secale cereale (assembly GCA_902687465.1). NCBI lineage: Eukaryota > Viridiplantae > Streptophyta > Magnoliopsida > Poales > Poaceae > Secale > Secale cereale. The sequence goes on from LR738715.1 coordinate 364,117,860, forward strand.
ATTATTACAAACAGAGGTCACATGACCCAACATACAGAGCAAACAGGCAACGGAAGCATAACATGTCTGAGTACAGACAACTACAAATGAAAAGGCTGAGAAGCCTGACTATCTACAAGACCCTCCCAAGGGTACAAGATCGTAGCTGAGGAAACAAGCTAAACGTCGAAGTCCACGCGGAACCACTAGCGAGACTGAAGTCTCTCTACAAAAACATAAATTAAGCAAACGTGAGTACAAAGGTACTCAGCAAGACTTACATCATAACTAACTACATATGCATTAGTATCAACAAAGGGGTGGTGGAGTTTGACTGCAGCAAGCCAGCTTTGACTCGGTGGCTATCCTGAACTACAACTGCAAGTAACTCCTTTGAGGTGGCGCACACGAGTCCACATATTCACCAAACAATACACCACTATGGATCCGCTCTCGTCTCCCTACGAGTCTCCCTACGAGAAGGCCATCCATAGCACTCACACTTGTCTTGAGCATTTTAGAGTATCCACTTTCACTTGTCTATGTACCACGTAAGCATCCAAGAAGTCCATATCCGCGGACCCGGCTATTCGAACAAATCATGTTAACCATGCAGGGGTGTACTTCTTCACACACGCTCTCGCCACTTACCGCCATGTACACGTCGTGTATCTTGGCAACCTTCAAGCGGAAGCCTGGCAGGGGTGTCGGCCACGACCTGACTAACCACACAAAACTCTAGTCCAAGTTTATCGCCTATTCGGGTTCCATCCGTGGGGAGATCCGGCCGGGGTGTCGCTCACGGCCCCAAACGATGTGCGTAGGGTTCCCAAGCCCACCTCGACGGATGGATCTACGCTTGGTACACCGTGCCATGGTGCCTAGTCTGACCCAAGCCCACATGTACCGTGTGCCACTTGGTAGACTACCAACACTACCTACAACCACCAGAAACTACTTGCAACTCCTGGAGAGAGATCTAGTTGATTAATAAGTCGAGAGGGGCACTTAAGCATTCCAATGCGTGGTAGTAGCTATGTCATTGGACAACGTACATAGAACTCAGTTCTTAAGGACGGTTCCAGTGAGACAACCCACCATGTACTCCTACATGGCCTCTCACCGCTACCTTTACCAAATCGTGTTCACACACTTAGCTCACACATAGTAGGACATGTTCACCACATTCCAATTCATCCCCGATGAATCAGACCTGACACAACTCTAAACAATAGCAGGCATAACCAGAAAGCATGAATGAGTAGGCACAACATGGCTCAAACAACTCCTACTCATGTTAGTGGGTTTCAACTATTTACTGTGGCAATGACAGGTCATGCAGAGGAAAGGGGTTCAACTACCGCAGCAGGTAATAGTTGAAACGTTGTTGTCCTAATGCAGTAAAGAGAGCAGGAGCGAGAGAGTGGGATTGTATCGGAATGAACAAGGGGGTTCTGCTTGCCTGGCACTTCTGAAGATAGTAATAGTTCTTCATCGGTGTCATCGAACTCATCGTCGGAACGTCGTCTACTGAGAGGGGACAAAACCGACAAACAGAGAAAGAACACAATCAATGCAATGCAACAATATGATGCATGAACATGACATGGCAATATGATATGATTTGGCCTAATGCAACTAGCAACCATATTAAATGAATTCGATTTGAACCAAAGGTTCAAATTCAAACTCCATATGTGATTATTCAAATGCCATTTATTCAAATTGTCCTAAACAGTGGTTGTAAGTTATTCAAACATGCATGAAAATGCCATAAACAGATTCCTTGGATTTTTCTGATCAATTTTCATATATAAATTATTCTCATCTAAGTTATGGATTATTTTCTGTGATTTTCAGAAGTTTTAGCTATTTTCTGAAATAAATAAATCATTTCTGATTTATTTAAAATTCCGGAAAATACTTACTGCGTCATCATGACGTCAGCACGTCAACGGGCTGGTCCAGGTCAAAACTGCTAGTGGGGCCCGCGTGTCAGTGACTCAGTTCTGGTTAGGGTCGCTGACATGTGGGCCTAGTCAATGCCCACGTCAGCACGGTCAAAATTGACGCTTGGGGTAACTGTGGTTAACTTAAACTAAACAGGAATAAAACCATGGTTAGTTAGACAGTGGGGCCCGTATGTCATTGACAGGGGCACTAACTAAACAAGATTAGTCCCTAAACTAATGGTGCCACGTCAGCGTCACCGGAACCTCGCCGGCGGTGACCAAATCAACGGCGGCGCGGCTCGGAAACACGTTACGGGCGGCGTTTTGGCTTGCTGAGGGTACCAGGGCGTAGCCCTTGCTTGCCCGCATCCATCCACGCAAGTGGGAGGAGCTGGGGTGGCCGGAGCTCATCGGAAATGAGCTCGCGGCGGCGCCGGAGTTCGGGCACCGACGGGTTAGGTGCTACGGGGCACGGGGAGGTGAGCTAAGGGGCTCTACGGACTCCTAGGAGCATGCTGAGCACGACGGAAGGCTCGCACGCGAGCTTTGCTAGCTCTGTCCACGGCGGCGTCATGTTCGGCGGTGAGGAGCTCCGGTCACGGTGGAAACGGCGCTATGGCAAGGGGCAAGCGGAAAGGAGAGAGGGGAAACGCAGTGGAGCTCACAGCGAGGACGAGGAGGTGGTCCACGAGCTTGGGGCGTCCTTGATGCTGCGAATCGAGCAGGGGCGGTCGCCGGCCGTGGCGATGAACACGGCAATGATTGCGTGGCATTCGGGGCACCTGGCGTCGCGTGCGTTGTCTTAGAGCTTCACGAATCCGATGCGGAGCTCATGGGCTAACTGGCCGGGCATGGGGATGCTGGTGGCCGCGGCAACGGCGAACGGCGGTGACGGCCGTGTTTGGTGGGGAAAACAAAGGAGGGGGAGAGCGTTCGGGGGAGAGAGGGAGAGGTGCAGGGGGTTCTGGCGTCTCCGTGGCGTCGTCCAGAGGCATCCAGGGGGAGGAGGAGACAGGCAGGCAGGGAGGAGCTGGCGCAGCGTGTGGCCGTAGGCGCCGAGCACGCGTCCTTCGTCCTCCTGGCGAGAGGAGGGAGATGACTGGCAGCGGTGGTGGCTGCCGTGGGCTGGGCCAGCTCCTGGGCCGCGCAGGTGAGTGGCCTAGGTAAGTGCAGGTAAAACTCTCTCTCTGTTTTCTATTTTAATTACAGTTTTCTATTTTTCTGTAACTATTTTGGCTTTATCTAGAATACTAGAACAAGCTCGAAATTCATGAAACTGCTTGAGGCTACTGTTTGGATTATTTCCAACAGTAAACATTTTAGGCATGAATATTTGGACATTTAAAATAGTATATAGCATTTAAATGCCCAAATGCAAATACTTAAGATTTAATTCAAAAATCCAGAATGCCCCTATAAAAGTGTGCACCATTTTTGGAGAGGTTCTAGACCAATTCAAAAATCATGAACATTTTCAAAGGCATTTTGGGTCAATGAAAATATTTTTAGGTTGAACCTACTTGAATTCTTTTGGTGCTAGGGTTTGATCATTCCCCAATTCAAGTTTAGCAAAAATTTAAACATGATGACATGATGATCAGGCAAAGACCACAGGGGTTGATCTAGGGATGTGACAGGTAGCCTCCATCTTGCAGCAGTAGAAGAGTGTAGCTGGAATAGTAGCAGGTATCAATGCTTCTGGCAGCATCCATCTTGCAGCACGAGAAGAGAGTACCTCGAAAGTTCACCAAGTAACATCGTATAGCATAATCCTACCCGGCGATCCTCCCCTCGTCGCCTTGTGGGAATCACCGGGCTGTATGTGGCACTTGAAAGGGTGTGTTTTATTAAGTATCCGGTTCTAGGTGTCATGAGGCCATAATACAACTCTGGGTCGTCCTGTTACTGTGGACAAGACTATTCGAATAGATTACTTCCCTCCAGGGGTGCACCACATAACCCGACATGCTTGATCCCTCTGGCCGGACACACTTTCCTGGGTCAAGCCCGGCCTCGGAAGATCAACACGTCGCTGCCCAACCTAGGCCCGACAGAGAGGTCCACACGCTGGTCTAAATCCTAAGCGTATAGGGGTCTTGGGCCCATCGCCCTTTGCGCTCCTGCACGTTGTGTGGGCCGCTAGAGAGCAGACCTAGCAACCTCCATTACAAAGAAAGTTGCGTTACATGGTCCAACCCATCGCGCCGCTTAGTCGCTGACGTCCGGAAAGCTTTGGCTGATACTACGATGTCGGTTGCCCATATCTTGTCCCACGTGGCAGTTAGTGCGTATAAGGCCAACGACCCAACTCAGATCAAATATCCAAATTTGTTAAGTTTGTTATTATGAAATAACCGCGAACAACGACCAGGGACCAAGCCACCTCTCTCCTCGGTGTCTCAACCTGCCCTATCACTCTGCCACAAAGAATCACTCGGGGGGCCATCGTGAACCCAAGCCTACCAATACCTGGATGGAACCACCTGTCCTTTCAGCCCCCACATCAGAATCACTTTCGGGTACTCTCCGAGCCGACCCAACTTTAGTTACATCATGCAACATGTATAGTATGTATTTTGTATATACCCGTGATCACCACCCGAAGTGATCACGGCCTGATAGATCATGGCAGACGGACAAGAATGTGGGGCCACTGAAGGAATACTAGCATCATATACTAAGAATGTAGGATAGCAGGTAAAGGTATCAACAACTATAGCAACAATAAGAGGCTATGCAACAGAATAGGAGTAATCGAACCAACAACAGTAGCAAACCTAATGCAAGAACAAGAGAGAAGAGAGTGGGCGATATATGCTCGATTAAGGGGGGTATGCTTGCCTAGATGCTCGGCGGAGAAGGAAGGGTCGTCAACACCGTAATCGATCGAGGCGGTAGAAGTGGCGTCAGTCTTGAAGTCTAACTGGAGAAGAGGGGGAAGAAACAATAAATACAATGCAAACAAATGCATGATGATGCAAGACATGGCAATGAACGGCGCTAGGTTTGATCTAACGATGTACTAGGTGATACTGGCGGAGGGGGAAAACATCCGGGAAAGCATTCCCGGTGTTTGGCATTTTCGGTCCAATGGAACGGAGGGGGACGGTTGGATGTTCGCTATGCTAGGGACGTGTGGCAGATGAACGGACTGAGTATTCGGATTTGTCTTGTCGTTCTGAACAACTTTCATGTATAAAGTATTTTTATCCAAGTGACGATTTATTTTATATTAATTTTCAAAGTTTTAATTCATTTTGGAATTAACAGATTGAATCTAAATCAAAATCAAGTTTACTGCATCTGCATGATGCTAGCAGTCAACAGTCGGTTGACTAGGTAAAACTGACGTGTGGGTCCTGCTGTCATTGACACAGTTTAGTTAAACAGAAATAATTAGTTTAAATGGGTGATTACATTAATTAGGTTTAATTAATTTGATTAAACAAGATTAATTAAGTTAATTAATTATCTAACTAATTACTTAATTGATTTTATTCGTTTTTTATTTTCGTTCCACGGGCTGGGCCCCACTATAATAGGTACAAGGGCCTATCGGCCGGGGGCTTAGCGGGCACGGGCACACGGCGCTACGGGCACTGGGCGGGGGCAATAGCCCGTGCGCAGCCAGCGGCCACGGCAGGGCGTCCGAGCAGCGCGGTGAGGGAGAGGTTGGTAGTCAGAGGCGAGCGGGGGTCGGCGGGGACTGGGCTGCAAAGGCGGGGTGTGCTGCAGCCGCCGGTGAGTGGAGGCGGGGCGAAGCAGAGGGAGCCAGGCGGCTACGGCAAGGCAGCGGGGTAAGAAGTGGCAGCAGCCTACGGCGGCGACAAGCAAGGCACGGGCGGATGAGGGTCGCGCTATAGCCGGGCGCGCAGATGGCGAGGCAGGTTCGACAGCGGCGAGGTGAAGTGGTAGGCGCGAGGGCGAGCGCGCATCGGGGCGGGGCGAGGGGCTCGCAGCGCAGGCTCGGTCAAGGTCGAACGGGCATGACGACGGGCGCGCGGGCGCATCACGTGCACGGCGAGGCAACGCGGGGTGGAGGTCAGGGGTGGATTGGCGCGTGCGAGTGCGTAGCACACGGGGGAGCAGAGCGGCGCGAGCGCTGGCGAGAGGGCACGGGGAGGAGGAGGACCGGGGTCCTCACCTCTGTTGAAGGGAAGGGTCGTGGAGGCGCGAGGAAGAGACTTGGGGTAGAGGCGGGGAGGCGAAGGCGACGGCGGCAGGTGACGGGGGTGGCTCCGGCAAATGGAGATGGTGGGGCTCAGGGCGAGCGACGAGGGTGAGTGGATCGTGACCCGATCCAGATCCAGCGGCGAGGGGCTCCGGCGAGGTGGCCTCCGGTGAATGGTCAGAGACGGGCGACGGCGTCGGCGTGGTCGATCCCCCGATCTAGATCGGATCGAGAGGGGGGAGGGAGAGGCGACGTGAGGGGTGTGGGGCGATGGGCTAGGGTTTCCCCCGGGGGGTTATGGAGGGGGGTGGACGCTGGCTGGGCCGGTCTGGCTAGCGCGGTTGCCAGCTGGGCTGAGGCCC
>LR738715.1:364132523-364143506 GCA_902687465.1 Secale cereale
ATCCATAGAGGTTTATTGATGGAAGGGGATTGCAAAAGCGATGGCACAAAGTCTAGAGGGAACATCGTAGAGTGTCTTCGGAATCTTCTGGTACAGCAGGAAATCATCTGTAATAAGGGGCTCTTTGGCAGGAAGTGATTACGAGAACCTAGAGTTAGATTTAGTAAAATCATTTAACCCGAAATAGCGAAGAGATCAGAATCCCAGAGTATAGATGAGGAATAAAAGATCCTAATACCACCCAATGGGGACGTGGGCCCATAAGCCACGCATCCATGTTAGTAAAAAAATCAATGACTAGACTCAACTTCGGCCAAAGAGTTGGAAAGGGGGATTCCTATAGGCAGTCGGCTCTGATACCAACTTGTGATGCCATCGATTTGATCGTACACTAATCAAGCACGCAAATGTGCATGACCAAGATAAGGTAGTCACGGGTAGATATCACAAGACAACTCTAGACACAAATTAAAGAACATACAAGCTTCATATTACAAGCCAGGGGCCTCGAGGGCTCGATTACATAAGCTCGATCATAAACGAGTCAGCAGAAGCAACAGTATTTGAGTACAGACATAAGTTAAACAAGGTGCCATAAGAGGGCTAGAACAAACAGGGATACGAATCAAAGAGGCAAGGCCTCCTGCCTGGGATCCTCCTAAACTACTCCTGGTCATCAGCAGACTCCACATAGAAGTAGGTTCTGGCGGGGTAGTAGTAGTCGTCAGCAGTGGCATCTGTATTCTGGGCTCCACCCTCTGGTTGCATCATCCGAGATGAAGGGAAAAGGAAGGAAAAGGGGAGCAAGGAAACTGTGAGTAATCATCCAAAGTACTCGCAAGCAAGGATCTACACTACATATTCATTGATATATGTATAAAGGGGTGATATATGTGGGCTAAACTGCAGAATGCAAGAATATGAGGGGGAAAGCTAGGCCTGTCAAAGACTACGCTTCTGGTAGCCTCCATCTTGCAGCAGTAGAAGAGTGTAGCTGGAATAGCAGCAAGTATCAATGCTTCTGGCAGCGTCCATCTTGCAGCACTAGAAGAGAGTAACTCGAAAGTTCACAAAGTAACATCTTATAGCATAATCCTACCCGGTGATCCTCCCCTTGTCGCCTTGTGGGAAAGCGATCACCGGGCTGTATCTGGCACTTGAAAGGGTGTGTTTTATTAAATATTCGGTTCTAGGTGTCATGAGGCCAGAATACAACTCTGGGTCATCCTGTTACTATGGACACGGCTATTCGAGTAGATTACTTCCCTGCAGGGATGCACCACATAACCCGACATGCTTGATCCCTCTGGCCAGACACACTTTCCTGGGTCTTGCCCGGCCTCCGAAGATCAACATGTCGCATCCCTACCTTGGCCCGACAGAGAGGTCCGCTCGCTGGTCTAAATCCTAAGCGCGCACGGGTCTTGGGCCCATCATCCTTTGCGCTCCTGCACGTTGTGTGGGCGGCCGGAGAGCAGACATAGAAACCTCCATTACAAAGTAAGTTGCGTTACACAGTCCAATCCGGCGCGCGCCGCTCAGTCACTGACGTCGGGAAAGCTTTGGCTGATACTACGACGTCGGTTGCCCATATCTTGTCCCACGTGGCAGTTAGTGCGTATAAGGCCAACGACCCAACTCAGATCAAATATCCAAACTCGTTAAGTGTGTTATTATGAAATAACCGCTGATAGTGACCAGGGACCATGCGACCTCTCTCCTCGGTGTCTCAACCTGCCCTGTCGCTCTGCCACAAAGAATCACTCGGGGGGCACCGAGAACCCAGGCCCACCAATACCTGGATGGAACCACCTATCCATTCAGCCCCCACATTAGAATCACTTTCGGGTACTCTCCGAACCGACCCAACTTTAGTTACATCATGTAACACGTATAGTATGTATTTAGTATATACCCGTGATCACCACCCGGAGTGATCACGGCCCGATAGTATAGCATGACAGACGGACAAGAATGTGGGTCCCCTAAAGGAATACTAGCATTATATACTGAGAATGTAGGATAGCAGGTAAAGGTATCAACAACTATAGCAACAATGACAGGCCATGCAACAGAATAGGAGCTATCGAACCAACAATAGTAGCAAACCTAATGCAAGAATAAGAGAGAAGAGAGTGGGCGATATATGCTTGTTCAAGGGGGGTATGCTTGCCTGGATGCTCGGCAGAGAAGGAAGGGTCGTCAACACCATAATCGATCGAGGCAGAAGAAGTGGCGTCAGTCTCGAAGTCTAACGGGGAGAAGAGGGGGAAGAAACAATCAATACAATGCAAACGGATGCATGATAATGCAATACATGGCAATAAACGGCGCTAGGTTTGATCTAACGATGTACTAGGTGATGCCGGTGGAGGGGGAAAACATCCGGAAAAGCATTCCTGGTGTTTGGCATTTTCGGGCCGATGGAACGGAGGGGGACGGTTGGATGTTCGCTATGCTAGGAATGTGTGGTAGGCGAACGGACTGAGTATTCGGATTCCTCTTGTCGTTCTGAACAACTTTCATGTATAAAGTATTTTTATCTGAGTTACGATTTATTTTATATTAATTTTCAAAGTTTTAATTCAATTTAGAATTAACAGATTTAATCTAAATCAAAATCAAGTTTACTTCATCTACATGATGTTAGCAGTCAACAGTCCGTTGACTAGGTCAAACTAACGTGTGGGTCCTGCTGTCATTGACACAGCTTAGTTAAACAGAAATAATTAGTTTAACTAGGTGATTACATTAATTAGGTTTAATTAATTTGATTAAACAAGATTAATTAAGTTAATTAATTATCGAATTAATTACTTAATTAACTTTATTCTTTTTTTATTTTTGTTCCACGGGCTGGGCCCACTATAATAGGTACAGGGGCCTATCGGGCGGGGGCTTAGCGGGAACGGGCACAGGGCGCTATGGGCGCTGGGTGGGGGCAGTAGCCCGTGCGTAGACAGCAGCCACGACAGGGCGCCGGAGCAGCGCGGCGAGGGGGAGGTTGGTAGTCAGGGGCGAGCGGTGGCCGGCAGCGACTGGGCTGCAAAGGCGGGGTGCGCTGTTGCCGCCGATGAGTGGAGGCAGAGTCGAGCAGAGGGAGCCGTGCGGCCACGGCAAGGCAGCGAGGTAAGAAGTGGCAACAGCCTACGGTAGCGACAACCAAGGCACGGGAGGACGAGGGTCGCGGTATAGCCGGGCGCGCGGATGGCGAGGCGGGTTCGACAGCGGCCAAGCGAAGTGGCAGGCGCGCTGGCGAGCATGCATGGGGACGGGGCAAGGGGATCGCGGCGTGGGCTCGGTCAGGGTCGAACGGGCATGATGACGGGCCTCGAGGGCTCGAATACATAAGCTCGATCATAAGCGAGTCAGTGGAAGCAACAATATCTGAGTACATACGTAAGTTAAACAAGGTGCCATAAGAAGGCTAGCACAAATAGGGATACAGATCGAAGAGGCAAGGCCTCCTGCATGGAATCCTCCTAAACTATTCCTGGTCCTTGGCAGAGTCCATGTAGTAGTAGGCTCCGGCAGGGTACTAGTAGTCTCGGCAGTGGCATCTGGCTCCTTGGCTCCACCATCTGGTTGCAGCATCTGAGATGAAGGGAAAAGGAAGGAAAAGGGGGAGCAAGGCAACCGTGAGTACTCATCCAATGTACTCGCAAGCAAGGATCTTCATTACATATGCATTGGTATATGTATAAAGGGGTAATATCTATGGGCTAAACTGCAGGATGCTAGAGTATCTGGGGGAAAGCTCGACCTATCAAAGACTACCCTTCTGGTATCCTCCATCTTGAAGTAGTAGAAGAGAGTAGCTGGAATATCAATAAGTATCAATGTTTCTGACAGCCTCCATCTTGCATCAGTAGAAGAGAGTAGCCGGAAAGTTCACCAAGTGACATTGTATAGCATAATCCTATCCATCGATCCTCCCCTCGTTGCCTTGTCGGAAAGCGATCACCGGGTTGTATCTGGCACTTGAAAGTGTGTACTTTATTAAGTATCCGGTTCTAGTTGTCATGAGGTCGGAATACAACTATGGGTCGTCCTGTTACTGTGGACACGACTATTCAAATAGATTACTTCCCTGCAGGGGTGCACCACATAACCCGACACACTCAGTCCCTCTGGCTGGAGACACTTTCTTAGGTCATGCCCAGCCTTAGAAGATCAACACGTCGCAACCCTACCTAGGCCTGACGGAGACGTCAACACGCTGGTCTAAATCCTAAGCACGCAGGGGCTTGGGCCCATCGCCATTTGCGCTGCTACATGTTGCATGGGCGGTCGGTGAGCAGACCTAGCAACCTTCATTACAAAGGAAGTTGCGTTACGTGATCCAAACCGGCGCGCGCCGCTCAGACACTGACGTTCGGAAGGCTTCGGCTGATACTACGACACTGGTTGCCCATATCTTGTCCCGCATTGAAGTTAGTGCGTATATGGCCAACGACCCAACTCAGATCAAATATACAAACTCGTTAAGAGTGTTAATATGAAATAAACGTTGACAACGACCAGGGACCAGGCCACCTCTCTCCTCGGTGTCTCAACCTATCTTGTCGCTCCGCCACAAAGAATCACTCAGGGGGCCGTCGGGAACCCAGGCCCACCACTACCTATATGGAACCACCTGTCCTTTCAGCCCCCACATCCGAATCACTTGCGGGTACTCTACGAGCCGACCCAACTTACTCACATCACGTAACATGTATAGTATGTATTTAGTATATACCCGTGATCACCACCCGAAGTGATCATGGCCCGATAGTATAGCATGGCAGATGGCCAAGAATGTGGGGCCACTAAAGGAATACTAGCATCCTATACTAAGCATGTAGGATAGCAGGTAAAGGTATCAACAATTGTAGCAACAATGACAGGCTATGCAACATAATAGGAGCCATCAAACCAACAACAATAGCAGACCTAATGTAATAATAAGAGAGAAGAGAGTCGGCAATATCTGGTTGATCAAGGGGGGTTTGCTTGCCTAGAATCTCGGCAGAGAAGGACGGGTCGTCAACACCATAGTCGATCGGGGTAGTAGCAGTGGCGTCAGTCTCGAAGTCTAACAGGGAGAAGAGGGGGAAGAAACAATAAATACAATGCAAACGGATGCATGATGATGCAAGACATGCCAATAAACGGCGCTAGGTTTGATCTAACGATGTACTAGGTGATACCGGCGGAGGGGGAAAACATCTGGGAAAGCATTCCTGGTGTTTGGCATTTTTGGGCCGATGGAACGGAGGCGGGGGGGACGGTTGGATGTTCCCTATGCTATGGACGTGTGGCAGACGAACGGACTGACTATTCGGATTCGTCTTGTCGTTCTGAACAACTTTCATGTATAAAGTATTTTTATCCGAGTTACGATTTATTTTATATTAATTTTCAAAGTTTTAATTCAATTTGGAATTAACAGATATAATCTAAATCTAAATCAAGTTTACTGCATCTACATGATGTTACCAGTCAACAGTCGGTTGACTAGGTCAAACTGACGTGTGGGTCCTGCTGTCATTGACACAATTTAGTTAAACAGAAATAATTAGTTTAACTATGTGATTACATTAATTAGGTTTAATTAATTTGATTAAACAAGATTAATTAACTTAACTAATTATATAATTAATTACTTAATTAATTTTATTCTTTTTTTATTTTCGTTCCATGGGCTGGGCCCCACTATAATAGGTATATGGGCGTATCGGGTGGGGGCTTAGCGGGCACGGGCACAGGGCGCAACGGGCGCTGGGCGGGGGCAGTAGGTCGTGCGTAACCAGCGGCCACGGCAGGGTGCCGGAGCAGCGCGGCGAGGGGGAGGTTGGTATTCAGGGCGAGCGGGGGCCGGCGGCGACTCGGCTGCAAAGGCGGGGGTGCGCTGCAGCCGCCGGTGAGTGGAGGTGGGGCGGAGCAGAGGGAGCCGGGCATCCACGGCAAGGCAGCGGGGTAAGAAGTGGAAGCAGCCTACGGCGGTGACATGCAAGGCACGGGTGGACGAGGGCCGCGGTATAGCCGGGCGCGCGGATGGTGAGGCGGGTTCGGCAGCGGCCAAGCGAAGTGGCAGGCGCGTGGGCGAGCGCGCATCGGGGCGGGGCAAGGTGATCGCGGCGCAGGCTCGGTCAGGGTCAAACGGGCATGACGACGGGCCTCGAGGGCTCAAATACATAAGCTCGATCATAAACAAGTCAGCGGAAGCAACAATATCTGAGTACATACATAAGTTAAACAAGGTGCCATAAGAAGGCTAGCACAAATAGGGATACAGATCGAAGAGGCAAGGCCTCCTGCATGGAATCCTCCTAAACTACTCCTGGTCCTTGGCAGACTCCATGTAGTAGTAGGCTCCGGCAGGGTACTAGTAGTCTCGGAAGTGGCATCTGGCTCCTGGGCTCCACCATCTGGTTGCAACATCTCAGACGAAGGGAAAAGGAAGGAAAAGGGGGAGCAAGGCAACCGTGAGTACGCATCCAATGTACTCGTAAGCAAGGATCTTCACTACATATGCATTGGTATATGTATAAAGGGGTAATATCTATGGGCTAAACTGCAGGATGCTAGACTATGAGGGGGAAAGCTCGACCTATCGAAGACTACGCTTCTGGCAGCCTCCATCTTGAAGTAGTAGAAGAGTGTAGCTGGAATAGCAATAAGTATCAATGCTTCTGATAGACTCCATCTTGCAGCAGTAGAAGAGAGTAGCCGGAAAGTTCAGCAAGTATCATTGTATAGCATAATCCTACCCAGCTATCCTCCCCTCGTTTCCCTATTGGAAAGCGATCACCGGGTTGTATCTGGCACTTAAAAGTGTGTACTTTATTAAGTATCCGGTTCTAGTTGTCATGAGGTCGGAATACAACTCTGGGTCGTCCTGTTACCGCGGACACGACTGTTCGAATAGATTACTTCCCTGCAGGGGTGCACCACATAACCCGACACACTCGATCCCTCTGGCTGGACACACTTTCTTAGGTCATGCCCAACCTTAGAAGATCAACACGCCGCAAACCTACCTTTGCCTGACGGAGAGGTCAGCACGCTGGTCTAAATCCTAAGCACGCAGGGGTCTTGGGCCCATCGCCATTTGCGCTCCTACACATTGCATGGGCGATTGGTGAGCAGACCTAGCAACCTCCATTACAAATGAAGTTGCGTTATGCAATCCAACCCGGCACGCGTTGCTCAGACACTGATGTCCGGAAGGCTTCGGCTGATACTACGACACCGGTTGCCCATATCTTGTCCCGCATTGAAGTTAGTGCATATAAGGCCAACGACCCAACTAAGATCAAATATACAAACTCGTTAAGAGTGTTAGGGACCAGGCCACCTCTCTCCTCGGTGTCTCAACCTGTCTTGACACTCCGCCACAATCAATCACTCAGGGGGCCGTCGGGAACCCAGGCCCACCACTACCTATATGGAACCACCTGCCCTTTCAGACCCCACATCTGAATCCCTTGCAGGTACTCTACGAGCTGACCCGACTTTACTCAGATCACGTAACATGTATAGTATGTATTTAGTATATACCCGTGATCACCACCCGAAGTGATCATGGCCCGAAAGTATAGCATGGCAGATGGGCAAGAATGTGGGGCCACTAAAGGAATACTAGCATCCTATACTAAGCATGTAGGATAGCAGGTAAAGGTATCAACAATTGTAGCAACAATGACAGGCTATGCAACATAATAGGAGCCATCGAACCAACAACAATAGCAAACCTAATGTAATAATAAGAGAGAAGAGAGTCGGCGATATCTGGTTGATCAAGGGGGGTTTGCTTGCCTGGAATCTCGGCAGAGAAGGACGGGTCGTCAACACCGTAGTCGATCGGGGCAGCAGCAGTGGCGTCAGTCTCGAAGTCTAACGGGGAGAAGAGGGGGAAGAAACAATAAATACAATGCAAACAGATGCATGATGATGCAAGACATGGCAATAAATTGTGCTAGGTGTGATCTAATGCAGTACTAGGCGAAACTGGCGGAGGGGGAAAACATCCGGGAAAGCATTCCTCATGTTAGCCATTTTTGGGCAGATGGAACAAAGGGGGACGGTTGCATGTTCTCTATGCTAGGGACGTGTGGTAGACGAACGGACTATGTATTCGGATTCACCTCATCGTTCTGAACAACTTTCATGTATAAAGTATTTTCATCCGAGTTGTGGTTTATTTTATATTAATTTTCAAAGTTTTATTTCATTTTGGAATTAAAAGTTTTAATCTAAATCAAAATTAGGTTTACTGCATCAACATGATGTCAGCAGTCAACAGTCGGTAGATTGGGTGAAACAGACGTGTGGGTCCCGCTGACATTGACATAGTTTAGTTAAATAGAAATAATTAGTTTAACTAGGTGATTAGATTAATTAGGTTTAACTGATTTAATTAAACAAGATTAATTAAGTAAATTAGTTCTCTGATTAACTATTTAATTAATGTTATTCTTCTTCATTTTTTTTGTTCCAAGGGATGGGCCCCACTTTCATATGTACAGGGGCTTATCGTGCGGGGGCTTAGTGAGCACGGGCGCAGGGCACTCGGAGGGGGCCGTAGCCCGTGCAACCAGCGGCCACGGCAGGGCGCCGGAGCAGCGCGGCGAGGGGGAGGTTGGTAGTTAGGCCCTAGCACGGGCCGACGACGACGAGGCTACAAAGGTGGGGTGCGTTACCAGCGAGTGGAGGCGGGGCAGAGGAGAGGGATTTGGGCGGCCACGACAAGGCGGCGGGGTAAGAAGCAGCAGCAGCCTGCGGCAGCGGCGGCGAGCAAGGCCTGGGCGGCGGAAGGTCACGTGATACCTGGGCGCGCGGACGGTGAGGCGGGTTCGGCAGTGGCCTGGCGAAGTGGCACGGGTGCGGGCGAGCGCGCATCGGGGCGGGGTGAGGGGATCGTGGCATAGGCTTGGTCAGGGCCGAACGGGCGCTACGACGGGTGTGCGGGTGCATCGCGTGCGCGGCGAGGAAACACATGGAGGAGGTCAGGGGTGGAGCGGCGCACGCGAGCGCGTGGCGCACGGGGGAGCAGAGCGGCACGAGATCTGGCGAGAGGTCACGGGTAGGAGGAGCATCGGGGTCCTCACCGTCCGTTGAAGGGAAGGGGTTGTCTAGGCGCGAGGAAGCAACTCAAGGTAGAAGTGGGGAATCGACGGAGAGGGCGGCGGCTCTGGCGAATGGCGACTGCGTGGCTCGGGGCGAGCAACGAGGGCGACGGGATCGGGACCCGATCCAGATCCATCAGCGAGGGCGAGGGGCTCCGGTGAGGTGGGCTCTAGCGAGAGGTCAGAGACGGACGGACGGCGGCGGCGTGGTCGAGCCCCCGATCCAGGTCGAATTGAGAGGGGTGGAGGGAGAGGCGGCGTGGGAGAGTGGGGCGATGGGCTAGGGTTCCCCCCCCCAGGTGGGGGTTATGGAGGGGGTAGTTGACACCGGCTGGGCCGTCTTGGCTAGCCTAGTGGCCAGCTGGGCCGAGACCTAGCGAGGAGGGGGGGGGGATTTGGTTATTTTTTGTTTTGTTTTATTTTTACCTTTTCTTTTTCTTATTTTCTTTTTTACTGCTTATATTCCTTGTTTAAGTTTTAATAAAATATTAAAGTGGCACCTAAATTAATGTTCCAACTAATGCCACTCCCACAGAAAATTTAGCACGTAAAAAAATAGTTTTGAAATTGTTTAATAATTAAAAAGCATTTAAATAATAGTTTCGCCGTTGTTTTATTCACTATAGTGCCTTTAAACTCATTATAATAGTGTGGTTCATTCACCAATATTATTTTTTCTTTATTTGTCATATCCAGGACATATTAGTTTTAATATTTGAAAACTTTCACCATTCGACTTTATTTTGAAGTAGAATTTGAATCTGTTTCGAATCAACGCGAGTTTATGAACAGTAACCAAGGTGACGTGGCATTATTAGCAAAGGTTCGTTGTAGCTTAATTATCCGGGCATTACACTCTATATGTGACGCACATGCTTTTCGAAAGTAAAGTGGGAACATTAGCTGATCAATTAAACGTTATCTGTTTAAGTAATATCAGCATCAAATCAGATTCGTATTTGAGCAAAAAGTTTGGAATTATTAGTGGCACGTTCTTTAGCTGGATCGATTGAGGAGCAGTGCTAAGAAGCTGTCAGGACCGGTCCTTCAGTAAAATAATTACCGGAAGACCGGCCTTTTTATTAAACCAGCGAGGAATATTATTACCTGCTGGCAGACAAATCCTTGATACAGAATTCCAGTACACTGAATATTATACAAGGTTGAGCTGGGGGTTGCTCAAAATTTTTATTACAAGCATGCCAATATAATACATAAAGGCGGATATGACACAAGGCAGGGTGGCATACTACTAACTCGTAATAAAAGGTGGTGGATATGTCACAGTGAAGTGGGTGATGTGACTCCAACATATTACAGTTCATCGAGTATCAGAGTGAGACCCGATGAATTTATTTGGTGGTAGGCTTAAGCGGTTATATAACAGTGATCAACTCCAGGATCGCAAGGGACTGACTGGGACTCCACTAAGCGTCGGACTCGCTATCGAAATCTTCATCCATGAGATCGCCTTCATCCACATCTGGCCAAATCAATAAGCCAGGTGAGTACTTTGAATGTACTCGCAAGACAGTTCAGACTTAAGATATAACAAATGCCAACATGATGCATATGAGTATTCCAGCAAAATACGACCTGAAAAAAAAAATTAATGAGCTGCATGCAACGATAGAAGTCGGGTGGTAATCCTCCCGAAATCCATAAGATAAATAGAAGGAGACCAAATGAGTGTCTGAGTGATGCCTCGTAAGAAAATAATAAGTGATAGCAGGCCACAGTCGGGCGTCTGAGCGACACCACATAAAGGGCTTATAAATAAAAAAGAATGCCACAGTCGGACGTCTGAGCGATATCACATAAAGGGCTTATAAATAAAAAGAATGCCACAGTCGGACGTCTGAGCAACATCACA
>LR738715.1:364146782-364166460 GCA_902687465.1 Secale cereale
GGGGAAGGATAAGTCCAAGACCAAATTGGAAAGACAAAACTCAAGTAGGGGAGAAAACAAACAACCTCTTTGAAACTCAATTTGGGCTTGAGCCAACCCAAGAGAAGATCTTCAAGGTCAGAAAACCAAGCTTGAGAAATCTCCAAAAACTTTGGCCAGCAAGATTTTAGAAGAGGCTCAAGAAAAGATCAAATAACCCTCTACCAAAAGGCCACACTTTTGGAAGAAAACCAACTCAAAAATTTGGGGTGTTACAACACCTACCCCCTTAGGAAAAATCTCGTCCCCGAGATTTCAGCTGATCCTCAAATAGGTGTGGGTGTTCTGTCCGAAGGAAATCTTCCCTTTCCCACGTTGCCTCGTCCTCTGTGTGATTACTCCACTGAACCTTGAGGAATTTAATTGACTTCCGACGGGTTCTCCTTTCAGACTCCTCCAAAAAAATTACTGGGTGTTCTCGGTAGGTGAGATCTTGTTGCACATCAAGGTTTTCATGTGACACATGTTTCTCTGGGTTGCTTACACACTTCCTTAGTTGCGAGACATGGAACACGTCATGGACGTCTGACAGTTCCTTGGGAAGGTCCAGCTGATAGGCTACTGTGCCTCTCCGTGCAATTATACGGAAGGGTCCGATGAATCGGGGTGCTAGTTTCCCTTTGACTTTGAATCGTTGCAGTCCTCTCATTGGTGACACACGTAGGTATACCTCTTCACCGGGCTCAAAACTTATTTCCCGATGCTTTTGATCGTAATAGCTCTTCTGTCGGCTTTGAGCGGTTTGGAGTCGATCCCGTATTACTTTTACTCTATCCTCAGCTTCCTTTTAACATATCAGGACCGAATATACGACTGTCCCATGTTTCCGACCAGTTTAATGGAGTACGGCATCTTCTTCCGTACAAGGCTTCGAAAGGTGCCATTTGCAGGCTAGCTTGGTAACTATTGTTATATGCAAACTCGGCATATGGTAAGCTTTCCTCCCAAGTGGTCCCATATGTGAGGACACATGCCCTTAGCATGTCTTCGAGTATTTGATTTACTCGTTCCGTTTGTCCTCTCGTCTGGGGGTGATAAGTTGTACTGAACGTAAGTTGCGTTCCGAGGGCTTGCTGCAACTGGTCCCAAAATTTGGAGACGAACTGAGTGCCTCTGTCGGATATTATAGTCTTGGGAACCCCCTGTAGGCATACTATACGGGCGAGGTAAAGCTTGGCGAGCTTTTGGGTGGTGTGGGTTGTCTTGACTGGTATGAAATGCGCCACCTTGGTCAGTCTATCCGTGATGACCCATATGGCATCATTACCGTGTTTTCACCGTGGTAGTCCAACAATAAAATCCATTCCAATATCGTCCCATTTCCATTCTGGTATCTTGTTTGGCTGTAATAGTCCTGCGGGTTTTTGGTGCTCGGCTTTAATGCGTTGACATGAATCGCAGCATGCGATAAATGTGGCTATATCCCTCTTCATGCCGTGCCACCAAAATCTTTCCTGAATATCCTTGTACATTTTCGTACCTCCAGGGTGTATTGAGTATGGAGCGGTGTGGCTTTCTGCTATAATTTGCTGTTTAAGGTCGTTGCTATTCGATACGCAAGGTCTGTCTCCGAACCATAATATTCCTTCACTGTCTATGGTGAATTCTGAGTCCTTGCCCTGACTTACTTTCCTTTTTATCCCTTCGATGCCGGGGTGTCCAAGCTGAGCCTTCTTTATTTGCTCTATTAACCTAGGCTGTATTTCTATCTTGGATACTTCGCCTTCCGTGACCATCATTAGGTTGAGTCTGGCGAATTCTTGCTGAAATTCGGGTCTCAGGTTCTGTATGCTGCCGTTGTTCGGGCTGGGGTTACGGCTGAGAGCATCTGCTACCACGTTTGCTTTTCCTGGGTGATAGTGGATACTAACGTCGTAATATTTTACCAGTTCCAGCCAGCGTCGTTGTCGTAAATTGAGCTCTGGCTGCGTGAAAATATATCTGAGGCTCTTATGGTCCGTATAAATTTCACAGCGATTTTCAAGAAAAGAGTGTCTCCACTTCTTGAGTGCATGTATGACTGCTGCCAACTCCAAATCGTGAGTAGGATAATTTTCTTCATGTTTTCGCAGTTGCCGGGAAGCGTAGGCGACTACTTTGCCTTCTTGCA
This sequence comes from Secale cereale, assembly GCA_902687465.1. Lineage (NCBI taxonomy): Eukaryota > Viridiplantae > Streptophyta > Magnoliopsida > Poales > Poaceae > Secale > Secale cereale. The sequence goes on from LR738715.1 coordinate 364,148,932, forward strand.
TTAGTACGCATCCGAGGCCTTTCCGGCATGCGTCGCAATATACTTCAAAACTCTTGTGTATGTATGGTACAATTAATACTGGGGCTGTTGTTAATCTCCTTTTGAGTTCTTGAAAGCTTTTCTCACATGCTTCAGTCCACACGAATTTCTTATCTTTCTTGAGTAACTGTGTCATTGGTTTGGCTATGGTGGAAAATCCTTCAATAAACCTTCTGTAATATCCGGCCATATCGAGGAAACTTCGTATATCCGTTACACTGGCTGGTGACTTCCAGCCAAGTACAGCCTTGACTTTATCTGGGTCCACGGCAACTCCTTCTTGTGTTAATACGTGTCCTAGGAAACCCACTTGTCTCAACCAAAATTCACATTTGCTGAATTTGGCGTAAAGTTGATGTTTCCTTAACTCTCCCAGTACGATGTGGAGGTGTTCAACATGTTCTTCAGGTGTCTTTGAATATACCAAGATATCATCAATAAATACCACCACAAATTTGTCCATGAATTTCATAAATACTTTGTTCATGAGGTGGATGAAATATGCGGGGGCGTTGGTCAGTCCAAACGGCATTACTGTAAATTCATAAAGTTTGTATCTTGAGGTGAATGCTGTCTTCGGGATATCTTATGTTCGTACTCTCCGGCAAGCTTCTCGGGTTCTTTGTGTCTCAGAGGGGGATTGAAGCCAATCCCGACATGATCAAAGCCATCGAGCAGATCGAAGCTCCGAAGCGCGTCAAGGATGTACGAAGGCTTGCCGGCTGCGTGGCTGCTCTTAGTAGGTTCATTTCTAAGTCTGCTGAACGCGCCCTGCCGTTTTTCAAAATCTTGAAAAAGGTAGGTCCAATGAAATGGACTCCGGAAGTGGAGGCAGCGCTGCAAGACTTGAAAGGATACCTATCCTCCACTCCAATACTTGTCGCACCTAGGCCACAAGAGAAGTTGCTGCTATACTTAGCAGCAACCAATCAAGTGGTTAGTGTTGCGTTGGTAGCGGAAAGGGAGGCAGATGAGGAGCCCACAGCCCCGACAAGCACATCCAGCGACAAGCAGGGGGCTTCCCCGACAAGCTCTGGCCCCGACAAGGATGAGTCTGCGCAGATGCAAGAAGAAATGCGGAAGAAGATGGTGCAACGCCCGGTCTATTTTGTCAGTTCCCTCTTGCAGGGGGCTAGGTCAAGATACTCTGGGGTGCAGAAGTTGCTTTTCGGCCTCCTCATGGCCTCGAGAAAGCTGCGCCACTACTTCCAAGCACATGAGATAACGGTGGTCACTCGCTTTCCGCTGAAGAGGATACTGCAAAATCCAGAAGCAACGGGCAGGATTGTCGAGTGGGCACTGGAGCTGTCAAGCTTTGGTCTTAAGTTTGAAAGTACTTCAACTATCCAGAGCAGAGCATTGGCAGAGTTCATAGCAGAATGGACACCAATGCCGGACGAAGAGATTCCAGAGACAAACATCCCCTTCAAAGAAGCAAGCAAAGAATGGATAATGTACTTTGATGGTGCCTTCTCGCTGCAACGCGCCGGCGCCGACGTGCTGCTTGTCGCGCCCACCGGCGAGCACCTCAAGTACGCCGTCCAGATGCACTTTCCCAAGGAACAAGCAACGAATAATACTGCGAAGTATGAAGGTTTGCTTGCCGGCCTCAGAATCGCAGCTGAACTTGGGATCAAGAAGCTGATTGTGCGGGGAGATTCGCAGTTGGTTGTCCGTCAAGTGAACAAGAGCTACCAGAGCCCATTGATGGAAGCTTACGTCGACGAAGTGAGGAAACTTGAAGAACACTTTGAAGGCTTGCAGATGGAGCACGTTCCAAGAGCTCTAAATGGCGTCGCAGACGGCCTGTCAAAGTGTGCTGCACTAAAGCTACCTGTGGAACCAGGGATCTTCGTGCTCAAGCTAACTCAACCATCCGTTACACCATCAGTTGGGCAAAGCAAGAAGAGAAAGTTGGTCTCCGGTGACTACTTGCCGACGGATCTCCCTGAAATCACCGCCAAGGTCCCCAAGATCAACGCCCAAGTTGCTGAGGAACAGTCCGCTCCTGCGGACCCAAGGGTCCGTACAGTTGAAGCAGGCATTCCCGACAAGTGTTGTCGCGGCAAGCTTGCCGGGGAACATCCAGCTCCGGCCAAGCCGCAGGTTCTTGCCGTAGAAGCTGACGTTCCCGCAGCAGCAATGATGCCTTTAGCCCTTGTTCTTGAGCCTCAGGCTCCAGCATGGGCACAGCAAATTGTCCGTTTTCTTCAAACTGGAGAACTTCCCGAAGAGCCACAAGAGGCAGAGAAAATAACCAGGCAGTCAAGTATGTATCAGTTCGTTGGCAATGAGCTATACAGAAGAAGACTCAACGGTGTTAGACTGAAGTGCATACCCCGGGAAGATGGGCAGAAGCTGTTGGCAGAGATACATGGAGGCATATGTGGCCACCACATTGGCGCAAGAGCACTTGCCGGCAAGGCGTTTCGGCAAGGTTTCTTTTGGCCAGAAGCCCTCCAAGATGCAGCTGCACAAGTAACCAAGTGTGAAGCGTGCCAGTTCCATGCCAAGAAAATACATCAGCCAACTCAAGCTCTCCAGACGATCCCTTTGTCCTGGCCATTTTCGGTCTGGGGGCTCGACATCCTCGGCCCCTTTCCCCGCGCCGTCGGGGGCTTTGAGTACTTGTACGTCGCCATCGACAAGTTCACAAAGTGGCCGGAAGTGGATCCAGTGAGGAAGGTGACCGCACAGTCAGCAGTCAAGTTCTTTAGGTCAATTGTTTGCCGCTTCGGAATCCCTAACAGGATCATCACCGACAACGGCACACAATTCACAAGTCGCACCTTCATGCAATACGTCCAAGACCTTGGCACCAAGGTCTGCTTCGCTTCCGTTGCTCACCCGAGGAGCAACGGTCAAGCGGAGAGGGCAAACGCTGAAGTGCTGCACGGGCTCAAGACAAGAACTTTCAACAGGCTTCACAAGTGCGGAAGAAACTGGATCGAGGAGTTGCCGACGGCTCTTTGGTCAATCAGGACGACACCAAATCGAGCTACCGGGCAGACACCCTTTGCTCTTGTCTATGGAGCAGAGGCAGTTCTCCCCACGGAACTCGTATACGGGTCTCCTCGAGTGCTCGCTTACGATGAGCTCGAGCAAGAGCAGCTGCGGCAAGATGATGCACTGCTCCTCGAGGAGGACCGTCTTCAGGCTGCTGTACGAGCTGCTCGATACCAGCAAGCTTTGCGCCGCTATCATAGCCGCAAAGTTAGAGCGAGAAGTCTCGAGGAAGGCGACCTTGTTCTTAGGCGCGTACAGTCCGCCAAGAATTCCAACAAGTTGACGCCAAAGTGGGAAGGCCCTTATCGGGTGAGACAAGTCACAAGGCCCGGCGCTGTCCGCCTTGAGACCGAAGAGGGCTTACCGGTGAGCAACTCCTGGAACATTGAGCACCTTCGAAAGTTTCACCCATAAGGCGCGGTTGCCGTGATCCGCTCCGGCAACCACCTTTTGTACAAGTCTTGCCGCTGTTGCATGTAAACCTTTGTACAAAGCCGGGCGCAGATTCCGTGCATCAGTAAAGCTTTTGTGCCTTGCACAACTTGTCGTTTCATGCCTTTTTCGTTTTCCTTGCATGTGTTATCTGACACTTTGTGCAGCACACACCTCCGGTAAGCAATAACGAGCCGCAAGGCTCCATATCTATGTTTCCTCCCTTTCTCTTTTCTCCCAAACAGAAGAAGGATTCCTCGCGCACAAGTTTGCCGGGGGGGAAGGAGACAGTGGCATGGACCAAGTGCCGTTCAAGAAAGCCTAGCCTTGCCGGGAAGCAAACAACACAAAAGCTAAGTTGCCAAAGTTTGAGCATTCAAATTTTTTAATTTTAAAGTTATCTTCCTTGAACGATCACACCTTGTATGGAAAACCTGTGCGCGGAGGAACCCACCCGTGGCTAGCCGCGCCCTTATTTTGTTTTGAGCACGCTCAACGGCTTAAGTGTGCTGCGACAAGTGTCGCGCCCTTACCTCGTTTTCGAGTTCGCTCAACAACCTAAGTGTGCTGCGACTAGCTGCGGCAAGGTTTCTTGCCGGTAGAGGCATTGCTAGTAGGCTGCTGAAGTTCCGCACTCAGCGCTTGCGGCAAGGGTCCTTTCGCCGGCAAGTTCCCTAAAAGCGTAGGGTAAAAGCATACATGGCAAAGAAGTCAAGTAAAGGAAATGACACTGCATTAACTACCCAAAATAAAGTTATATTACAAGATGACTTGTCGCTGTTCTAATAAACTACTGTCCATAACGTGATTAGCAGCGACAAGGGAAGCAGAAAGGAAGACAATCTAGTCCACGCGGTCGCCGTCGACCCTCCTGATCTTGCCCACCTTGGCCACGATGGGGGCGACAAGAGCCTTCAGCGCCTCCTGGTCGGCGTTGGGCGGCAAGGTCCGGAGGACGTTCTCAAGATTGATCCCGGGGTTGCAGTAGACTATCTTCGTCAGCACTCTCTCCACAACTCCCGTGCAAAGCCTGCGCGCTCGTTCGCCAGCTGCGTGGGGATCCTCTCACGGAGCTGCTCGAGAGCCGGCGCCACTCCCCTGAAGAATAAGCTCAGCTTAGCTCTGTGAGGGAGTTTCACATCGGGGGAGTACCCGAGGTGCTCTGTCCCCAGCCCCGCCAACTCTCTGTCGATGTCAGCGGCGGCGGTGACAAGCTCCTCGGTCCACTGCTCCACCATCTGCGTGAGGGCGGCGCTGTCCAGCAGCGCCCTCTCAGTCCGGAGGTCCTCCTTAAGCTTTGTCTCCTGGTTCCTGGCGCTGTCGAGCGATGCAGTGAGGGTGGACAGCTTCAATTCTAAGTCCGCAACAGAGTCCTTGGCGACGGTGAGCTCCTTGCCCTTGTCGGAGAGACGGACCTGCAGCTCCGAGTGGCTGTGGGCGTCTTTCTCCCTCTCCAACGTGAGCGCGGCAACCTTCTCTTCGCTCGTCTTCAAGTTGATCTCCAACTGTGCCACCCTCGCCTCCAAGTCTCTCTTGGCGGTCTCTGCAGCTGCAGCGGCGTCCCTCGCTTCCTGTAGAGCCCCGCCAATGGACTGCTCGCGCGCGGCAAGGTCGTCCTCGTGGCTGTCGAGGTCAACATTCCGCTGCGTTAGCTCTCCTTCCCGCCGGGACAGCTCCTCAGCGGCGAGTCGTTGCTGCTCCTCCGCTTCAGCCTTCTCGAGGATGAACGCTTTGTGCGCCTCGGCGAGCTCCTCCCGCTCCTCCGCCAAGGACCGGAGGGCCGCCTGGTTGGCGGCGCGGAGCTCCTCGATGCGCTTCTCCAAATCGACACCTGCCTTGGCAGCCAGAGCCTCTCGGGACTCCAGCTTGGCCTGCCTGGCACGGTACAAGGCCAGAAGCCGGCGCAGAAGCTGCTCCTCCTCGGCTCATTGCTGCTACCAGACGCGTCGACGAACTTCAGCCCCGCGGAGGCGAGGACTTCCCCATCGAAGACCTCCCCCTCCGCGGGCGCCCTTGACGAAGAAGCCCACGGAAGTTGGATGAAGACCCCGTTTCCGGCCTCCAAGTAGGCGCCAGTTCCGGCCGCGGCAGCGGCGGGGTCGGCGGTCGGCGCAGCGTCAAACACTCCTGTGGCCTCAGGGCCGTCAGTGCGACCGCCGGTCCCCTCCTCAGCCGCCGCGTCGGCGTCCCTGGTTGCCTCTTCGACGACGGGCTCCTCGGTGCCGACCGCCTCCCCGGTGGCCGCGGCGTCGTCAGCGTTGCCGCGCACGGGCTCCTCGGTGGCGGCCTCCGTCTCCATAGGCTCTGGAGCGGACGAGTCTGAAGACAAGAAGAAGAAAGAAGAATGATCAAGCAAATATCCAAAAAGAAGAAATCAAAAGAAAAAAGCACAAGGGTTACCTGCGCGGGCCTCTTCTTCGACGGGGTCCCTCGCCGGGGGGTCCTCCCTTAGCGGCGTGGTAGTAGTCCCCGCCGGCGGAGGGCCGCTGGCGCTTTCCCTTGGCGGGGTGCTCACCCTTGGCGGGGTGCTCGCCCTTGGCGAGGTGCTCGCCCTTGGCGGAGTACCCGCCCTTGGCGGAGCATCCTCCCTCTCCGGGGAGCTCCTCCTTGGCGGGGAGGTTGAGACGAGCGGCTCGTCGGGAGCGGTCTCTGGGCGCTCCTGGGGCTGCGGCTCTGCTTCTGCACAAAACAACAAACAAACAAGACGATTAACAAGGATAAGAAGCCCACGCGCGCCCGACAAGCGAAAAAGTAAACAGAAGACTTACGCTGGGGGCTGCGCTGGGGGCTGCTCTACGGGATAGCCGGCTGGTCCGGCAAGCTTGTCGCTGGCGCATCCCCCGCTGCTGCGACGGGCTCGTCCTCGAGGTCAACCACCGGGATCTTGGCCCTCTTCGCCACCCTTTGGGCCAGGGTCCTGGAAGACAGACATCAAACAGAATCAGACAAAGAAGATTCAAGACAAGAACAGCAAATTGAAGAAAACCAAGAGTTGCAAGTACTTACTCTTCCTCCTCCTCGTCGGAACTGAGAACGGAGAAGTCGAAGTCTGCCTCGCGCAGTCCGGTGCGAGGAGCTGGAGGAGTAGGCGCCCTCGGCCGCTTGCCGGGAGCGGGGTCGGTGGTCTGAGAAGACCCCGCTCCGGTCGTCGCCGAGGCCCAAGGGGCGGAAGGAGCAGTGGAGCCCGTGCGGGAAGATCCTCCCCCGGCCGCTGCTGAGGCGCGAGGCTCCCCCTTGACGGCCTTGCTCGTCGTGGTGGCGCGCGTCGAGCGGCGCTGCGGCTGCTGGACCGCCGGCTGCCTCGCCGTGTCTACGGCCTTGCGGAGACGTTTCTTCGGTTGAGGCGGAGGACTTGGTGGTGGCGGAGAACTTCCCGAGGATGAAGAGGAGTCGTCAAGGCCTAGAGACCCGCCCGAGTCTTCGGCAGAATCGCTTGATTCAGCGCCTTGCTCGGCGGGCTCGCTCGACTCTGTGCCTTGCTCGGCAGCCTCGCTCGTCTCGGCGGGCTGCCCGGCAGGCTTTATCAGTTTGAGGATCTCTTCCTCCTCGGCCCGACTCACCGCGTCCGCTGCATCCGCCTCGTCCAAGGAGTACCCAAACTCGCCCGCGGCCTCGGCTACGGCTGCCTCCTCCATCCTAGTGGCGATATACGCCACCTCCCGGTCGGTGGTGTCGCGGGTGAGACCTTTCTTCTCATCGAGATCGATCGGCAGCTCCACCAAGTTGTCGAAGAAGGTTTGTCCAGCTTCGTCAGAAGGCGCCAGCCAAGTGGGGTCAACCCCGTGGGAGTCGCACAACGGCATCGCCGCGCGGATAGCACTAAGCGACGAATTGTTGCATAGTGGAACTACCCCCCGCGGCGAGGCGAACCACTCCGGGTGCTTGGCGTCGTGCTTGAACAGCTCACGGAGCATCCCTTTGAGCTCCAGGACAGTGAAGTTATAGTTAAGGCCGGGGCGCAGCCTCATACAGTCTGCCGCGTTGCCGAAATCCCAAGCAGGCCTGTTCCTCTCCTGCAAGGGAGCGATGCACCGGCGAAGGAAATCTGCCCCGACCTCACCTACAGTAAGATTAGCTTGCCGGAGGTGAAGAATCCTAGTGAGGGCTATCTTCAGCTTCTCGTCCTCCGGGGCCAGATCACTCCAGTCCTTGCCACGCACTATTGCAGCTCGGCGCGGGGAAGTAAACTGCTGGGGTCCATCCTCCATGATCCAGCACCAGTCGGCCCTCCACTCCTCCCACTTGCCGCGGAGCTCTCCAATCAAGTATGCCTCTTTCTTATTGAGCCTAAAGATCCAAGAAATCCCACCGGACAGGGGGGACCCAGACTCTACCCGAGGCGTAAAAAAATGGCGGAAGAGGGCTACATTGGGGTGGACTCCGACAAAGTTTTCGCACAGATGTGCGAAAACGGCCATGGTTAAGATTGCGTTCGGGGTGAAATCCAGAAGATGGAATCCATACGTGTTCATAACATCGCATAAGAATTCGGAGTATGGAGGGCAGAGTCCGCAATGGAAGAACAGGGAAAAGTAAGGATAACCTCCTGGAAACATGTCGCAGGCTTCGGCGGGGAGAACCCTGGTGCGCGGGTGAGCTTTCGTTTCCCTCGACCAGAAGAGGTAAAACTTGTCCTTCAGCTCCCTCGCGCCGAGCCTCGGCGGGAAGACCACCATCCTCTTCCGCATTGCTGCAAGCTTCGCCGCCCGTTCGGTCTTCGCGGCTTTCGCCTTGTCGCCCTTCGGGGCCATGGCGGGGACGGCGAGGGGGGCCGTCGGCGCTGGGGAGGCTGGCGGCGGTGGAAGAAGGGCGGAGCGCTGCTCTCTTTCAACCTTCGGGGAGGAGGGGAGCGGCGGGGGTTTCTGGAGGTTGAAGACGCAATGAAGCAATGGGGGAAACTGCCCCTGTTTCCTCTGCTTTTAAGGGGGGGAGGGGGACGTTCCGCATTTTCCCATTAAAGAAACATGCCATGATCTCTCCCACGACGCCGCAATCGACGCGTGCCGTTAGGGAGGGATGCGGCAGATACGGAGTAGGCTGCGGCGCGCCGCGGGCCGCGTGTGCCCGTGCACTGTTTTGGGCCTGGCCCAATAGCGCTCGGCACCGTGTGTGGCCCAGGCCCGGGGGCTCCTGTCGGTGTACTAAAGTAGGGGTACCTTAGTATCCCGACTTGTGCACGGGCAGTAGCAGCGTCCCGTGGCAGGGCTTGGCACGCGCCCGTCAAAGCCCGCTTTGGTTCCTTTGGAGCCATTCAAGAACAAAGTATTTAAGTCAATGAAACAAGGCCCCGGCAAGAGGAGCTTGCCGGGAAGGCCGCTCCAGGCTCAAAACCATACCTTTAGCACAAGACCCTGGCAAGAGGAGCTTGCCAGGAAGGCCAAAGCATGGCATTTCAGAAGACTCGCCGTGGCGCATCGCGCGCCCCGGCAAGGCCCGGAGAGCGACAAGCTTCCGGGCGCGGCAAGGTAGCGACCGCGGCAAGGCACTTGCCGCGGCAAGCTTCTACTGTGTGCCTGCGCTCCAGCTCATCTGGCCACGCGTCGCCCTGGGGCCCTTCCAGGGGCACGTGGCGGAAGGCTGTGCAGCCTGGGGGACACGGTGGCAAGCCACGATGACGAGGCTACCGTCGTGGCGGACGGAGACGCCCGGATGGACGCTTTTTTGCACTATTTGGGGGTGACAACGATGGGCATTCAATGCCCTTGTCCCCCACCATCAGGGTTAGGTACAAAACATTGTAAATACACTGTTACAACTACCACCATTTTTACGATTCTACCCTCACCCACGTTGCCACCTGTCGGTGACCCCTTGACCTATAAAAGGAGGCCCATGCACAACGTAGGGGGGGTTCCGACTCTCGATCACTCCCACGCTCGGTGTTGTAAGCGGCAAGTACTGTAGATCTTCTCGCTCCCGAGCCAAGAACACAATACAAACCAAGGCAGGAGTAGGGTTTTACGCATCCGTGCGGCCCGAACCTGGGTAAACTGCTCGCGTGTGCGCCTCGATCCGCTCTTTGTGCTCCCTCCGCTCCCTTGTCGTACCGAAAAGGGGCTCCGGTCCCATAGGTGTTCGTGGGCGATCAGTTTCCCCGACACCCGCGATGCGACCTGTATATAGTGATTTGCAAGCCGGCCCGATTAGTTACCGTAATTTTACGCTTTGCCCCGTTTACTTTTGATAGAGCGAAGACATGATATATATACAGTAAAATAACTGCAGTATCATGAATAAGAAAAAACCTAGACTATACAATAAATAAATTATGACATATTACATCCATTGGACATCAATGTTCGCCACCAGTGATAATAAAGCACAAGCAGACAACAGATTACATACACTGGGCATCAAAGATCGCCACCACTCCAAATAAACACACCAAAAAAATAATATACGAAACTGACAGCACTTTAATAGAGTTCAAGAAAGGTTAGCCCTTCTCAGAAGCTATAGCGCAAGCAGCTGAGCAAGCTGATGAGACTGCGCTTGTTTGACGCTTATATCCTCTACCTATTGCTGCATAGCATCAATGGACGTAGTAGACTTCTCGTTGATCTTCTATAGAGATTGGAGTTCAAGCAGGGGTTCAGCTGAACCATGTCTTACTGCTTGAAGTTAAGACAGAAGAATTTTATAGATTCAGGTGGCAACTTCATCGAGCTTGTGTCACTTCTATTAGCGAGTAACTTCAACGCTACATCAAGACATGACTTTGGAGTTGTATCACTATCTCCAAGATGTGTCGCCTTCTTCCCCGCAATATATGCAATGGGTTCATATCACTATCATTGTGGCAGTTCTTCATGGGATCAGAGGTATCACTCTAAAGATAATCAAGCAGTCATATGAGAGGTTTTGCACATATAAGTATCAGTGCTGACAATTCATCACCTTTCTTATTAGCGAATAAATAGACAAAGTTTAAAATAGCATTAACACAATATGCTATTGTTCACGTTAAGACATGGCAGGAAATGACATTGTGAAGGAGTTGGCAGCTTCACGACACCACTGGATTATAGATCAAGAACTCAAACATACATGCGGTGCTAAAGAACACATAAGTATCAATGGTTAGTGTACTGTCAATTTATCCCATTTTAGATTGGCAAATGAAGAGATGGTTTAAATAATAGTAGAATAATATGACATTGTTCAGAGTTAAGACATTGCAGAATACGACATTGTGTTGTAGTGGGTAGTTTCACAACAACACTAGATTAAGGATCAAGAACAGAAGCATACATGCAGTGCAAAAGAAGATCACTTGCTCTATATAGTTTAGTTTACATGGTATGAAGAAGGAACTTGGTTGTACAGCTGAAAACTTAAATTGAGAAGGACAAACTTATGTTTATGAACTTCATAATAAACTGGAAACATGCAATTTGATGAAAACACCAAAAATAAACAGCTGTTGCAGTCATGCCTAACCTAATATACACAACAAAGTTTGAAGGCTTGAGAAGGACAAACTTACATTATTGGTGAAGACCATCTCTATAAACCCCTTGTCCATGCTGATGGGGGGCAATTCAAGAAGATTACCACATAATCTTTGTCATAAGCATTGCCTTTATTCTAAATTTTGTTAAGAGTAAATATAGATGTGATAATATAAGAAAAAATGGAGAATATTTAAGATAAGATGAAGAATGATGCTACATAACCAACTAGCTATACATATAAGTACAACGATACAGGAAAATGGTACTGCCAAGACCAATGCAGAGCTAAACTTCTTCCGTACCATTGGTTTTATCCAACCTTACGGTAAGAGTAAATATAGATCAGATGTGTAGAAAATGGAGGGCAAAGGAAAATAAGCTGCAGAGTGATGGTACATGAACAACTAGCTGTCTATATAAGTACACTAGTAAAGGATAGTAGGTACTAAGAAGAACAATGAAGAGCTAAATTTTTTAATTGGCATTGGGTATATTCTACATTAATGTAACAATTAATACATATCTGATAATTTGGAGCGAACAAACTGCTGTCACATAATGAACAAGGTATGAATGGAAGTACAGTTATATAGGACAACAGGTACCAATAAGAGCAAAGCAACGAGCAGGATAATTGTGTTATCATGTCGTCCTTTTCAAACCAGAATTCTTCTCCGAGCAGATTTCCTGCAAAAGAGATCCACAAGGCACATGCGGAAAAGTAGAAGTTCAAATTCTCATGTGATACCATAGACAATACCTCATCCTAGGAACGAGACCAGTGCATAACAAGGTTTTTCCATTGAAAGTCTTCTAAATTTAGCACAGGAGACATTGCCAAAAATTCATTTATAGACCTGCCATCAATGTCTGTTTTCCTCAGGTAACACCGATACTGCCGCAATGCTTCCTTGAAAAGCGCAAGCAAGCTTTGCATGTCATGACTATCCAGATTGGCCCTCACCTAGTTACAACAATGTAATTTAATTCATTGATGTGTTCAATCAGCAGAAAACAGGAAAATAATCACCATGAATAATAGCACTTGCACGTAAGTGGGACAGGAAGATGTGAAAATGGTGTTTGTCTTCACTATAATCTTCCAATGATGGGAATATATGCATGCATTTCCTAAGAACATTGAAAGCATTGTGTTTTAAACTGGGAATAACTGGAATGGGGTTCCAATCTACAGGAATTGGCCGTCGCTACAGTTGCGATAGGTCTTTGGCCGGTGACCTTGTTGTACTTTTTGCTGGAATGGGATTTTTTTGTGGTACGGCTGGTGCTATGGCAACTGAAATCGGCATACCTTTTGCTAGAGTGCAGATCCTGTGTGGTTGGGCTAGTGGTGTGGCCAATGAAGTATGGGTACAGTCTGTTGGAGTCAGTCCTATGTTTTGTGTCACTTGTGTGGCACCCCGGCTCAGAGAAACTGGAACGCCACGTATTCCAGCCCAGAGATCGAGAAGAAGTCTTCTGGAATACGGCACTGCTTAGCATAGAACAAACCAGCCTTCTATTATTACACGAATATGGATACAAGGTCTCCGATATTACAATGGATAACATCGGCACGGCGACACTACGCCAACCCCAGTTGCTCTATGCAAGCAACAGAACAACTTGAAGTAGCTGAACTTCTACTGGCAGCGGAACAACGAACGGCGATGATGGACTCCAATCCGTAGGGACCCTCGCCGGAACGTTTATCCTAGCTCGCGAACACAGGCACAACACCAAACAAGCAAGCAATCCAGGCATGACCTGCAAACTGGCATGACACGCTAGGTCAGTACATTGAATGTACTTGCATGCTCACAATAAACCAAAAGCATTCAAGACAAACAACAACATGGCATTAGCAGGTTAATTTAATTCAGGAACATGATACTAACAAAATAACATGGCATGCACAACTGAACATGAAACGACAAGAACAAGCATAGCATGAACATACGAGCATGATGATGCTACATCCAACATGGTGATACTAACATGCACCAACTTACTCTGCTCGACTTATCTCATAACCATCACAAATATCCAACAACTCATTATCCTCGATACCACTGTGATCATTCGGCGATCACAGCCACGACCAACACTTGGTCTCAAACAGTGATCCTTCCGGCGATCACAACCAACTTATCTCATCATCGAACCAGGGTTGTTATTATTATTATTATTATTATTATTATTATTATTATTACTGTTGACTCACGGTGTGACCGACATGAACTGGGCCCTTATCCGCGGGCGCGACTATCGATAGGTTAGACACACACTCTGCAGAGGTTAGCGCACTGTACCCACACCACAGAACCCATGGCCTCTTTCTCCCATTCGGGTGGACCAACGACATTCTGACAAAACCGATCTACTGTCATGGGACTCTCCCGGCCACTCCGACTCTTCCCCTACTGGATTAGTTCTGGGTGGCCCCGTGTCCACCAAAGACACACCGACCACCGTCATGGTCAAACTGTCCCAAACGTGGAACTACACACCGACCACCGTCGTGGTCAAACTATCCCAAACGGGGAACTCGGATCCAATCAAGAAAAACGGGCACACAAGGTTATGTCTGCTTACCGGGCCAAGGTACCGCACGCCCATAACCTTCCCTCGTTGGAGGCACCAGCGAGAGGCATGGCATTAGACCCAGTTAGGACCTTCCCATAAAGGTAAGTGTGGCTGCACTGGTCAGCTCGATTTGGTGGCACCATGACTCAGCCAACAGTTGTTCAAGTTCATTATTATCCGGTTAAACTTGAATGCAATAAGCCTAGTCATAATAAATTAACATGATGTAACTACAATGCATGAACATGATATCAACATAAGCATGGAGGTGCAACATAATCATCAAGCATAACCATAATGAAATATTTAACCAAATGAGCATGGCATACTGGCTAGCATGAATATCACAAGTATAACGCTACTCATAGCATACATGACTACTAGCATCATAAAAAGATACCATGCAAGAACGTGGCAAGAACTCTATCAAGTAAACATGTAAATAACTGGATGCAACGAGACATGCATATCAACGGTACTTGACAGACCACAAGCATGCAACAGATGATCATTACTATTACTAGCATGTACTTCTACTACCAAGCATAACATGTGAGCATGATAATAACAAGTAGTACAAGGTAACAAGAAGCATTAGATCATAGCATGACAGTGAACATGAAACCACGGGCATAACCGAAACAACGACAACAGTAGAAAACAAGCAGACATAAAAAATGCAAACTTTTATTAAATATTCAAGTTGAAACCATGACTACTGCATGAATATCATGCAAGTGCTTATTGTGGCTTGCCTGGGGTGACGGGATACTCCGGGAAGAGGTGCGGTGAAGCCGCGGAAAGAATCGCCGGAAATAGTACTCTCTCGGAGGGGCTATTTACGGCAAGGGCAAAATGGTCATTTTCATAGTGTCAAACCATAGTAAAAAATTTACCAGCAGAACGTGCTCGACGAGAAGAAGAAGTGGGCTTTGGAATCACCTCAATCGGAGTCTCGGGCAAAAAGTAGTGATAGTTTCTCTGCCAGGGACCCATTTGTAAATAAAACAATCACAAACAGGCCCTCGGCTGGAAAAACAGAACGCGCACTCCAGGAAATACGCTTTCGGAAAGGGAAAACGCATTCGCGCTAATGCGCTTCCACTTATCCATGTCGGCGTGGGCGGGGCCGGCCTTGTGTCGCTTACAGGTGGGGCCCATGCTGCTTCTCTCTCCTCCTATCTCCTCCTTCTTCCCGACAGAAAATAGAGGAGGGCGAGGCCGCGTGACGCCGGTGCCGGCCCGGCTCACTCCGGCCGCCTCCAGCGCAGGCTCAGGTACCGGCGTGCTCGGCAAGGAGCACCGCGCCCACCTGGCCTGATTTGGAACGCCGAGGAGGGGCGGAGCGGTGGCAACACAAGGGGGCAGTGGACTTGCGGCGGCGGCCGATCCTCGAGGGACGCGACCAGGAGCACTCCGGCAACGAGCTGGGTAGAGGGGAAGGTGGGCTGGAGTGGTGGGGTTCTACTAGTGGTGAAATAAGGGAGGGAGGGGCTCGGCAGTGACTGAATTTAGGCGGAGGACCCGAGCGGCCATGGCGGCATTGGGCGGGCTTTGGAGCTCCTCGAGCTTGTTGGAGCAGTCGAGGAGGCTAGAGGGAGAGTGGGGAGCAGCTTGGGATGCCCGGGAGGCCGCAGGGATGGCTATATATATCCGCGGGCGAGGAGGCCGAGCTGGCACCGCCGCAGACGCATGTCCGGTGCCGCGGACGCGTGCCCTCGCCCGCGAGCTCGCGGGTAGGAGACGAGGGAGGTGCAGGGGAATCGCTCACGGGGCAGAGGAGGCCAAGTGCACAGGGAGGATGGCGACGGCGACGAATAGAGCCAAACCGCCACTGTGCTCTTGTGGGCGCGCGGTGGCTTGCGTCGGTGAGGAAGCGGACGGAGGGGGAGAGGGGTCCAGGTGATCGGCGACGACGAGAGGAGGACAATGGACATGCTCACAAGCTCGAAGACACTGAGAGGAGGAGGGGGTCCAGCACAAACAGCGTTCTCGCCAGGCATACTGCAAGCCAAAGCGGTGGTCACCGCACAGACTGGCATCAAGAAGAGCCAAATGGCTGGCAATTGTTGTCTAGTGGTAAAAGCATCCAAGGTAGGTTTTAACTCAAGTGGTAGATTGGTGAGAACGGCCCTGGTTAAAAGATTATCCACCTCTGAAGTTTACTTCAGTAAACTTTGAGGAGAAATGATGATTAATAAGAAATGAGTTGGAGCCAAGGAGATTGTCTGTGGTGATTAGCTTAGGAAGAACTACCAGACTGGGGAGTTTGGAATAAAATGGACCAAGATTTAATATGGTTGCTTTGCAACTGCCAAATCTGGTCCAGAAAAAAGATGATGAAGTAGCACTCACTTGGAGTAACCACTTGAGCTGAAATTTGGTGTAGAGAGGTTATTTGACCACATGGAGATGCTGTAAAAAGATCAGTCCATTTGGAGTTACCAAAGTGGCACTTCCTTCACAATGCTCCATTCTGGCCAGTAACTTAGAAAATTTACTGGGGGTAAATGGGTAACTGGATGGAGCCAAAACTTGGTGGAGAAGGTAGATGTAAATGTAAGAATGCCCTGGTAAATTGCCAGCTCAAATGAAGCAAGGTAAAATAGGGTTGCTTCACAAAGTGGAAATTTAACCAGAAAACAAGATTTGGAGCTGAGCTCACATAGATGATCTCTATGAGCTCTAATTTGGTAGAGACTCATGATTTGGTCAAATGAAGGATGTGACCAAGTTTCATCTCATTTGGACATGCCTAGAATATACTTCCTTCACAAAGTTCCTTTCTGAACAGAAACTTTGGAAAATCATTGAACAATATTCACTAGGCAAATGAGTGTGAAAACTGGCACATGTCAATGATATGGACATGAAAGGATGCCCAAGGAGTTTGGAGTCAACTGAACAAAGATAAATAGCACTTGCTTCACAAAGTGCCATTTAGGGCAGAATAGGAAAAGGAATATTTGAGAATTATTTTTGAACATCGCAAGGAAAAGTTTTGTCATATCGGATGAAGATATGACCCAAACAATTTATTAAAAGTTATTTGGGAATTTTTGAAGGATCAGAAATATAGGTTGCTTCACAACCTAGGGCACACAGGGTTATTCCTTCAACATAAAAGGAATATTCCCTAGAAAAAGAAATTAGGGTTTGGTCAAGCAGTGGAGTGACATGATCTTGGCAAGGTTTTTGGGAATGATGAGCCACTTGGGAGGGAAAAAGAGGATGATTTCCCAGGTGACAAGGCCACAGAACCACTCCAAAAAGAAAAACAGAGCAAAAACCAATTAAAAAAGAAAAATAAAAGGGCGAAAAACCAGGCTGTCACAACTAGTTGTAGAGCCAACATAAGTGGGGTGCTATCTGATTTCTCTGGTACTACCATGTTTTTGAAGGACTTTGCTGGTGCTCCTTCAGGTTCGGCAATCACCCTCTTCCTTTTTGATGTCTAATGCACAAGAACAGTATTTGAGTTAGAAAACATGGTATGATGATAGATGGAATATGTATTGATAATGGATGGGCATGGCATCTTGACATATATGATGTGTAAACTAAGCAGACGGCGGTGCAACGAAGTAGAAGAAATGCAAGACACCTTATGCATGATACGTGCAATCAACAAAACCTTGCTAAATTAGAACAGGCACGTTGATGGGCGAACAAGATAGGCCATCTGCTTCGACTCCTCGAGGTCGGAATAGTTATTAGGATCATATTCTGAACAAGAATCTGCAAGTGGGGAGCGTATGAGTTTTATTGCATCCAGAATGGAACTCAATGCATTGGTGCCAAGTTTGTTGGTCATTGCACTATTCCGTAATATTCTTTTGATGCGTGCATTCTCATATTAATTGTGATTACGTACAATATGTGAGAAGCATCAAGACATAAATAGTAGTGAGATTATCATTGTAATGCAGAGGATATTCTAATATAACAGGGGCTCCCTGTAAACCATTTTGTGCTATCACTGGATTCTGATGGGAGAGCCCATGTGTGCTGT
>LR738715.1:364166470-364190184 GCA_902687465.1 Secale cereale
ATGCACAAGAACAGTATTTGAGTTAGAAAACATGGTATGATGATAGATGGAATATGTATTGATAATGGATGGGCATGGCATCTTGACATATATGATGTGTAAACTAAGCAGACGGCGGTGCAACGAAGTAGAAGAAATGCAAGACACCTTATGCATGATACGTGCAATCAACAAAACCTTGCTAAATTAGAACAGGCACGTTGATGGGCGAACAAGATAGGCCATCTGCTTCGACTCCTCGAGGTCGGAATAGTTATTAGGATCATATTCTGAACAAGAATCTGCAAGTGGGGAGCGTATGAGTTTTATTGCATCCAGAATGGAACTCAATGCATTGGTGCCAAGTTTGTTGGTCATTGCACTGTTCCGTAATATTCTTTTGATGCGTGCATTCTCATATTAATTGTGATTACGTACAATATGTGAGAAGCATCAAGACATAAATAGTAGTGAGATTATCATTGTAATGCAGAGGATATTCTAATATAACAGGGGCTCCCTGTAAACCATTTTGTGCTATCACTGGATTCTGATGGGAGAGCCCATGTGTGCTGTAATATGGTGTGTGCATTAATATAACCTGGCACAACTACATAAAAAGATAGGCTCCCTGTTGGGAGCTCCAAAAGTAAGGACAGTCGGCGGATGATAGGTTCGTAATATACTTTATAGAAAGTTTATTGCCAAACCATGATAACAAGAGCACACAACAACTAGGCAGATCGTAGTGTCGATAAAAGGGGTACACCATACCCAGCATAAATAAATCGGGTAAGTGGAACTGGCCGGAAAATACGGTGTTGTATTGCCACTACTAATTGAAAGCCTATCGATCACCTACAGGCCAGCTCTATTAGCTGTGGACTGCTATTGCCGGTACGACTAGAAAGGCTTTGGAAAACAACTCTCTTCAACTAAAGGTGCCGTACTGTTAATATCAGTGTAACTCTCAAAGGCGAGACAACTCCCCGCATTTCCTTGCTAATCTTATAGGATTCAAGTGGGCAGGCCACTACCATTCTTGTTCCGGCGTTTAAAAAATCCTACAAATCAAGGAGGCCCGAAGATTTGAAAGTATCCATCACAACCGACCGAATAGACATGTACACTACAGATGTCCCTGCTCCTCTTCACAACAAGGAACATATTGTATTGTACTATTATACTCCCTTTGTTCCAAAATGTAAGTCTTTGTAGAGATTTCTACTATGAATTTAGAAACTGAGAGAGTACTTATTAAAGAAGAACAGAAGAGGAACATGATGAAGAAGAGCAAGAAGATTTAGGATAATAAAATGTTTGTTGTGTAGTGCCCACACATGATGAACTAGAGCACATTAGAATGCAACTCCCTCCAGTTTCTCTACGTACGCCCCCGATTTGACCGTCCACTAATCATGCACGCAATTGTGTACGACCAAGATCAGGGACTCACAGATAGATATCACAACACAACTCTAGACACAAATTAAAGATCATACAAGCTTCATATTACAAGCCAGGGGCCTCGAAGGCTCGAATACATAAGGTCGATCATAGACGAGTCAGCAGAAGCAACAATATCTGAGTACACACATAAGTTAAACAAGGTGCCATAAGAGGGCTAGAATAAACAGGGATACGAATCAAACAGGCAAGGCCTCCTGCCTCGGATCCTCCTAAACTACTCCTGGTCGTTGATAGACTCCACGTAGAAGTAGGCTCCGGCAGGGTAGTCGTAGTCGTCGGCAGTGGCATCTGGCTTCTGGGCTCCACCCTCTGGTTGCATCATCCGAGATGAAGGGAAAATGAAGGAAAAGGGGGAGCAAAGAAACCGTGAGTACTCATCCAAAGTACTCGCAAGCAAGGATCTACACTGTCGGATTCAGGGCTCCGCAAAACCCGTTAAGTTCGAATACAGGGGCGTGAACGAAGATCTCTCCCACACATGTCTACCTAGCGCCTCGCTCTCGTCTCGGTGGAAGGATTCAAGCAAACAACGAACAAACACACAAGAGTTTACCCAGGTTCGGGCCACCGCAAGGTGTAAGACCCTACTTCCGTCTTTAGTGGATTGGCTCCGGGCGAGCTAGAATATGAACTGGTACAAGGATTCCTGAGCTCAGGAGGCGAGCTCAGGAGGGTCAAGAGGCTAGTGCTCTTGCTCCTTGTGTGGTGGTCAATTGTGTGTTCGAACCCCCTTTGCAGTGGAGGCTCTAGCTACTTATATAGGCGGCCACGGTCCTCTTCCCCCGAAATGTTTAGGCGGGAAGGGATTCCACAATGGCCATTTTTGAGCGGGAGCACAAGGACGTTCCTACCCTGACAAAAGCAGTCTTCGCCTATAAGAGGATCAGGCGGTGACATGGTGGTGGCCTCGACGGTGACATCCTCCTTATCGTCCTTGCGGTCTTTGGTCTTCTTGCACCAAAGAGGAAACCTTTGCCCCGCTCCTTGGGAACCAACGACTGCGCTGTCTCCTTTGCACCGAAATGGAAACTGTGCCGCTGGAAGACGCTGGCACTCGCTGGCGCGGTGCGTCACTACTGACATCACTGCCTCCTCCTGAGGCAGGCTTGGCCTTGGATTCTCCACCCCTCCGGAACGCCTTGCCGAGGCCGCTCCCGAGGGGGTCTTGGTGTTGTTCTCCTCGTGAGGCCTGGCCCCTCGCGAGGGTCTTGACCAGCCAGTCGATCAGCTGGGACGTACCGGGCCGCTTGAAGGAGCGCGTCGCGGCCCATAGACACACAAGTCTGGGTACCCTGGTTCCCAGGACGCCGACAGTAGGCTCCGGGTCCAAGGCGCGCGCGGAGTTGGCTTCGGGGCGAAGCCTTAGTCGAGGACGAAGCGCCACGGGCCCCAAAAAGGGTGCGGGCCAGGCTGGCGCGCGACGCTTGGATGGGACGCGAGCGAACCCGCTCCCCACGCCGTCTCGGTAACTGTGTGTCTTGACAAAAGGGGCCTTCTCGGCCCTCCTTCCTTCCTGCTTGGATTTCTTCCTTTTGCGCCTCTTGCCTCTCTGCATCCTTCGGCCCTCCTCGACCATGGCGAAGAAGAACAAGGGCACCGCGTCGGCGTCTAGATCCGCTTCCTCTCTTGACTCTGCGCTTGAGGAGTCCTCCATCATCAGGAAGGAGGGCTACTCAGAGGTCCAGCCGTTCCTGTCGAGCTCTCACAACGAGCACGACCGGATGCAGATCTGGGCTGGATCCACCATGGCGCGGACCTTGCCGAAGTCATGCTTCCCCTTCTTCCTCCACAACATCTCTGTGGGGCTTGTGCCCCCTTTCTCCGAGTTCTTCTACACCATCCTGGAACATTACCAGGTGCACGCTCTCCATATCCAACCCCGCTCCATCTTCATCTTGTCGCTCTTCGCCTTCTACTGTGAGGCGTTCGTGGAGGTGAGGCTGACGGTAGCCCTCTTACGCCAATTCTTCTCCATGCGTCAATACGATGATGGCCCGTGCTCGGGCTGCGTTTCCTTTGTGTTCTAGCACCAGGGCTGCCGCCTGATGACGGCTGGGAAGAAGATAGAGTCCCATCGGAAGAGGTGGGTCTATCTGGACGCCCACCGCACCCATCCTCTGTTGGCGCTGCCCACTGCCCATCCGGAGAAGCTTGACGGCTGGCGCCACGCGAAGCTCAGCGGCCCCCTTGTCGGGCCGGTCCTGGCGAAGATTGAGGCCGACCTGAGCTCGAGGCTCGAAGGAGGCCAGATCGTCAAGGAGTTCTTGAGGCAGCGTCTGGCTCCGCTGCAGGCTCACTCACGCCCCATGTGGGAGCTGATGGTTGACGACGACCGGCTCCGGCTGCACCCAGGGATGCTTGCCGAAGACGATCTGGACTTCACCTCGAGGCCATCCTAGGGATGGTTCCGGAGGATCTTGCTGGGGCCTACCTACAGTTGTACAGCCGCCCTGACAAGGCCGAGGTGCTGAAGGCCATGCCGGACCTTGGTGCTCCCATGGGCGCTCCGCCCACGTTCGATGTGTCTTAGGGTGATGACGATGAAGGCGACAACGGGGGCGACGACGAGGGCTCGGAGGATACCCTGGACGAAGATGGGGACTCCTTTGAAGTGTTCGCCGGGGCAATGGCGCCAGGCGCAGGTGCTGCTGGACTATCCCAGGCGACCACTGCTCGTCGGTCCCGACGCACAGCGTTCGGGGGAAGCAAGGTAGCGACCTCGCCAAAGGGCACCACGTCGGCGAACCTGGCCACCGCGGCCGCGACCAGGACCGTGGCCTCGTGTCTTTCCCAGGCCCGGGCTGTCGGCACGCCCAGTGCGCCAGGGGCTGCTGTTGACTTGCTGGTGAAGAGAAGGGCTCGCCTCGCCTCCGATGAGTAAGTGTGCAATTTCTCACTCATTTTTATTTGCCGTGCCTATGATGCGCTCTCCATTGATGCTGCAGCCTGGGAGGTGTGATGAAGAGGGTGAAGGGGGAGGTCCTGCCGCGGTGCCCTGCTCCTTCGGTTGTTGGTGCAACCTCGGGGAAGGATGCTGCGGCACTGAGCGCCTCGGTTGGCCGGGACGCCGCGAGTGTGGTGACGGTGCCACCCGAAGACGTCCTTGTCTCAGGCGAGGTTTCGGAGTTGGCTTCTGTCGGCGTACTAGGAACCAGGGTACCCAGACTTGCCTGCCTGTGGGCCGTGACTCGCTCCTACAAGCGTCCTGGTATGGCCCAGCTGATCAACCAGCAGCTCAAGACCCTCGCGAGGGGCCAGGCCTCGCGAGGAGAACGACGTCAAGACCTCCTCAGGAGCAGCCTCGATAGGGTGCTCCAGAGGAGCGGAGAACCCAAGGCCAAGCCTGCCTCAGGAGGAGGCATCGATGTCAGCAGTGAGGCACCGTGCTAGCGAGTGCCAGCGTCCTTCAACAGCTCAGCTACCATTTCGGTGCAAGGGGGACAACACACCCGCAAGTTCCCGAGGAGCGGGGCAAAGGATTCCTCATTGGTGCAACGAGACCGAAGACCGCTAGGACGACAAGGAGGATGTCATCGTCGAGCCCACCACCGAGTCATCGCTTGATCCTTTTGCAGGCGAAGACTGCTTTTGTCAGGGTAGGAACGTCCTTGTGTTCCCGCTCAAAAATGGCCGTTATGGAATCCCTTCCCGCCTAACATTTCGGGGGAAGAGGACCGTGGTCGCCTATATAAGTAGCTAGGATTCCCACTGAGAAAGGGATCGACTCACACACCTGACTACCGCACAAGGAGCAAGAACACTAGCCTCCTGACCCTCCTGAGCTCACCTCCTGAGCTCAGGAACCCTTGTACCAGTTCGTATTCTAGCTAACCCGGAGCCAATCCACCAAAGCAGGAAGTAGGGTCTTAGACCTCGTGGTGGCCCGAACCTGGATAAACTCTTGTGTGTTTGTTCGTTGTTTGCTTGAATCCTTCTACCGAAACGAGGGCGAGGCGCTAGGTAGACGTGAGTGGGAGAGATCTTCATTCACGCCCCTGTGTTCGAACTTAACGGGTTTTGCGGAGCTCTGAATCCGACATTTGGCACGCCAGGTAGGGGGCGTGTCGAAATCTCGCCTCTTCGACAACCTCGCTTCCCCTCTCCGGTGCGGCGCCTCTACGATGGCTGCGGCCAGCCACAGCCGCGCGGGGGCTGGCTCCTCCCCCGCCGACCTGGCAGCATCGGCGGTCCGCGCCACCAATGCGCACTCCTCCTCCTTCTTCCACGATGCTTCTACCGGCCAGGCCACTGGAGGACGGCCTGCACCGCCACTCCCGCTTCCAGTGGCCTCGCCGGTCGCGCCCTTGGTGGGGCGGCGGCGGGCCCAGTACCGGCCGCCCACCGAGACCCTCACCACGTGGACGGCCCGCTGCTGCGAGCTGTGGGGCGTCTGCTGCGAGAGGCGCCCTTGCCGCGGGGTCGCCTATATCCATGGCGGGTCCCAAGCACCGGCATCTGCTAGGCACGCCAAGTCGCACTTTCGGTAGGTTGGCGCTTCTGCCCAGCCACGAGAGGCCTTGCGGGCGCAGGATGGGCCGGGGCTCGCCATCACCTTTGGCCCCGGCGACCTCGCCCCCGAAGCGGCCGGCGCTCGCGTTCTCCCCACGGTATGTATGCCTACCATCTGCGCGGTGGTCGTGACAAGAACCCTCATCGACGGCGGCGCCGGCCTCAACATCCTCTCTCCCAAAGCCTTCGGTCACCTGCCTCTGTCCTAAAGGCAGCTCCTTCCCACCAAGCCCTTCTCGGGGGCCGCGGGCTCGGCCGTCCCGCTCGGCAAGATCTGCCTCCCGGTCACCTTCAGTACACCGGCTAATTACCAGACGGAGCTCATCAATTTTGACGTCGCACCCATCCGCCTACCGTACAATGCCGTCCTTGGCTTCCCTGCCCTGGCAAGGTTCATGGTGGCAACTCACCCGGGCTACAACACCGTCAAGATGCCCGGCAGCAGCGGTGTCATCACCGTCAAAAGGGACCCTAAGGCCGCACTTCAGGTCCTCGGGCGCGCGTACAAGGCTGCCGCTGCCGCAGCTCACCAGACGGCGAAGGAGGCTCCGGAGCCTCCGAAGGCCGCGCCTGCCAAGAAGAAGCAGCTCTTTTCTCAGGACCCCGCCGAGACGAAGCAAGTGTCTGCCGACGAAGAAGGCTCGGGAGCCGCCTTCACCATCGGCACGGGCATGGATCCAGAGCAAGAGGCGGCGCTGGTTGGCTTCCTCAGAACCAACAAGGACGTGTTCGCCTGGAAGGCCGCAGATTTGGTCGGGGTGCCAAGGCATGTCATTGAGCACCACCTCACGGTGTGCCCCAACGCGCGCCCCATCAAGCAGAAGGCACATAGACAGGCCCCGGAGAAGCAGGCCTTCATTGTCCAGGAGGTCAGGAAGCTGGAGTAGGCTGGTGTCGTACGGGAGGTACGGCACCCGGAGTGGCTGGCCAACCCCGTCATCGTCCCGAAAAAAGGAGGCAAAGAATGCATGTGCGTCGACATCACGAGCTTCAACAAGTTCTGCCCTCAAGACCCTTTCCCTCTTCCGCGCATCGACCAATTCGTGGATTCGACGGCTGAGTGCGACCTGCTCTGCTTCCTTGACGCGTTCTCGGGCTACCACCAAATCAAGATGGCGGTGGAAGACGTGGAGAAGACGGTGTTCCTGACCCCATGCGGGGTCTACCGCTACACCTGCATGCCCTTCGGGCTGAGGAACACGGGCGCTACCTTCCAGCGCCTGATGCACATCATCATCGGCCCTCAGCTCGGGAGGAATTTGGAGGCCTACATCGACAACATAGTGGTAAAGACCAAAGAGGCCACAACCCTCATCCAGGACTTAGAAGAAACATTCGCCAACCTGCGCAAGGTGAAGCTATGCCTCAACCCGGAGAAGTGCGTGTTCGGCGTACCCTCCGGCAAGTTTCTAGGGTTCCTGGTTTCGCACCGAGGTATTGAGGCCAACCCGGAGAAGATCAAGGCCATCGAGAAGATGAGGCCACCCACAAACCTGAAGGAAATGCAGAAGCTCGTCGGGTGTGTGACGTCCCTGGGCGCTTCATCTCTAAGCTTGGGGAACGCGCCCTCCCGTTTTTCAAGCTCATGAAGAAGAAGGGGCCCTTTGAGTGGACTTCGGAGGCCGACACCGCTTTCCAAGACCTCAAAAAATACCTCACCAGCTCGCCGGTCATGGTAGCACCACGACCCCTGGAGCCCATGACGCTCTACCTCGCCGCAATGCCTCATTCCACCAGCGCAGCGCTGGTCGTGGAGCACAAGGAAAAGCTCCGGATCCCAAGGCCACCAGGCGGCTCAACATCCTCAGGGCCCGCGCCGCCCCCTGACACGGCCTCAGGGGTAGACACGACCACGAGCACTGACGGCCCCGCTGCTTAGCAAGAGGCTCCTAAGGCTCCAGGGGTGCCAGCGGACCCTACTGCGCTGTCCCTCGTGGAGCACCCAGTATACTTTATCAGCACAGTACTGCACAATGCGCGTTCGCGCTACCCAATGCCCCGGAAGCTGCTTCTGGCGCTCCTCGTCGCCTCCAGGAAGCTGCACCACTACTTCCAAGGTATCTCCATCAAGGTTGTCTCATCATACCCCCTCGAGAAGGTGCTGCGGGGCCCGAATGTCGTCGGGAGGGTCCCCGAGTGGAACATCGAGCTTCAAGCATTCCAGCTGGAATTCAGCACCACACGAGTGATCAAAGGAGCAGCTCTGGCAGATTCATGGCGGAATGGACTGATGCACACGAGCAGGGGGCCATCAAAGACCGTTCGCTGGCCCCCGGCGATGAAGCCCTAGACTGATGGGTAGTGTACTTTGACGGCACCTTCTCATGCCTCGACGCGGGGGCTGGCGCCGTGCTTGTATCCCCCACTCAGGATAAGCTACACTACGCTGTGCAGCTTTGCTTCCAGCAGGGCGAGGAAGTCTCCAACAACATTGCCGAGTATGAGGGCCTAATTGCCGGGCTCAAGGCCACCGCTACGCTAGGGGTCAAGCGTCTCACCATCAGGGGCGATTTGCAACGCCTCGTTGATTTCTCCAACAAGAAGTACAAGCCCAAGGATGAGCACATGGGGGCATACTTGGAGGAAGTGTGCAGGATGGAGAAGCGGTTCCAAGGGCTGGAAGTACAGCACGTGCCGCGAGGCACCAATAAAGAAGCAGACGACATCGCCAAGCGAGCCTCTAGGCGTGAGCCCCAAGGGCCAGGCGTCTTCGAGGAGCTACTATTCAGGCCATCAGCAGCACCATCAGTACCCGAGCCGGCCTCCCCTCAGCAGGGGCTACCAACAGCGCCTCCAGACGACACCCCGCCCTGCGGACCACCGTCCGGAGCCCGCTTGGTGCTTGCTGCGGAGCCCGAGGAGGGGTGCTGGACCCAAGAGCTCAAGATGTACCTGCAACACGATGCCCTACCAGACAAGGAAGAAGACACATAACGTGTGGTTCGACAGGCCTCGGCCTACTACATCCAAGACGGTGAACTCTACAGGAGGCGCCCCAATGACATCTCGCTAAGGTGCATCTCGAGGAAGCAAGGGCGTGAGCTGCTAGCTGATATCCACGGAGATGACTACGGCCATCACTCATCATCACGCACCCTCGTGGGCAAGGCCTTCCGCAGCGGTTTCTATTGGCCCACGACGCTCAACGACGCCACGGAACTCGTGCAGGCCTGCGAGGCGTGCCAGTTTCATGCCAAGAAAATCCACCAGCCGGCGCAAGGCCTCCACACGATACCGCTCTCCTGGCCCTTCGTAGTCTGGGGATTGGACATCCTAGGTCCTTTCCCTTGGGCCGCAGGGGGCTACCGCTTCCTGTACGTCGCCATCAACAAATTCACCAAGTGGGCAGAAGTGGAGCCTGTTCGCACAATCCCAGCCGGGTCAGCTGTCAAGTTCATCCAAGGCCTCGTGAGGCGATTCGGGGTCCCCAACCGCATCATCACGGATAACGGTTCGCAGTTCACAAGCAATCTCTTCAGGTCATATTGTGCTAACTTTGGAACACAGATCTTCTACGCTTCGGTGGCCCACCCCAGGAGTAACGGCCAGGCTGAGCGTGCCAACGAGGAATTCTTGCGTGGCCTCAAGACGCGCAGCTTCAAGAAGAAGCTCGAGGCTTGCGGCAGGGGTTGGATCGACGAACTTCAGTCCGTGCTATGGTCAATCCGAACCACTGCCACCAAACCTATGGGCGAGACTCCTTTCTTTCTCGTCTATGGGGCGGAGGCGGTCCTCCCTGACGAGGTCAAGCATCGCTCCCCACGGGTCTTGGCCTTCGATGAGGAATGCCAGGACGCCACCTGGCGGATGGACCTCGTGCTCAGCGAGGAGGGCCGCCGCCCGGCTGCCCTCAGGGCGGCGTGTTACCAGTAGGCGCTGCGGCAATACCATTGTCGCATCGTCTGCACAAGAACACTTGAAGTTGGTGACTTGGTCCTGAGGCGGGTCCTCTCTCGTGAAGGGTTGCACAAGCTCTCGCCCATGTTGGAGGGCCCGTTCAGAATCGCCCGTGTCTCTAGGCCTGGTGCTGTGTGCCTGGAGACGCAGGATGGGATACCTAT
The DNA here is from genome assembly GCA_902687465.1 of Secale cereale. Classification (NCBI taxonomy): domain Eukaryota; kingdom Viridiplantae; phylum Streptophyta; class Magnoliopsida; order Poales; family Poaceae; genus Secale; species Secale cereale. Next base: position 364,176,490 of record LR738715.1, read on the forward strand.
CCGGAATTCCAGGAACATCGAACACCTCAGGAGGTTCAATCCATAATCAAGGCTCCGTGCCCGTGAAGGTCTCCGCCCGTGACACTCTCACGTAATAATGAGTTGGGGCTGTACACGCCTCGGAGTCTCCTGTGCATTGCCTACGGGCCCTCAGACGGGGCTCCCACCCATGCCCCAGTGGGAGTCCTTAGCTCCGCGCTGGGCAGAAGACGTAGTGTATGGGTCGGACGCACCCTTTTTCCTTTTTGCTTGGTGTTTGGCTGTCAGCCTTTTCTACTTCCTTGGCTATCAGCCTTTCCTCTACCCCATTCTATGAAGTTCTCGTGTTTCCCGCGCTTCTTGCGTTTCGTTGAGAGTTTTATGTTTGGATCTTTCTCGCCATCTTTAAGTTCAGCGATGACACTCGCTCTCCTTCACGCGCCTCGCACGTGGGGGTTGGGGCACGGTCGGTCACCGGACCTCGTCCGTCCTGGCCCCGTGACCTCGCCTGCCAAAGCCTGCTCAGGCTTTGTCATAGGGCTGCTCAGCCCGCGCAACCTATCGAGCCGCTCAGGCTTTGGTGCTCTAACCCGCGCTCGGCACTCTCAGTAGATTTCAGCGATTGACCCCCGCTCGAGGGCTGTACGAGTCGGACCCGGCAACCTCCTCACGACCCAAAGGGGCTCATGACGCCAGAGTCGGGAGGACACCGCCTCAGGATGGTAGGACGCGTAAAAGCTAAGTGACTTCATTCAGGCAACAAAAGCATGACAACGAGTTCCGCTTCTTACATACATCACAACCCATTATACACCTCCTCAAGGCAACTTGAAACTTTGATGCAGAAAAAACATGAAGGAAAAGAAGGGAGAAGAAGCAGAAGCTGTTCCCGCTCAGTCAGAATCCTCCGGCTCCTCCGGCTTCACCGGGCCGCAGCGACGCGGCGATCCCCTCCCCACGCCGTACCGAGCTTGGCGGCGTGGTGGTTCGTCATGGCCGCCACTGCTGGAGGAGCTGCTGCTGCCACAGAGGGGGCCTCATGACGCCTAGGACTCAGGTCGTCTCCGGAGGAGAAACTGCTCCTCTGGACGTCTTCGCCCTCTTTGTCGTCATCCTCGGGACAGCCCCCAAGGCGCCTCCCTTCCTCTGAGAAGACCCTGACGAACAACGTGGAGACGCCATCGTACCTGAAGTGGAGCGCACACCTCCCCTACAGCCGGCGCGCGGGGGAAAATGACTGCCATCCATGCTCCAAGAACACATCGCCCGAGGGAGCCACCTTGACCTCCACCCAGGATGCGCCGCTGCAACAACCGTCGGCCTGCAGCCATATGCCCCCAAGGCCTCCGGCTGGGAGCATGTCGCCAAATGAGCGGGGAAGCCTGAGCCACGAGCCGCCGGGCTTCTCCGCCCAAACCATGAACTCCGACGAGACATCGAAGGAATGGAACTATGGGCGCGGAGGGCGCGCAACCAGCAGGCACCTTTGCGCGCCCCCTGTTCCTCCACGGCCGCGACCACCTTTGCCACGGGAGGACGCCCGGTGCTGCACACCGGCGGCCACAGTAGAGCTCAAAGGGCCGCGCCCGCACCATCGATAAGATGTTGCAGGCGCGGCGGCGTGCTTGCGGGGACGGCCGCGACCCCTCTTCGGCGGCAGCAGGACTGGATTCTTCGAGGTCTTCCCCTTCTCCGCGGGGGATGGCTTCCTCGGCGGCGCCATGAAGATCTTGCGACGGGGAGGGAAAGCGAAGGACAAGCAAGGAGAAGATGGTGTTGGCTTGAAAATGGCCTGGGGGCTCCCCCCTAGCCCCATTTAGAGGCCAGAGGAGCCCAACCGCCGGCCAATGGTGTCGCAGCCATTACTCCTCATCACCCGTGCCAGGGAGTTGTCAAGTCGCACGATCACCAAGCTTGCGTGGGGAGTGGAGCCGCCACGTCCCATCCAACAGACCGCGCGTCGGCCCGGCCTGCAACCTTTTAGGGCCCGCGTCGCTTCGTCCTCGCCTAAGGCTTCGCCCCGAAGCCAACTCCACGCACGCCTTGGGCCCGGGGGCTACTGTCGGCATACTGGGAACCAGGGTACCCAGACTTGCCTGCCTGCGGGCCGCGACTCGCTCCTACAAGCGGCCTGGTACGGCCCAGCTGATCGACCACCTGCTGAAAACCTTTGTGAGGGGCCAAGCCTTGCGAGGAGAACGACGTCAGGACCTCCTCAGGAGTAGCCTCGATAGGGTGCTCCGGAGGGGCGGAGAACCCAAGGCCAAGCCTGCCTCAGGAGGAGGCAGCGATGTCAGGAGTGACACACCACGCCAGCGAGTGCTAGCGTCCGCCAGCGGCGCAGCTACCATTACAGTGCAAGGGGACAGTGCAGCCGCAAGTTCCCAAGGAGCGAGGCAAAGGTTTCCTCATTGGTGCAACGAGACCGAAGACCGCGGGGACGACAAGGAGGATGTCATCGTCGAGCCCACCACCACGTCATCGCCCGATCCTTTTGCAGGCGAAGACTGCTTTTGTCAGGGTAGGAACGTCCGTGTGTTCCCGCTCAAAAATTGCCATTGTGGAATCCCTTCCCGCCTAAACATTTCGGGGGAAGAGGACCGTGGCCGCCTATATAACTAGCTAGGATTCCCACTAAGAAAGGGATCGACTCACACACCTGACTACCGCAGAAGGAGCAAGAACACTAGCCTCCTGACCGTCCTGAGCTCGCCTCCTCAGCTCAGGAACCCTTGTACCAGTTCGTATTCTAGCTCACCCGGAGCCAATCCACCAAAGCAGGAAGTAGGGTCTTACACCTCGCGGTGGCCCGAACCTGGATAAACTCTTGTGTGTTTGTTCGTTGTTTGCTTGAATCCTTCCAGCGAAACGAGGGTGAGGCGCTAGGTAGACGTGAGCGGGAGAGATCTTCGTTCACGCCCCTGTGTTCGAACTTAACGAGTTTTGCGGAGCCCTGAATCCGACAGCTTCTGCTCCGGCTGCTCTGGCAAGGGGGGCCGGAGCCCCCGAGCCCCTGGTCGAGTAGCTAGACTTGTCGGTGCCTGTGCGCCAGCCAGCGCAGCCTCGTCCCGAGGCTTTGGATGCTGCCTCTGCCGCACTGGGTCGTCTTCACGCTGATATGCACAACAATGATGGCCACTTGACAGAAGGGCGCCTGGGGCTGATCCGCGACGAGTCTACACGGGCCTCCTGGGATCAGGCCTTGGCGGCTGCTGCTAAGGGTCGAGAGGAAGCCGCGGCGGCCATGCTGGCTCGCGACGCCGCACGAGCTGACGCCGCATCCTTCGACAAGCGCTGCCTCAAGTTAGAGAGCGAGCTGGGGGCCCTCCGCGAGGAAGACACTAGGCGCGCCCTGGAGCTCAAAGGGTTGGAGAAGGAGCTCGAGGCGGAGAAGGCCGCGACATCCTGGCTGCAGTAGGAGCAGCTTGCTGACCGCGCCGCCCTGGAGAAGCTGATGGTTGAAGCTGAGCAGGCCAGGGCGGCCCAAGCCGCTCGTGCCCAGGAGGAAGCTCTCGCGGCCTTGGGCGACGGTAAGTCCCGAGGACCTTGCCGCATTTGACCTTGAGGACCGCGAGGCGCTGCATGCCGCCTACGGGGAAGGGTTCGAGGAGCCACTGGCCGCCTCTGAGGGAGGTCCCGCCGGGCTTCTTGCTGCGCTCGTGAAGTCCCTGCGTGGTGTTACGGCCGCGATTGGCCAGTTAGCCAATGATGAAGGCCGTACACTACTTACCTAAGCTTTCGCGACTCCACCCTTGACCTGGCCTCGCTGTCCGAGCCCATGACCGCAGTCATGGAGGACTCGGTTACCGAGGCCCTCAGGGCGAAGGTCACGTCGCTGGTGGATGCATTCCTCCAGTCTACCGTTATCGCGGCCGAAGGGGAGACGACCGGTACTGCTGCGCTCGGCGATGTTTGATCCATCATGTTTAGTGAGACGAGTGCGAGTGCCTCGGGGAGGCGTAAGAACCTTGGTTGAATTTGAAAAAACATGACGTTATTGTAATAGCTAGATGATTCCATGCTTGCTTCCTTTCATGTTTGCTTTAGGTGCTCTGCGTCGGCAGGGCCCAACCCCGCGCATACCTCGACCGCCGTTGAGCCGTCTGGGTGACCGGGGTTACCGTAGTAACTAGACTCGTTGCTGAGCCCTCCGGACACCTGGATTACCGGAGTAACTACGCTCAAGGGGTGAGGGGCTATGTGGCCAGTGAGGCCCTTGGGTCGCGATGCCCAAGGGTCCCCCTTGACGTTCAAGTGATCCCGTTTTCGTTCTGCGTCTGCAGGGCCCAACCCCGCGCATACCTCGATCGCCATTGAGCCCACCGGAGGACCGGGGTTATCATCATAACTAGGCTCAAGGGATGAGGGGCTACGTGGCCAGTTAGGCCCCTAGGTGGTGATGCCCAGTGGTCCCCCTTGACTTACGAACGGCTCTTCATGAAGGAGAATAAGCACCATACCTTGCCCACGAGCCTTTGCCTGGGATGGGGGCACGAGAAGGCCAGGTGTCTGGGCACCTGGTAGGGTGGCGTATGCCAGGCGTGACCTGAGCATAGCCCCCGTGCCGAGCCCCCCTCGCGACACCCATCCAAGGAGAAGCTATGAGCGTCGTGAGCTGAAAAGCTCCCTGAGGTTGGTGCAGCCACTAGGGGCCACCCTCAGTTGTTTATGACTAGCGCGGAGCATAGAGCTACCACACTTGCGCGGAGTGTGGTCATAACCGCGCCTCGGTCGTATCGGCCAGCACGGAGCTTGGTGCTTCCACTGGTTCATGGGCATAACCGCCCCTCGGTTGGATCTGCCAGCGTGGAGCTTGGTACTTTCACTGGACCGTGGGAGGGAGCCTCCCATTGGGAGAGACTCCGGGGCATGTACAGCCTCATCTTGATGCGTGGCTAGCACGGTAGGACAGCCAAGGTGTATATGGGCCCTCCTCAGGACGCGCTGAACGACTCTGAGGAAGTTCTCATGAGCTTACGCATCACTCACGAGACCCTACCCTGAGGCGGGTTGCGCCTGAGTCTTCTTCTACAAAATGTGAAAAGAGAGGTGTTGTGTCGACCTGCGTTGAGTGCATCTCCAGTGGACATTGCATGAGAAGGCCGCAGCACCAACGACCCCAGGAGGTGATGTTAGCGGGACCGGCCCGTAAGACAGAGCTCAGCCGCTGGATTTATCGATGCTGCAGGGACGGACCCGAGCACAAACGCCGTGCACAGTCTTCGCATGCCACGATCCAAAAGAAAAACAGCCGGCGCGCGGTTCCCGCGTGAGCGAGGCACCTGCCACGGGCCCCTACTTACCCATCCACGATTAGCCCATGCAAGAACAAGGCACCAAGGACCATGGGAGGTGCCGTCACGGAAACGGCTTGCTAGGCAGAGCTCAGCCCTTGGGTTTATCGACGCTGCAGGGACGGACCCGAGCACAGACGTCGTGCCAGTCCTTAATCATGGGGCAGTCGCGAGTGGGCTCACAAGGGCTCATGACCTTAGTGGCGGTGAGGACACCAAGCATATAGATAATGCGAATGGAAAGAAATATCTGGCCTTGGTCATGCAAAAAGGAAGACAGCCGTGGGGGAACATCCCCCAGCGCCCCGAGGATGTTGCAGCCCGAGAGGCGCCCTTGTTTGGATACGTGAAGTGTCACCTGATACTTGCCGAAGGAGAGTTGGGGTAGCTGAAGACGTGAGCTGTGCGGGTCGCTCCCAAGGATCGTCGGGATCCTGAGGCTCAGGGGCTCCTGAGGCTCTCAATGGTCGCGCGGGTCCGGCTCCCACTCCGTCCGAACTGCCTGCCACTGAGCCTCCCGAGCCCCAAAGGCCTGATGCGCGAGGGGCTGGAACGTGGCAGCTGCGTTGCGGAAGCCGAATAGCATGCAAACGTAGCTACAGGGGAGGGCCCTCCTCCGGCAGACCGCCTTTGGCGAGAAGGGCTCCTGAGAGGCGGCTCGGTTGAGACCCGCGATGTCGACGCAAACGCGGAAGCAGTCACTCGGGCTGCGGGCAGGTGGACTTGGGGTTGTGTGGTTACACCCACCGCGGAAGAGTCTTGCATACTGAAGTTCCTCCGTAACTTGGTCGATGAAGTCATGAGCCCCTAGCGCTGGACGGCTCGCGCTGGGCTCACAAAAACGCGCATCAAGATACGCTTGCAGGTGGTGCTCGAACACCTCCCTCGGGGCACGGGTTAGCTCAGGGACACTCCATAGGAGAGCCCTCGAGAACGTCACGAGAGGGGCGTCGAGCGCGCCTCCCTCTGCGAGGGTGGAAGGCGCCTCGTCAGCAGGCGTGAGTCCTGAGGCTAGGTCGTCGGGAGCCCCCGCGTCCTAAGGTCCGTTGGCGAGTAGGTTCTTCTTCTTCTTGGGGGCGGTCTGTAGGGCGAGGATGGCTTCATCCTCATCGGGGTATTCAACCGCCGCGGTCCGGTAGGCACGCTCCAGGGAGCGCACCGCTTCCTTCTCGTCGGAGACGATCGTGATGACTCCGCCGCTTCCGGGCATCTTGAGGACGTTGTAGCCATGATGGGTCACCGCCATGAACTTGGCAAGGGCAGGATACCCCAGGATGGCGTTGTATGGGAGATGGATGTTGGCAACGTCGAAGTCGATGAGCTCGGTGTGGTAGTTGTCGCGGTCTCCAAAGGTGACGGAGAGGCGAACTTGCCCCATCAGGAGCGTGGAGCCATCCGTGACTCCGTAGAATGGCTTGGTGGGGTGGAGCTGATCATAGGGAATCTGGAGCGTCTCGAAGGTCTGGAAGGAGAGGACATTGAGCCCTGCCCCACCGTCGATGAGGGTCTTGGTCACGAGGACGTTGCTGATGGTCGGGGTATAGAGCATCGGGAGTGCGCCTAGGGCCGCAGTACACTTGAGCTAGTCTTTGGGGTCGAAAGCGATGACTTTCTTGGTCCACCTAAGGTTGCGCGCGGCGTCATGCCTGGGAAGCGCCGCGTTCACCTCACGGGCGAACTGCTTGAAGATGCGGTGAGAGGCCGGGGCATGGGCTCCTCCCAGGATGCATGCGACTGCACGTGGCTCCTTGAAGCCCGTCTCCCTGGCGGTCACGAGGCTGGTCGCGCCAGGGGGCGTGACGAGGCTGCTCCTGCCAGTGGTCTCCAAGAGGTTGCTCACGCCACCCTTGGCGTGAGTTCCTGCCATCCCAGCGTCCTCCTCCTCGGCCTCCTCCACGGCCGTATCCGCGATTGTCACGCTCAGGGCGCTGCCCGCCGCACCCGCCGCGCATTGCCCTGAGCTCCAAACAGTCATTGGTGTTGTGGATGTGGATGTTGTGGAAGACGTTGTACGGTCGGTTGTCTCTGGGGAGGTCATCGTAGCCGCTGCCACGCTTCACTTCTGGCTTAGCGGCCAGCACGGTGGGTCCCTTGCGCTTCTACTCCTTGGCCTTGGTCTTCTTGTCGTCTACCTCCTCTTCAGGCAGCTCCTGAAGGGAGAGGCGGCCTTCCTCCGCCCTCATGCACTTTGTTGCGAGCTTGAACATCTCGAGGGCCGTGCACAGGTCTTCGTGGATGGTGAGCTCTCCCCTCATCCTAATGTCGCGGACGCCATCGGAGAACGCGGAGATGATGGCCTCGTCCGAGACCCTGGGGATACGGAGGCGCGTGATGTTGAAGCATTGGATGTACTTTTGCAGGGTTTCTCCCGGCTGCTGCTTCACGCGACGCAGGTCAGCAGCTGCCGGGGCTCGGTCGCGGGTGCCTTGGAAGTTGGCAACGAAGCGCTCGGGTAGCTTCCCCCAGGAGGAGATGGATCCCACTGGGATGTTCAGGAGCCAGGAGCGCGCGCCGTCCTTCAGAGCCATGGGAAACCAGTTCGCCATGACCTGCTCAGTGCCATTGGCCGCCTCGATGCTCAGCTCATAGAGTTGAAGGAACTCCGTGGGGTCGGTGGTGCCATCGTAGCGCGGAGGCAGGTCCGACTTGAACTTGTCGGGCCAGACGAGGCGCCGTAGCTCGGGAGCTTGGGCGCCACACCCACGTACACTCATGATCACAGGCGCCCCCTGCACCTGTGATGCTGGCGCCACCACCTCCTGTGGCGCGCGGACTGGGCGTTGTGGGCCAGGGGGCCACGAGCCCCTGCATGTGGGTGCGGGATCACCTGGCAACTCTCCACATCGCGGGCGTGGGCACTGCGGGGTTGTTCACGTCGAGGGGCCTCGCGCCGGCCCTCCTGGCCGGCGTGGGGAAGGTGAGGCGGAGCCAGGACCCCACGGCCCTCATTCGCCGCCGGGGGCGACAGAGGGCGCGAAGAGTGCGCTGGTGCAGGTGCTTCCCCAGCGGCGTCGACGAGCTCGGTGATGCGGTGGAGCCACTCGTCGTAGAGATCATCTGTCGGGCGGTAGCGCAAGAGCTCCCGCACCAGCAGTAGCGCAGGCTGCTGGTAGACCGGCCTGCGGCGGACCAGCGAGGACGACGCTGCGGCCGACGAGGGTGAAGGCGTTGCCGTGCGGCCATCATGCCGCACGGATGGTGGCAGCGAGGAGTCCTTCTGCTCGTGGACAGCTGGGTCGGTGGCGGTGTTGGCGACCGGCGAGTTGGGGCAGAGTGGTGCGCCGTTGCCCACGGGCACCATCTGAGCGACGTTCGCGGGGCGGTGGGCGGCGCGAGCTCGGCGTGTGTCCACCATGGCTGTGGAGCAAGATCGGTGACGAAAACGCGGCGAGGTCGTCGGCGAGGCGAGATTTCGACACGCCCCCTACATGGCACGCCAAATGTCGGATTCAGGGCTCCGCAAAACCCGTTAAGTTCAAACACAGGGGCATGAACGAAGATCTCTCCCACTCATGTCTACCTAGCTCCTCGCTCTCGTCTCGGTGGAAGGATTCAAGCAAACAACGAACAAACACACATGAGTTTACCCAGGTTCGGGCCATCGCGAGGTGTAAGACCCTACTTCCTGCTTTAGTGGATTGGCTCCAGGCGAGCTAGAATATGAACTGGTACAAGGATTCCTGAGCTCAGGAGTCGAGCTGAGGAGGGTGAGGAGGCTAGTGCTCTTGCTCCTTGTGCGGTGGTCAAGTGTGTGTTTTGATCCCCCTTTGTAGTGGAGGCAGGCTTGGCCTTGGATTCTCTGCCCCTCCAAAACGCCTTGCCGAGGCCGCTCCCGAGGGGGTCTTGGCGTCATTCTCCTCGCCAGGCCTGGCCCCTCGCGAGGGTCTTGAGCAGTCGGTCGATCAGCTAGGCCGTACCGAGCCACTTGAAGGAGCGCGTCGCGGCCCGCAGACAGGCAAGTCTAGGTACCCTGGTTCCCAGGATGCCCACATACACTACATATTCATTGATATATGTATAAAGGGGTGATATCTGTGGGCTAAACTGCAGAATGCAAGAATATGAGGGGGGAAGCTAGGCCTATCAAAGACTACGTGTGGGGACCCCGACTTAAGAGTCGAGATCACCAAATGCACGTGTACAGTGATCCCAGAGATCAATGCTCACTGAACACACAGATGCTGAATAACAAGAGTCTTACATCCATACATACCGTCTTACACGAATTATGACCATTATGGCCAAGTCTTACATAGATAAAGCCTCATGGGCTGAATAGCAAATAAACTCGAGTAACGAAAGTCTTCGTAGATAAGTAGAACCCATGCCATCTGCCTTAACCCTACAGGCATTCTGACTGGGAAAGCATCCTAGTTCGCATGTTCGTCTCCATAGAATTCTTCTTCAAATTCCTGCTCCTCCATGCCTGGCCAATTAAATAACCGGTGGCAAGCCTATGAGTACTTTGAATGTACTCGCAAGTAACCCATGATTTGGTTCAAGGTAACAATGCAAGTTGATCAACAATAAGCAACCTAGCTACAAGCTAGATAAGATAGTCTACCATTTGTGAACATGCATCAATGTACTTGGGTAACCTCGAGGACAGGTTACAGATATCAACATAAATATAGTTCAATTCATTACGGGTTATTCGAATAGTTTTACACTCTGCAGAGGTTGCGCACTTTACCCACAAGATCCGGGAAGCTTTCGTGTCATCCACGATCCCGCAGTACCTCAAGTACTCGGGGGGAAGCACCCGGTCATTACCTTTCCCTAGACGACACTAACATATGGTCCACTCGTTGGTGCACGGCCCTCATGTACAAACGATAGATCGTGGGACTTGCACTTTTTACAATGTCACGCTTACACGAAGGGACCAACGGTGTGTCCAGTGCCCTGTAAAAACAGTCATGGTCGCCTATCCAAGCACGACCCCGTCCCGGGAGTGACCTCAAGTCTCCCCCGTCACTAGTAATGTGGGCACCATGCTAGTATCAGCCTAAGTAATCAATAATGCCCCGTCCGATAAGGGGTAGAGTGGTTGCACATGTTCGGTTGGGACGGTAATGACACATAAATCTAATCCATAATTTTACCCACACACAAGAACTTCGTTTCGTACACCACTTCTTCCTCAAGTGGTGACCTTAACTCAACATCACCCTCGGGCATTAGGGGCACCCGACGGGGTTTTCAAAAGAATGTAACCATGAAGGGTCCATGGTACATATGCAACATCATCTATCAACAACTAATCCTTTGCCATTGCATCTATGCACATGGTAGAGATCATGAGTAGGGGTATGCATCATGTGGTGGCTCCCAACAAATTTACCACTGTCACTCTTTATCATCATGCAATCGGAAATAAAAGGGTATCGAGGAACAAAATTTGGTTTCATGGTCAAAGGGCTGCTTGCCTTGGTTGGCTTGGTCTTTAAAGCCTTCAAGTCCTTCTCCTTCTTCTTCTTCAGCAACTTCGTCAAACACAGTATCTAATCGTCGCAATAAATAATAGAAAAATAAGACACTAATAAAAACAGAAAAATCAAAGTGCTCAGAAAAATTTCAACTTATTTTTAAAAAATACTAGAGGGAAAACTAAGATGGAAAAAATTCTTACTTTGGGATTTGGAGTGACAGAATGGGGTACATGGATTTTTGAACAGAGGTTTTAGTGTTCAAATTTAGATTTAAATTTGAACTATACAAAAAAGGTTCATGAATATGTGTGAAAGTTATATCATTAAATAGGTTGGAATTTTACAAGTTTTTAGGAACTCGAATTATTTCATTTGAACAAATATTTTATCCTGTGGAATTTTTATAAAACAGACAGAAAAGGAAAAAGAAAAGTGGCACTGTGCCACTGGGCCAGAAAGGCCACAGTGCAGCAGGCCCAGAGGGAAATCAGCCCGCGCGAGGCTGCCATGTCGAAGGCGTAAAGGCTAAGTACGCCTCCGACGTGACGGCGAACCGGTGCACGCGCGCGTGCGTTTTTAAACCTGACGAGGCGGTTCCACCCGTCAGGGCGTGAGGCTAACGGACAGGGCCCACGGCCGTCGTTGTCTACCTCCGTCCAGAGGCGACGGCGAGCTCGCCGGCGGCGATATAGGGCACGGGAGGAGGCATGGGTGGTACCGTCGAGCTCAGGGAGGAGCCGCCGTTCGGATGGAGGTGGACATGGTCGGCGGGTGGCCTGGTTCGCCGGCAACGATGAGGCACGGCGGAGTTGCTTCGGGTGGTGGTGGTTCCTGCCGTTTCCGGCAGCTAAAGAGAGGGGAAACAGGGGGGAAATGGTCAGTGGGCTCCTGCGGTTCTAGATCGAGTGAGAGGACCGGCGGAGAGGGCTTATACCTCCGGTTCGACGGCGAGCCGAGGCGGCGGAGCTCAAGCTCGATCTCGAGCTCGGGCTCGTCTGAAGAGGAGTGAGTGGTGTAGGCGAAGGATTGGGTGTGTGAGAGGGCGAGTGGTGAGGAGAGGAGGTCGCGAGGGTGTCCTTTTATAGGCGAACGGCGGGGTGCTGTGGACCCGTGCGTCGGCGAGCTTCTGCTCGTTGCCACAAGGCTCGGGAGGTGCTGGCGCCGCGTCTGGGGTGTTCCTGGATGCGGTCCAGAGCCAGGGGAGAGAAGAGATAGAGCAAGGGGAGGCCAGGGCATCGCGCGTGTGAGGAAGCTCACTGGAGCTCTCGGGTGGCCGTCGCACGTTCGAGCTGGGGCGAGAGGAGGGAGAAGGAGGAGGGGGCCGACCGGCTGCCGTGTCGTGGACGTCGAGGCGGCCTCGGGAGACACCATCCAATAGCCCTAGGTGGTCAGGCGCCTCGGGAAGGACGCGACTACAGTGCGGGAGCGCACTGTAGCGCGCTCCAAAGCGCCCATATGGCCGGCATGGCCGTGTCCCACGCGCTCTGGACGCGGCCACCGTGTCCATTCGCTCTAAGGTGGAGTAGACAATGTGGGAGGGACGTTGAATGCCAGGGAGAGCTTCTAGATGGGGAGAGTGCTGAGAGGGAAGAGTGAAAATGGCTGTCCAGAATGTAAAATGGGGTTTTACCCCCTCTCAAGCAATGAGCTGAGGCCAGGGAAGAGTTACTGGAGGTGCAGGGGACTTGGGGAAGCTGTGGTAAAAAGCCTAGCTCAAGGAGAATAAGGGAAGAGGTGAAAGTGATAATTTAAGAAAATCACCAGAAGGTGTTTGATGTGGTTTTGGGCAATCAAATGATTCCCAATAGACATGAGACTTAACAGGATCAAATGGTATATAGAAATAGGGTGTTCCACCAAGTTTGGGCTCATTTGAAGAAACTGGCCAATGTAACTTTGGTAAACCCTAGAAATCAACAGAAATGGATTTTCCAAGTTTAAGTTAAGCAAATCATCCCTCCTTGATGCACCACTTGGTGTAGTGTCATCATTTGGGGTTTTGATCATGTCCACAAAATTGGAGGTCACAAATAAAAAGTTGGTAATGTAAAGTTGTTCAAATTTGAATCTGAACAGAAATGGTTTTGGGGTACTCTGATCAAGTTACCCTTCTCCAAAGCTTGTGCCATTTGGTCTGGATGCTTTATTAGACCATTCTAGCATGTGTACCAAGTTTGAGAGCATTTGGACAAGTTTGGCAATGTAAAGTTGCTCAAACTTCAAAAATGGACAAAATGGTTTTGAGGGGTTTTGATGAGGTTTTTCTTGCTTCCTAAGGCATGGGGCTTGGCACGATCATCAAATATGTCATATATGACATGATAGAATTTCCCTGGAATTTTTAGACAATATTTCCTTTGTAAATATTTCAAAAGCTTGAAATATCCAGAAAGGGTTTTTGAGGGATTTGTCCAATATTTTGAACATGACCAAGTGTTGAAACTCTTATATATGGACAATATATGTCCTAAGAGACTCCCTGAATTTTGGCAAATATTTTTTGAAATAGTTAAATAATTTTTCCCTATTAAAGACCATTTCCGGCCTTAAGAAAAAGCTTTTAAATAAAATAGGAAAATAACTTCTAAATTATATTTTTGTGGTTTATGGGAGTCCTATATCTACTAGGTTTCAAATATACTCTTTGAAATATTTTTCTCACCCTAAATCCAGCACTTGCAGTGCAAACCTCAATTCAGGGGTTTTTGGAAAACTAATTTTTGAAAATACTTTTTGGCCAAATTATTTTTGTAAGAAAATACTATACTGTTATATACACTTCGTATGATCATTGGGCAGAAGTTTGGGGTAAGGAGAAATATATAAGAGGGAGTAGTTAACTTTAAAGAGCACTTGAAAATCATAGAGAGAAAAACTTAATTCCAAATAAAAGCCAAATGATGCCAAAAAATTGTTGGTCCAAAACTTCATGCTTTATTGATGCAAATGACATGTTACAAAATGCAGGGTGTGACACTACGCTTCTGGTA
>LR738715.1:364190194-364215758 GCA_902687465.1 Secale cereale
TGGGAGTCCTATATCTACTAGGTTTCAAATATACTCTTTGAAATATTTTTCTCACCCTAAATCCAGCACTTGCAGTGCAAACCTCAATTCAGGGGTTTTTGGAAAACTAATTTTTGAAAATACTTTTTGGCCAAATTATTTTTGTAAGAAAATACTATACTGTTATATACACTTCGTATGATCATTGGGCATAAGTTTGGGGTAAGGAGAAATATATAAGAGGGAGTAGTTAACTTTAAAGAGCACTTGAAAATCATAGAGAGAAAAACTTAATTCCAAATAAAAGCCAAATGATGCCAAAAAATTGTTGGTCCAAAACTTCATGCTTTATTGATGCAAATGACATGTTACAAAATGCAGGGTGTGACACTACGCTTCTGGTAGTGTTGGGACCCCGATCCTAAGTCACACAGGTCTAGCCTGTAACACATCATATCACTTTGCGGCCTCACGCACGGTATCCCCACGGGTGCCACCTTACCTGGCCCGGGACCATTTGTGCATTTTGGCACACGTATATGATAGTGTCGCTAGCATCCATATGACAGAGAACCCGGGCCGACATGACTAGTTATAAACCAAAATGGTGTTAAATTACAGAGACAAGCATACATGACCCAGCAACGAACGTGTCGGTCATCAACGTATGAACCCAAGTCGTAGCAAGCTGCAAGGACTTAAAGGAACAACGTGTGACAGTTCCCCTAAGGGACAGACACAGGAACGAAGGACACATGCCGGCCAGCCTATGTGTTCCGGAGCAGTAGCAAGCTACCAAGGCTCAGTGGAAGCACTAGGAGACATTTCCCTGTAAGATAGGCTACCAAGGGTAAACAACTAGGGTGTCGGATGCCACACATAGCAATACACATTACACGTACGCATAACATGCAAGTATGTGCTGTACAACATGGCATCACAACATAACTCAACAACTCATATAGATAAAGGCCCAGAAGAGCCAACATAGCAATTATTACAAACAGAGGTCACATGACCCAACATACAGAGCATACAGGCAACGGAAACATAACATGTCTGAGTACAGACAACTACAAATGAAAAGGCTGAGAAGCCTGACTATCTACAAGACCCTCCCAAGGGTAAAAGATCGTAGCTGAGGTAACAAGCTAAACGTCGAAGTCCACGCGGAACCACTAGCGAGACTGAAGTCTCTCTGCAAAAACATAAATTAAGCAAACGTGAGTACAAAGGTACTCAGCAAGACTTACATCAGAACTAACTACATATGCATTAGTATCAACAAAGGGGTGGTGGAGTTTGACTGCAGCAAGCCAGCTTTGACTCGGTGGCTATCCTGAACTACAACTGCAAGTAACTCCTTTGAGGTGGCGCACACTAGTCCACATATTCACCAAACAATACACCACTATGGATCCGCTCACGTCACCCTACGAGAAGGCCATCCATAGCACTCACACTTGTCTTGAGCATTTTAGAGTATCCACTTTCACTTGTCTATGTACCGCGTAAGCATCCAAGAAGTCCATATCCGCGGACCCGGCTATTCGAATAGATCATGTTAACCTTGCAGGGGTGTACTTCTTCACACACGCTCTCGCCACTTACCGCCATGTACACGTCATGTATCTCGGCAACCTTCAAGCGGAAGCCTGGCGAGGGTGTCGGCCACGACCTGACTAACCACACAAGACTCTAGTCCAGGTTTATCGCCTATTCGGGTTCCATCCGTGGGGAGATCCGGCCGGGTTGACGCTCACGGCCCCAAACGATGTGCGCAAGGTTCCCAAGCCCACCTCGATGGATGGATCTACGCTTGGTACACCGTGCCATGGTGCCTAGTCTGACCCAAGCCCACATGTACCGTGTGCCACTTGGTAGACTACTAACACTACCTACATCCACCAGAAACTAGTTGCAACTCCTGGACAGAAATCTAGTTGATTAATAAGTCGAGAGGTGCACTTAAGCATTCCAATGCGTGGAAGTAGCTATGTCATTGGACAACTTACACAGAACTCAGTTATTAAGGACGGTTCCAGCGAGACAACCCACCATGTACTCCTACATGGCCTCTCACCGCTACCTTTACCAAATCGTGTTCACACACTTAGCTCACACACAGTAGGACATGTTCACCACATTCCAATTCATCCCAGATGAATCAGACCCGACACAACTCTAAGCAATAGAAGGCATAACCAGAAAGCATGAATGAGTAGGCACAACATGGCTCAAACAACTCCTACTCATGCTAGTGGGTTTCAACTATTTACTGTGGCAATGACATGTCATGCAGAGGAAAGGGGTTCAACTACCGCAGCAGGTAACAGTTGAAACGTTGTTTTCCTAATGCAGTAAAGAGAGCATGAGCGAGAGAGTGGGATTGTATCGGAATGAACAAGGGGGTTCTGCTTGCCTGGCACTTCTGAAGATAGTAATAGTTCTTCATCGGTGTCATCGAACTCATCGTCGGAACGTCATCTACTGAGAGGGGACAAAACCGACAAACAGAGAAAGAACACAACCAATGCAATGCAACAATATGATGCATGAACATGACATGGCAATATGATGTGATTTGGCCTAATGCAAGTAGCAACCATATTAAATGAAGTTGATTTGAACCAAAGGTTCAAATTCAAACTCCATATGTTATAAGTCAAATGCCATTTATTCAAATTGTCCTAAACAGTGGCTGTAAGTTATTCAAACATGCATGAAAATGCCATAAACAGATTCCTTGGATTTTTTTGATCAATTTTCATATATAAATTATTTTCATCTAATTTATAGATTATTTTCTGTGATTTTTAGAAGTTTTGGCTATTTTCTGAAATAAATAAATCATTTCTGATTTATTTAAAATTCCAGAAAATACTTACTGCGTCAGCACTGCATCATCATGACGTCAGCAGGTCAACGGGCTGGTCGAGGTCAGAACTGTTAGTGGGGCCCGCGTGTCAGTGACTCAGTTCTGGTTAGGGTCGCTGACATGTGGGCCTAGTCAATGCCCACGTCAGCACGGTCAAAACTGACGCTTGGGGTAACTATGGTTAACTAAACTAAACAGGAATAAAACCGTGGTTAGTTAGACAGTGGGGCCCGTATGTCATTGACAGGGGCACTAACTAAACAAGATTAGTCCCTAAACTAATGGTGCCACGTCAGCGTCACCGGAACCTCGCCGGCGGTGACCAAATCGACGGCGGCGCGGCTCGGAAACACATTACGGGCGGCGTTTTGGCTTGCTGAGGGTACCAGGGCGTAGCCCTTGCTTGCCCGCATCCATCCACGCAAGTGGGAGGAGCTGGGGTGGCCGGAGCTCGTCGGAAACGAGCTCGCGGCGGCGCCGGAGTTCGGGCATCGACGGGTTAGGTGCTACGGGGCACGGGGACGTGAGCTAAGGGGCTCTACAGACTCCTAGGAGCATGCTGAGCATGACGGAAGGCTCGCACGCGAGCTTTGCTAGCTCTGTCCACGGCGGTGTCATGTTCGGCGGCGAGGAGCTCCGGTCATGGTGGAAACGGCGCTATGGCAAGGGGGCAAGCGGAAAGGAGAGAGGGGAAATGCAGTGGAGCTCACAGCGAGGACGAGGAGGTGGTCCACGAGCTTGGGGGCGTCCTTGATGCTTCGAATCGAGCAGGGGCGGTCGCCGGCCGTGGCGATGAAGACGACAATGATGGCGTGGCATTCGGGGCACCTGGCGTCGCGTGCGTTGTCTTAGAGCTTCACGAATCCGATGCGGAGCTCATGGGCTAACTGGCCGGGCATGGGGATGCTGGTGGCTGCGGCAACGGCGAACGGCGGCGACGGCCGTGTTTGGTGGGGATAACAAAGGAGGTGGAGAGCGTTCGGGGGAGAGAGGGAGAGGTGCAGGGGGTTCTGGCGTCTCCGTTGCGTCGTCCAGAGGCATCCATGGGGAGGAGGAGGCAGGCAGGCAGGGAGGAGCTGGCGCGGCGTGTGGCCGCAGGCGCCGAGCACGCGTGCCTCGTCCTCCTGGCGAGAGGAGGGAGATGACTGGCAGCGGTGGTGGCTGCCGTGGGCTGGGCCAGCTCCTGGGCCGTGCTAGGCTGGACAGGCAGCAGGTGAGTGGCCTAGGTAAGTGCAGGTAAAACTCTCTCTCTGTTTTCTATTTTAATTACAGTTTTCTATTTTTCTGTAACTATTTTGGCTTTATCTAAAATATTAGAACAAGCTCGAATTTCATGAAACTGCCTGAGGCTACTGTTTGGATTATTTCCAACAGTAAACATTTTAGGTCATGAATATTTGGACATTTAAAATAGTATATAGCATTTAAATGCCCAAATGCAAATACTTAAGATTTAATTCAAAAATCCAGAATGGCCCTATAAAAGTGTGCACCATTTTTGGAGAGGTTCTAGACCAATTCAAAAATCATGAACATTTTCAAAGGCATTTTGGGTCAATGAAAATATTTTTAGGTTGAACCTACTTGAATTCTTTTGGTGCTAGGGTTTGATCATTCCCCAATTCAAGTTTAGCAAAAATTTAAACATGATGACATGATGATCAGGCAAAGACCACATGGGTTGATCTAGGGATGTGACAGGTAGCCTCCATCTTGCAGCAGTAGAAGAGTGTAGCTAGAATAGCAGCAAGTATCAATGCTTCTGGCAGCGTCCATCTTGCAACACGAGAAGAGAGTACCTCGAAAGTTCACCAAGTAACATCGTATAGCATAATCCTACTGGCGATCCTCCCCTCGCCGCCTTGTGGGAATCACCGGGCTGTATGTGGCACTTGAAAGGGTGTGTTTTATTAAGTATCCGGTTCTAGGTGTCATGAGGCCAGAATACAACTCTGGGTCGTCCTGTTACTGTGGACACGGCTATTCGAATAGATTACTTCCCTCCAGGGGTGCACCACATAACCCGACATGCTTGATCCCTCTTGCCGGACACACTTTCCTGGGTCATGCCCGCCCTCGGAAGATCAACACGTCGCTGCCCAACCTAGGCCCGACAGAGAGGTCCACACGCTGGTCTAAATCCTAAGCGTATAGGGGTCTTGGGCCCATCGCCTTTTGCGCTCCTGCACGTTGTGTGGGCGGCTAGAGAGCAGACCTAGCAACCTCCATTACAAAGAAAGTTGCATTACATGGTCCAACCCAGCGCGCGCGGCTTAGTCGCTGACGTCCGGAAAGCTTTGGCCGATACTACGATGTCGGTTGCCCACATCTTGTCCCGCGTGGCAGTTAGCGCGTATAAGGCCAACGACCCAACTCAGATCAAATATCCAAATTTGTTAAGTTTGTTATTATGAAATAACCGCGAATAACGACCAGGGACCAAGCCACCTCTCTCCTCGGTGTCTCAACCTGCCCTGTCGCTCTGCCACAAAGAATCACTCGGGGGGCCATCGTGAACCCAAGCCTACCAATACCTGGATGGAACCACCTGTCCTTTCAGCCCCCACATCAGAATCACTTTCGGGTACTCTCCGAACCGACCCAACTTTAGTTACATCATGCAACATGTATAGTACGTATTTAGTATATACCCGTGATCACCACCCGAAGTGATCACGGCCTGATAGTATATCATGGCAGACGGACAAGAATGTGGGGCCACTGAAGGAATACTAGCATCATATACTAAGAATGTAGGATAGCAGGTAAAGGTATCAACAACTGTAGCAACAATAACAGGCTATGCAACAGAATAGGAGCTATCGAACCAACAACAGTAGCAAACCTAATGCAAGAACAAGAGAGAAGAGAGTGGGCGATATAAGCTCGATTAAGGGGGGTATGCTTGCCTAGATGCTCGGCAGAGAAGGAAGGGTCGTCAACACCGTAATCGATCGAGGCGGTAGAAGTGGCGTCAGTCTTGAAGTCTAACGGGGAGAAGAGGGGGAAGAAACAATAAATACAATGCAAACAAATGCATGATGATGCAAGACATGGCAATGAACGGCGCTAGGTTTGATCTAACGATGTACTAGGTGATACTGGTGGAGGGGGAAAACATCCGAGAAAGCATTCCCGGTGTTTGGCATTTTCGGTCCAATGGAACGGAGGGGGACGATTGGATGTTCGCTATGCTAGGGACGTGGGGCAGATGAACGGACTGAGTATTCGGATTTGTCTTGTCGTTCTGAACAACTTTCATGTATAAAGTATTTTTATCCAAGTGACGATTTATTTTATATTAATTTTCAAAGTTTTAATTCATTTTGGAATTAACAGATTGAATCTAAATCAAAATCAAGTTTACTGCATCTGCATGATGTTAGCAGTCAACAGTCGGTTGACTAGGTAAAACTGACGTGTGGGTCCTGCTGTCATTGACACAGTTTAGTTAAACAGAAATAATTAGTTTAAATGGGTGATTACATTAATTAGGTTTAATTAATTTGATTAAACAAGATTAATTAAGTTAATTAATTATCTAACTAATTACTTAATTGATTTTATTCTTTTTTTATTTTCGTTCCACGGGCTGGGCCCCACTATAATAGGTACAGGGGCCTATCGGCCGGGGGCTTAGCGGGCACGGGCACAGGGGGCTACGGGCGCTGGGCAGGGGCAATAGCCCGTGCGCAGCCAGCGGCCACGGCAGGGCGTCCGAGCAGCGCGGCGAGGGGGAGGTTGGTAGTCAGAGGCGAGCGGGGGTCGGCGGGTTCTGCGCTGCAAAGGCGGGGTGTGCTGCAGCTGCCGGTGAGTGGAGGCGGGGCAAAGCAGAGGGAGCCAGGCGGCCACGGCAAGGCAGCGGGGTAAGAAGTGGCAGCAGCCTACGGCGGCGACAAGCAAGGCACGGGCGGACGAGGGTCGCGCTATAGCCGGGCACGCAGATAGCGAGGCAGGTTCGACAGCGGCGAGGTGAAGTGGTAGGCGCGAGGCCGAGCGCGCATCGGGACGGGGCGAGGGGCTCGCAGCGCAGGCTCGGTCAAGGTCGAACGGGCATGACGACGGGCGCGTGGGCGCATCACGTGCACAGCGAGGCAACGCGGGGTGGAGGTCAGGGGTGGATTGGCGCGTGCGAGTGCGTAGCACACGGGGGAGCAGAGCGGCGCAAGTGCTGGCGAGAGGGCACGGGGAGGAGGAGGACCGGGGTCCTCACCTCTGTTGAATGGAAGGGTCGTGGAGGCGCGAGGAAGAGACTTGGGGTAGAGGTGGGGAGGCGAAGGCGACGGCGGCAGGTGACGGGGGTGGCTCCGGCAAATGGAGATGGTGGGGCTCAGGGCGAGCGACGAGGCTGAGGGGATCGGGACCCGATCCAGATCCAGCGGCGAGGGGCTCCGGCGAGGTGGGCTCCGGTGAATGGTCAGAGATGGGCGACGGCGTCGGCGTTGTCGATCCCCCGATCTAGATCGGATCGAGAGGGGGAGAGGGAGAGGCGACGTGAGGGGTGTGGGACGATGGGCTAGGGTTTCCCCTGGGGGGTTATGGAGGGGGGTGGACGCCGGCTGGGCCGGTCTGGCTAGCGCGGTTGCCAGCTGGGCCGAGGCCCATCAGGGGGGGGGGGATTTTGGTTATTTTGTTGTTTTGTTTTATTTTTACCTTTTCTCTTTCTTTTTTTCTTCATACTTCTTATCTGCTTTGTTTAAGTTTTAATAAAATACTAAAGTGGCACCTAAATAAATGTTTCAACTAATGCCACTACCACAATCAATTTAGCACTGAAAAAAATAGTTTTGAAATTGTTTAATTTTTAAAAAGCATTTAAATAATAGTTTTGACGCTGTTTTATTTACTATAGTGCATTTAAACACATTATAAAAGTGTGGTTCCTTCACCAATATTATTTGTGATTTATTTGCCATATCCAGAACATTTTAGTTTTAATATTTCAGAACATTCACCGTTCGACTTTATTTTGAAGTTGAATTTTAATTGCTTTCAAATCAACGTGAGTTTATCAACAGTAACCAAGGTGACGTGGCATCATTAGCTGTGGTTCACTGTAGCTTAATTATCCAAGCGTTACAATTCTCCTACACTAGAAGAAATATCGTCCCGAGAATTAAGAGGGGGGGGGGGTAAGGGGGAAGGGATATGGTTACAAAATTATAACGAGTCTTCTCGGTCATAGTTGCTCTTTTTGAATAGATCGATCCATTACATTGATGTCTTCATTACTCTGCTTCAGGTCATCATGATGAAGTCGTCATTCTTCCTTTGGGGTCTTCGTCATACTTACGAATAGAGAAGGGGCAGCTTGACAACGGTAGGATGCTATAAGGGTTAATCATCTAAGGGTTATCCCCTGAATGTGCACATGATTTTCTCTTGATTTCAACCAATAAAACACATCGAGAGGAAAGTAAGAAGGTACGATAAGAAGTTTCAATCGGATAGACAATCATTCAACATTTGAAACATAGGGTGAAAGGGGTCCAGAGCAACGAGAATAAGTATTGCATCTGATACCAGAACAGATCACTAGGAAGGTGGCCCGTGAATTACATACGAAATCAAGCATGAGGAATAACTTAGGCAAGAGGGGTGTACAGGAGAGTCAGGTTTCGATCCTGTGGAACTATGGGTTATGGGCCCACCATGTGGGTTAAAAGTAGAAGGAGTGGTGACATCTTGCACGGTCATGAAAGAAAGGCATCTTAGAGGGTATCCTGTTAGTTATGTTGGCAACAACATCGGTAACAAGGGCGAGGGACAACGAGAACCACTTTCCTGCTCATCGAACGAGGCAAACCAATAGGAAAAGTTCTCATCTATTAGTAGCTACCGATATTTTATCAACATTAGTATGAGGGTCTTGCTGACAGAATTGTACACCAAGTTGTTTACATAAGCAGGAGAATATTACTTCTTAAATCATATAAATCACAAGAAAGGTTAAACCAAACAATGGAAAGGAAATTGTGTTTAAACACATATTTCAGGGGTATATCCGTCCCAAGGACAAGCAGAGCATGATATCCATGACTTGATAGAAAGTAGAAAACCATTTAGGTAAGGGCGGAGGAATTGCATGACATTACCAAAACAATGGTGTTTCAATACTTGATAGAGATAATTTAGCATTGTGCTTCAAATGTTCTTAGAGAAGATCGGAGTACCACAAACATGCTTCGAGATAGCATTTATATGGTCATCCAGTAAGGGTCAGATTTTGGATACACAAAGGATCCATCAGGAACAACTTATAGAAGAAGTCTTACGATTTCCTCATGGAAGAATCGCTAATCTTTCTAAAAGGAAACTATAGCAATGTGCTAGGCATGACATCACCTTAATGGGTCATATAAGGACCAATGTTATAGCTACTGGAAATATGTCCCAACCATCATATTTGACCGAGATTCAGGCCTGATTCGAGTCAAGATACCTCAGACTCGGGATGCCTGAGAAGAAAAGGTGCAACACAAATTGACGAGATGAAATTTCAAGATTGTCGGGAAATGAACTATGGAAGCGAGTTCCGAAACAAGATTTCACCATTAACCAAGGAGAAGATGAGGATGTGGCTGATGGAGTCAGCAGCAATTTACCGAGATATCCACAGTTATGTTAACAAAGAGATGACAATTGTCAGGTCAAATGATATAATGATGTACGCTCGAGGAATGCATACACAGTTAAACATTGATTGAAAGGTGCACCTAAAATATGGGCTAGGTTGCATGATCAATGTTAGAATGGTGACTCCATGAACAAAAGACTTCGAATGAAACTATCGAGCATTCAGTTCAGAGTAATATGGCTTGTAGAAGTTTTGAATTCACACATCTTAGTTCAGTTGACGGTATTCCGGTTAGAAACAACATGGGTACCAACGAAATGAATAGTGATGGAGAGAAGTACTACTACGTCAAGAAATCTTAAGACGTGGAGCAATTATCCCAACATCCTTGATATAAAAGATGACAATACTCCAAGGTAGAACATAATACAAGCTAGATGGTAAGTTGCATCCATAACATGAACAAGTTTGTGATGAAGGGAAGGTAAGGATGTTGTCGATGGTAACTCAAATTACCAAGGGACAAGGATGGAACTTAACAATATGAGGTCGACTAATATCCTGGAAGGAGTAACTGTTGATTATGAACACGGCAAATTTTGTTGAGAGGCTCCACGAAGAAGCAATCGATCATCGACTGCATCAAACAAAAGGACTGATGCAACAAAAGATTATTGGATCCACGGATATGATACTAACTCGGAATCAAGCTTGTTGTTCGAGGTGGAACGATAAGATGAGGAAATCGATGTAAGCTTAGATCATCATCAAAGGTTGTGCTCCGGGAATAAAGACCAGGTAGCACAGTTAAAATCAACACGATTATGATATAGCCAATCAGGATAGGGATGACGTGATCGGGTACAAACTCGTATGTAAAGAACATTATTAAGAGTTGTTTAATCACGATGCGAATTGGATTCAGTTATCAGTGTCCTTGAGGGTCTAACATCTCAGAACCTAAGAAAATTGAATTGGCGGGAATAATATTTGATGAAGTACTCATAAGAAGTTATGTAGTTCTGTGACATTCTCGATATAATAGAGGGTAATACTCGAAAGTAGGCCAGAATAAAGGTTGGACATGGGTATTGATTTGCACAAGACAAGTACTTTAACTTGTCTGGGTAAAGGAATCAAAGAATATTAATATGGCCGGAACCATGATTGCAAAGAACCAGATCCCAGATATAAGATGAACTTATACCAAGGAAATTATTAATTTAAGAGAAGCTTCCATGGTAAGATCTACATCATGTCCATGGGCATGAACTCAAAGTTCAAGGTTGACTCCCACTTCTCCTATGCATGACCATTCATTCACTACTCTAATATAAAAGATGATTTGAGTGTGAAAACCTACCTGGTGAATTACCATAGGAGTATGACCCGTGAAAACTTTCGGGTTTACACTGATTAAAGAAGGCATAGGTTCAACCCATCGAGGCATCTTAGGAACATATACCAGATTCTTCAAGAGTAAATAACTCAAGCTCGGAAGTAGAGCATGCTTAACAAAAGCAGGATATACAGGTTATCAAAGGCATTATGTATAAGGGGAGGAACTCACAAGGAGGTTGAATATGAAGGACGATGTTGGATAAAATCCAACAAAGGATCCGATGGTCCTCAAGAGATCTGATGTGAGCATCAGTACTCAACCATAGGAAGAACGAATACAAGGAGAACATATTACAGAAACAATTGACTAATTCAAAGATCAAAGGTAAATGAATTATGATTTCTGATTCAATGGATTAGAAGCAAATGCTCTGATTAAGGATGGCAAGCTGAATAGACTTAGGGGTACAATCGACGGAAATTTGATTGGTCGAGATTCAACCCATGTGTAAGATGACGTCTGAGACGAAAGGATGAATTCTAGGATCTAATTAAGGATTGCGAGCATTCGCAACATATTGCATCAACGGACTCAAAATGATAATGACAGAGGATGCCAATAAGATTACCAAACTTATGGGATTAATCATAATGCAAGCAAGCAAGAATTTAAAGAGCAATAGGCTGCTCATGATTTTTGGAAGATCGAAAGGTATTTCAAAGACTTTTGTGAAACACATGAACAACCGGGGATGAACGGATACTCGGTAAGTGCGAGGAATTATCCATAGGGGTATTCATGTGTAACATCCCAATTTTCAATTTGGATGTTAACATAGATCATTCATATGCATCCATCATTTGAGCATTTTGAATTTGAGTTTATTTGAAATTGATCCAAAAACTATAAGCAACTCAACGACCCAAGTGAGGGAGTTGGAAGTTTTCCCAAAGCGGACCCACTATTTTATTGTTTTATCAATGAGGTTGGATCAAATAATATTTTTGCCAATTTTCATTTTTAATATTTTAAAATAAAAGAGAGAAGATAATATGAGTTCTTCAAAAACAAAATAAAAATATTAGAATTTGAATTTTGATTAAAAATAATTTTATTGGGTTTTTATTTGCAATTTATTATTGCAAAAATTGCATTAATTTTTTTTATTTTAGACATTTTTATTTCAAAAAAATGTTCACTTTGTCCCAAATATTAGGTGGGAACGGAGAAAATTGTTTCTGAAATTTTTAGGATTTTTTTATATTTTATTTGGATTTTTTATTTGTTCGGCGAATTTATAAAAAATAAAAGAGTTTTGGGCCGGGCCAGCCCAGCCTGGCCAGCCGAGTCGCCGCCTTCCTCCCGTGCGCCGGTCGGACTCCGCCGGAGTCCTACTCCGACACGGCCACCGCCCGACCCCTTCCCCAAGCCACCGCCGCACCGGGGGCCTTTATAAGGCGAGCCCCCGGCTCCCTCTTGCCACATCGCCGCCGTGCCGCACCTTGCCTCCCACGCCCGCACACCGTCGCCGCCTGCCGCGCCCGCCGCCTCGCCTCCCCATGCGCCACCACACTCGCCACCGCACTCGCCGCCCGAGTCGCCGCCCCGTAGCGCTGCCGCCACCGCCCTCCTCGCCCCCGGCCGAAGCCACCGCCGTTGCCCAAGAAGTCGCCCCGCCTACCGCAACCTGACCCGCCGCCGGACCCGATCCGCAGCCCGACCCACCGCCAGACCCGATCCACTAGGTAAAAAAACTGGGCCGATTTTTTTTTAGTTTTTTTGGTTTATTAAACCCTCGATCATTTTTTAACCTAGATTCTTTTTTAGGTTTTATTAAACAGCGAACATCCGCTGTTTTGTTTCAGAAAACAAACGCTCTCAATTTACATTTTTCTTTTTCTGCTATTTTCGTCAGGGACCTATCCGCAGTTAAAGTTTTTACAAATTAGTCCCTAGTTTTCAGACGATCGTTACTTTTTACTCGTTAGTCGGAATTAGATGAAACCAAGGCCAATTTCTTCGTTTCGATCTTATCTTTCCAGTAGTGCTACTCAAATTTGTTTTTGAAAGTTTTAAAGTTTGAATTCAAGCAGATTTGTATTTGAACTTCTTTTGACCGTAACTTGAGTTTCGTAGCTCCGTTTGAGTTGATTCTTTTTGCAAATCAAAGATCTTGACCTAAACTTTCTGATAAGGCCAAATCCTTAATTTTGGTACTGTTAAAAATTGTTTCCTGCTACAAGAGTCGTTTTCTTGTTTTCGAAGTCTTTCGAGTTTCATTCTTCGATTCTGTTGCATGATTGCTTATGTATACTATTGTTTGATTGCGATAGAATTCCCTGAGTGCGAAGCATGCTACTAAGTGTCATTAGGTTTCAACGATCATCAGCAAGGCAAGTTCATACTTTGATCATACTTTCCAATACCCTGTTTTTATTGCATTAGTTCTATCCTCAAAGATTGCATGAGTAGGACTTGTTCACATGTGGTATTGCTTAGTAGTTCATGAGGTAGGAACCCAATGACTTGAGATCAAACCTAGGGAATACAAGCTTTGGTACTTATTGCTTAGCCATGCTTGTAGACAAGGATTGGTATGTGAAAATTCATGAAAGTTGTGAGTGTAATAACAACTAAGGGAATGTTTAAGGTGGTAACTTTAATACACCACTGGGTGGATTGGTTGGAGGGCACCTGGAGAATCCAGTGTTGTCCTAGGCAATCCAGGAGGACCCGTGTAATTATCCTATGGAATGCCACCCAGGCTCGAAGGGATGATATATCATTCATGCCTAGAAACTACCGTGTGCAGCCACATGCCATTATGGGCTCTGGCATAGTTGAATATGTTGTGTGAGCTATTTATGTGGTTGACTAGCAGATGTAGGGGAAAGTAGGTGGGCCGGTCCATCCGGGGTAAAGAGTAAATGCTTCTGAAAGACTGTGTCTCGGTCATCCGATTCTCAAACACCATGAACTGCGAGAAATTAAACGGAGGCGATCAAGTCTTGTGGGGAAAAGTGCACAAACGTCTACAAAGTGTACAAACTATTCATGAGTAGCCGTGTCCCCGGTTATGGACATCTTGAGTACCTTGGTATTTGAATTATGGACTGATCTCAACACTCTATTTTAATTAACTTGTTGGGTTATTAATGACTTTGGTAATTTGGGATTGAGATGGAGGAACCATTCTCAATATTTCTTAATAAAACTGAGTAGTAAATAAAGTTTATTCCTTTGTTGTAGGAAAAAATTAGCTTAATGAAAAAAATTAACCTCACAGCCTCCACAAGCCAAATATGCATATAGTTGTAGACATTTGTTCTTCATTACATGCTATAGTGTGTTCTTGCCAGCATAGTCTATGTGCCGACCTACACTGCTGGAACGCCTCATGTTGCAGAGTTTACCGACGAAGAATAAGGTGCCATTAGGTCGTTGTCATGCACTCAATGTTTGCCATGGAGTTGGATGGACACAACTTATCCTCGATGCTTCCGCAAGATTTCGTATTAGTTTATGGCCTTCAACCATCTTATTGTAATAAGACTCGTTTTGAGGATTTTCGATGTAATAAAGTGTGACTGAAACTCTGCTATGAATCCTCGAAGTACTGTGTGTGTCAGCATACCGATCGAGGGATGACACTGAGCACAAAGACTCCGGTCCATTCGGATTGAGGTCGCTACATCATGTGGCAAGGAACTACAAGGCAGTAGGAACAAAGTATTCTCAGAACAATAGAGATAATTTCGGGGTATCTTGTAATAACAAGATCAATGGGGAATGATTTTATAAATGGCAAATGTACAGAATAAAGTCTAGAGGATTGAAGGGGATTCCGTGGTTATCCATAGAGGTTTATTGATGGAAGGGGATTGCAAAAGCGATGGCACAAAGTCTAGAGGGAACATCGTAGAGTGTCTTCGGAATCTTCTGGTACAGCAGGAAATCATCTGTAATAAGGGGCTCTTTGGCAGGAAGTGATTACGAGAACCTAGAGTTAGATTTAGTAAAATCATTTAACCCGAAATAGCGAAGAGATCAGAATCCCAGAGTATAGATGAGGAATAAAAGATCCTAATACCACCCAATGGGGACGTGGGCCCATAAGCCACACATCCATGTTAGTAAAAAAATCAATGACTAGACTCAACTTCGGCCTAAGAGTTGGAAAGGGGGATTCCTACAGGCACTCGGCTCTGATACCAACTTGTGACGCCATCGATTTGATCGTACACTAATCAAGCACGCAAATGTGCATGACCAAGATAAGGTACTCACGGGTAGATATCACAACACAACTCTAGACACAAATTAAAGAACATACAAGCTTCATATTACAAGCCAGGGGCCTCGAGGGCTCGAATACATAAGCTCGATCATAAACGAGTCAGCAGAAGCAACATTATTTGAGTACAGACATAAGTTAAACAAGGTGCCATAAGAGGGCTAGAACAAACAGGGATACGAATCAAAGAGGCAAGGCCTCCTGCGTGGGATCCTCCTAAACTACTCCTGGTCATCAGCAGACTCCACATAGAAGTAGGTTCCGGCGGGGTAGTAGTAGTCGTCAGCAGTGGCATCTGGTTTCTGGGCTCCACCCTCTGGTTGCATCATCCGAGATGAAGGGAAAAGGAAGGAAAAGGGGAGCAAAGAAACTATGAGTAATCATCCAAAGTACTCGCAAGCAAGGATCTACACTACATATTCATTGATATATGTATAAAGGGGTGATATATGTGGGCTAAACTGCAGAATGCAAGAATATGAGGGGGAAAGCTAGGCCTGTCAAAGACTACGCTTCTGGTAGCCTCCATCTTGCAGCAGTAGAAGAGTGTAGCTGGAATAGCAGCAAGTATCAATGCTTCTGGCAGCGTCCATCTTGCAGCACTAGAAGAGATTAACTCGAAAGTTCACCAAGTAACATCGTATAGCATAATCCTACCCGGCGATCCTCCCCTTGTCGCCTTGTGGGAAAGCGATCACCGGGCTGTATCTGGCACTTGAAAGGGTGTGTTTTATTAAGTATTCGGTTCTAGGTGTCATGAGGCCAGAATACAACTCTGGGACATCCTATTACTATGGACACGGCTATTCGAGTAGATTACTTCCCTGCAGGGGTGCACCACATAACCCGACATGCTTGATCCCTCTGGCCAGACACACTTTCCTGGGTCTTGCCCGGCCTCCGAAGATCAACATGTCGCAGCCCTACCTAGGCCCGACAGAGAGGTCTGCTCGCTGGTCTAAATCCTAAGCGCGCAGGGGTCTTGGGCCCATCGCCCTTTGCGCTCCTGCACGTTGTGTGGGCGGCCGGAGAGCAGACATAGGAACCTCCATTACAAAGTAAGTTGCGTTACACGGTCCAACCCGGCGCGCGCTACTCAGTCACTGACGTCGGGAAAGCTTTGGCTGATACTATGACGTCGGCTGCCCATATCTTGTGCCGCGTGGCAGTTAGTGCGTATAAGGCCAACGACCCAACTCAGATCAAATATCCAAACTCGTTAAGTGTGTTATTATGAAATAACCGCTGATAGTGACCAGGGACCATGCCACCTCTCTCCTCGGTGTCTCAACCTGCCCTGTCGCTCTGCCACAAAGAATCACTCGGGGGGCACCGAGAACCCAGGCCCACCAATACCTGGATGGAACCACCTGTCCATTCAGCCCCCACATCAGAATCACTTTCGGGTACTCTCCGAACCGACCCAACTTTAGTTACATCATGTAACACGTATAGTATGTATTTAGTATATACCCGTGATCACCACCCGGAGTGATCACGGGCCGATAGTATAGCATGGCAGACGGACAAGAATGTGGGGCCCCTAAAGGAATACTAGCATTATATACTGAGAATGTAGGATAGCAGGTAAAGGTATCAACAACTATAGCAACAATGACAGGCCATGCAACAAAATAGGAGCTATCGAACCAACAATAGTAGCAAACCTAATGCAAGAATAAGAGAGAAGAGAGTGGGCGATATATGCTTGGTCAAGGGGGGTATGCTTGCCTGGATGCTCGGCAGAGAAGGAAGGGTCGTCAACACCATAATCGATCGAGGCAGAAGAAGTGGCGTCAGTCTCGAAGTATAACGGGGAGAAGAAGGGGAAGAAACAATCAATACAATGCAAACGGATGCATGATGATGCAATACATGGCAATAAACGACGCTAGGTTTGATCTAACGATGTACTAGGTGATACCGGTGGAGGGGGAAAACATCCGGAAAAGCATTCCTGGTGTTTGGCATTTTCGGGCCGATGGAACGGAGGGGGACGGTTGGATGTTCGCTATGCTAGGAACGTGTGTCAGACGAACGGACTGAGCATTCGGATTCCTCTTGTCGTTCTGAACAACTTTCATGTATAAAGTATTTTTATCTGAGTTACGATTTATTTTATATTAATTTTCAAAGTTTTAATTCAATTTAGAATTAACAGATTTAATCTAAATCAAAATCAAGTTTACTTCATCTACATGATGTTAGCAGTCAACAGTCGGTTGACTAGGTCAAACTAACGTGTGGGTCCTGCTGTCATTGACACAGTTTAGTTAAACAGAAATAATTAGTTTAACTAGGTGATTACATTAATTAGGTTTAATTAATTTGATTAAACAAGATTAATTAAGTTAATTAATTATCGAATTAATTACTTAATTAACTTTATTCTTTTTTTATTTTTGTTCCACGGGCTGGGCCCCACTATAATAGGTACAGGGGCCTATCGGGCGGGGGCTTAGCGGGAACAGGCACAGGGCGCTATGGGCGCCGGGCGGGGGCAGTAGCCCGTGCGTAGATAGCAGCCACGGCAGGGCGCCGGAGCAGCGCGGCGAGGGGGAGGTTGGTAGTCAGGGGCGAGCGGTGGCCGGCGGCGACTGGGCTGCAAAGGCGGGGTGCGCTGTTGCCACCGGTGAGTGGAGACAGGGTGAAGCAGAGGGAGCCGTGCGGCCACGGCAAGGCAGCGGGGTAAGAAGTGGCAGCAGCCTACGGCGGCGACAAGCAAGGCACGGGAGGACGAGGGTCGCGGTATAGCCGGGCGCGCGGATGGCGAGGCGGGTTCGACAGCGGCCAAGCGAAGTGGCAGGCGCGCTGGAGAGCGCGCATGGGGGCGGGGCAAGGGGATCGCGGCGTGGGCTCGGTCAGGGTCGAACGGGCATGATGACGGGCCTCGAGGGCTCGAATACATAAGCTCGATCATAAGCGAGTCAACGAAAGCAACAATATCTGAGTACATACGTAAGTTAAACAAGGTGCCATAAGAAGGCTAGCACAAATAGGGATACAGATCGAAGAGGCAAGGCCTCCTGCATGGAATCCTCCTAAACAATTCCTGGTCCTTGGCAGAGTCCATGTAGTAGTAGGCTCCGGCAGGGTACTAGTAGTCTCGGCAGTGGCATCTGGCTCCTTGGCTCCACCATCTGGTTGCAGCATCTGAGATGAAGGGAAAAGGAAGGAAAAGGGGGAGCAAGGAAACCGTGAGTACTCATCCAATGTACTCGCAAGCAAGGATCTTCATTACATATGCATTGGTATATGTATAAAGGGGTAATATCTCTGGGCTAAACTGCAGGATGCTAGAGTATGAGGGGGAAAGCTCGACCTATCGAAGACTACCCTTCTGGTATCCTCCATCTTGAAGTAGTAGAAGAGAGTAGCTGGAATAGCAATAAGTATCAATGTTTCTGACAGCCTCCATCTTGCAGCAGTAGAAGAGAGTAGCCGGAAAGTTCACCAAGTAACATTGTATAGCATAATCCTACCCATCGATCCTCCCCTCGTTGCCTTGTCGGAAAGCGATCACCGGGTTGTATCTGGCACTTGAAAGTGTGTACTTTATTAAGTATCCGATTCTAGTTGTCATGAGGTCAGAATACAACTATGGGTCGTCCTATTACTATGGACATGACTATTCAAATAGATTACTTCCCTGCAGGGGTGCACCACATAACCCGACACACTCAGTCCCTCTGGCTGGAGACACTTTCTTAGGTCATGCCCAGCCTTAGAAGATCAACACGTCGCAACCCTACCTAGGCCTGACGGAGACGTCAGCACGCTGGTCTAAATCCTAAGCACGCAGGGGCTTGGGCCCATCGCCATTTGCGCTGCTACATGTTGCATGGGCGGTCGGTGAGCAGACCTAGCAACCTCCATTACAAAGGAAGTTGCGTTACGCGATCCAAACCGGCGCGCGCCGCTTAGACACTGACGTCCGGAAGGCTTCGGCTGATACTACGACACTGGTTGCCCATATCTTGTCCCGCATTGAAGTTAGTGCATATATGGCCAACGACCCAACTCAGATCAAATATACAAACTCGTTAAGAGTGTTAATATGAAATAACCGTGGACAACGACCAGGAACCAGGCCACCTCTCTCCTCGGTGTCTCAACCTATCTTGTCGCTCCGCCACAAAGAATCACTCAGGGGGCCGTCAGGAACCCAGGCCCACCACTACCTATATGGAACCACCTGTCCTTTCAGCCCCCACATCCGAATCACTTGCGGGTACTCTACGAGCCGACCCAACTTTACTCACATCACGTAACATGTATAGTATGTATTTAGTATATACCCGTGATCACCACCCGAAGTGATCATGGCCCGATAGTATAGCATGGCAGATGGCCAAGAATGTGGGGCCACTAAAGGAATACTAGCATCCTATACTAAGCATGTAGGATAGCAGGTGAAGGTATCAACAATTGTAGCAACAATGACAGGCTATGCAACATAATAGGAGCCATCGAACCAACAACAATAGCAAACCTAATGTAATAATAAGAGAGAAGAGAGTCGGCAATATCTGGTTGATCAAGGGGGGTTTGCTTGCCTGGAATCTTGGCAGAGAAGGATGGGTCGTCAACACCGTAGTCGATCGGGGCAGTAGCAGTGGCGTCAGTCTCGAAGTCTAACAGGGAGAAGAGGGGGAAGAAACAATAAATACAATGCAAACGGATGCATGATGATGCAAGACATGCCAATAAACGGCGCTAGGTTTGATCTAACGATGTACTAGGTGATACTGGCGGAGGGGGAAAACATCTGGGAAAGCATTCCCGGTGTTTGGCATTTTTGGGCCGATGGAACGGAGGGAGGGACGGTTGGATGTTCCCTATGCTATGGACGTGTGGCAGACGAACGGACTGAGTATTCGGATTCGTCTTGTCGTTCTGAACAACTTTCATGTATAAAGTATTTTTATCCGAGTTACGATTTATTTTATTTTAATTTTCAAAGTTTTAATTCAATTTGGAATTAACAGATATAATCTAAATCTAAATCAAGTTTACTGCATCTACATGATGTTACCAGTCAATAGTCGGTTGACTAGGTCAAACTGACGTGTGGGTCCTGCTGTGATTGACACAATTTAGTTAAACAGAAATAATTAGTTTAACTATGTGATTACATTAATTAAGTTTAATTAATTTGATTAAACAAGATTAATTAAGTTAACTAATTATATAATTAATTACTTAATTAATTTTATTCTTTTTTTATTTTCGTTCCATGGGCTGGGCCCCACTATAATAGGTATAGGGGCGTATCGGGTGGGTGCTTAGCGGGCACGGGCACAGGGCGCTACGGGCGCTGGGCGGGGGCAGTAGGTCGTGCATAACCAGCGGCCACGGCAGGGTGCCGGAGCAGCGCGGCGAGGGGGAGGTTGGTAGTCAGGGCGAGCGGGGGCCGGCGGCGACTGGGCTGCAAAGGCGGGGTGCGCTGCAGCCGCCGGTGAGTGGAGGTGGGGCGGAGCAGAGGGAGCCGGGCGTCCACAGGAAGGCAGTAGGGTAAGAAGTGGCAGCAGCCTACGGCGGTGACATGCAAGGTACGGGTGGACGAGGGTCGCGGTATAGCTGGGCGCGCGGATGGTGAGGCGGGTTCGGCAGCGGCCAAGCGAAGTGGCAGGCGCGTGGGCGAGCGCGCATCGGGGCGGGGCAAGGGGATCGCGGCGCAGGCTCGATCAGGGTCAAACGGGCATGACGACGGGCCTCGAGGGCTCGAATACATAAGCTCGATCATAAACGAGTCAGCGGAAGCAACAATATCTGAGTACATACATAAGTTAAACAAGGTGCCATAAGAAGGCTAGCACAAATAGGGATACAGATCGAAGAGGCAAGGCCTCCTGCATGGAATCCTCCTAAACTACTCCTGGTCCTTGGCAGACCCCATGTAGTAGTAGGCTCCGGCAGGGTACTAGTAGTCTCGGAAGTGGCATCTGGCTCCTGGGCTCCACCATCTGGTTGCAACATCTCAGACGAAGGGAAAAGGAAGGAAAAGGGGGAGCAAGGCAACCGTGAGTACGCATCCAATGTACTCGTAAGCAAGGATCTTCACTACATATGCATTGGTATATGTATAAAGGGGTAATATCTGTGGGCTAAACTGCAGGATGCTAGACTATGAGGGGGAAAGCTCGACCTATAGAAGACTACGCTTCTGGAAGCCTCCATCTTGAAGTAGTAGAAGAGTGTAGCTGGAATAGCAATAAGTATCAATGCTTCTGATAGACTCCATCTTGCAGCAGTAGAAGAGAGTAGCCGGAAAGTTCACCAAGTATCATTGTATAGCATAATCCTACCCAGCTATCCTCCCCTCGTTGTCCTATTGGAGAGCGATCACCGGGTTGTATCTGGCACTTGAAAGTGTGTACTTTATTAAGTATCCGGTTCTATTTGTCATGAGGTCGGAATACAACTTTGGGTCGTCCTGTTACCGTGGACACGACTGTTCGAATAGATTACTTCCCTGCAGGGGTGCACCACATAACCCGACATACTCGATCCCTCTGGCTGGACACACTTTCTTAGGTCATGCCCAGCCTTAGAAGATCAACACGCCGCAAACCTACCTATGCCTGACGGAGAGGTCAGCACGCTGGTCTAAATCCTAAGCACCTAGGGGTCTTGGGCCCATCGCCATTTGCGCTCCTACACGTTGCATGGGCGATCGGTGAGCAGACCTAGCAACCTCCATTACAAATGAAGTTGCCTTATGCAATCCAAACCGGCACGCGTTGCTCAGACACTGACGTCCGGAAGGCTTCGGCTGATACTACGACACCGGTTGCCCATATCTTGTCCCGCATTGAAGTTAGTGCATATAAGGCCAACGACCCAACTCAGATCAAATATACAAACTCGTTAAGAGTGTTAGGGACCAGGCCACAATGAATCACTCAGGGGGCCGTCGGGAACCCAGGCCCACCACTACCTATATGGAACCACCTGTCCTTTCAGACCCCACATCCGAATCCCTTGCAGGTACTCTACGAGCTGACCCGACTTTACTCAGATCACGTAACATGTATAGTATGTATTTAGTATATACCCGTGATCACCACCCGAAGTGATCATGGCCCGATAGTATAGCATGGCAGATGGGCAAGAATGTGGGGCCACTAAAGGAATACTAGCATCCTAAACTAAGCATGTAGGATAGCAGGTAAAGGTATCAACAATTGTAGCAACAATGACAGGCTATGCAACATAATAGGAGCCATCGAACCAACAACAATAGCAAACCTAATGTAATAATAAGAGAGAAGAGAGTCGGCCATATCTGGTTAATCAATGGGGGTTTGCTTGCCTGGAATCTCGACAGAGAAGTACGGGTCGTGAACACCGTTGTCGATCGGGGCAGCAGCAGTGGCGTCAGTCTCGAAGTCTAACGGGGAGAAGAGGGGGAAGAAACAATAAATACAATGCAAACAGATGCATGAAGATGAAAGACATGGCAATAAATTGTGCTAGGTGCGATCTAATGCAGTACTAGGCGAAACTGGCGGAGGGGGAAAACATATTCCTCATGTTAGCCATTTTCGGGCAGATGGAACGAAGGGGGACGGTTGCATGTTCGCTATGCTAGGGACGTGTGGTAGACGAACGGACTATGTATTCGGATTCACCTCATCGTTCTGAACAACTTTCATGTATAAAGTATTTTCATCCGAGTTGTGGTTTATTTTATATTAATTTTCAAAGTTTTATTTCATTTTGGAATTAAAAGTTTTAATCTAAATCAAAATTAGGTTTACTGCATCAACATGATGTCAGCAGTCAACAGTCGGTAGATTGGGTCAAACAGACGTGTGGGTCCCGCTGACATTGACATAGTTTAGTTAAATAGAAATAATTAGTTTAACTAGGTGATTAGATTAATTAGGTTTAACTGATTTAATTAAACAAGATTAATTAAGTAAATTAGTTCTCTGATTAACTATTTAATTAATGTTATTCTTCTTCATTTTTTTCGTTCCAAGGGATGGGCCCCACTTTCATATGTACAGGGGCTTATCGGGCGGGGGCTTAGTGAACACGGGCGCAGGGCACTGGGAGGGGGCCGTAGCCCGTGCAACCAGCGGCCACGGCAGGGCGCCGGAGCAGCGCGGCGAGGGGGAGGTTGGTAGTTAGGCCCTAGCACGGGCCGACGACGACGAGGCTACAAAGGTGGGGTGCGTTACCAGCGAGTGGAGGCGGGGCAGAGCAGAGGGATTTGGGCGGCCACGGCAAGGCGGCGGGGTAAGAAGCAGCAGCAGCCTGCGGCAGCGGCGGCGAGCAAGGCCTGGGCGGCGGAAGGTCACGTGATACCCGGGCGCGCGGACGGTGAGGCGGGTTCGGCAGTGGCCTGGCGAAGTGGCACGGGTGCGGGCGAGCGCGCATCGGGGCGGGGTGAGGGGATCGCGGCATAGGCTTGGTCAGGGCCGAACGGGTGCTACGACGGGTGTGCGGGCGCATCGCGTGCGCGGCGAGGAAACGCATGGAGGAGGTCAGGGGTGGAGCGGTGCACGGGGGAGCAGAGCGGCACGAGATCTGGCGAGAGGTCACGGGGAGGAGGAGCATCGGGGTCCTCACCGTCCGTTGAAGGGAAGGGGTTGTCTAGGCGCGAGGAAGCAACTCGAGGTAGAGGCGGGGAATCGACGGAGAGGGCGGCGGCTCTGGCGAATGGCGACTGCGTGGCTCGGGGCGAGCAACGAGGTCCACGGGATCGGGACCCGATCCAGATCCATCACCGGGGGACCCCGGCGAGCAGCGAGGGGCTCCGGTGAGGTGGGCTCTAGAGAGAGGTCAGAGACGGACGGCGGCGGCGTGGTCGAGCCCCAGATCCAGGTCGAATTGAGAGGGGTGGAGGGAGTGGCGGCGTGGGGGAGTGGGGCGATGGGCTAGGGTCCCCCCCCAGGTGGGGGTTATGGACGGGGTAGTTGACGCCGGTTGGGCCGTCTTGGCTAGCCTAGTGGCTAGCTGGGCCGAGGCCTAGCGAGGAGGGGGGGGATTTGGTTATTTTTTGTTTTGTTTTATTTTTACCTTTTCTTTTTCTTATTTTCTTTTTTACTGCTTATATTCCTTGTTTAAGTTTTAATAAAATACTAAAGTGGCACCTAAATTAATGTTCCAACTAATGCCACTCCCACAGAAAATTTAGCACTTAAAAAAATAGTTTTGAAATTGTTTAATAATTAAAAAGCATTTAAATAATAGTTTCGTCGTTGTTTAATTCACTATAGTGCCTTTAAACTCATTATAACAGTGTGGTTCATTCACCAATATTATTTTTTATTTATTTGTCATATCCAGGACATTTTAGTTTTAATATTTGAAAACTTTCACCATTCGACTTTATTTTGAAGTAGAATTTGAATCTGTTTCGAATCAACGCGAGTTTATGAACAGTAACCAAGGTGACGTGGCATTATTAGCAAAGGTTCACTGTATCTTAATTATCCGGGCATTACACTCTATATGTGACGCACATGCTTTTCAAAAGTAAAGTGGGAACATCAGCTGACCAATTAAACGTTATCTGTTTAAGTAATATCAGCATCAAATCAGATTCGTATTTGAGCAAAAAGTTTGGAATTATTAGTGCCACGTTCTTTAGCTGGATCGATTGAGGAGCAGTGCTAAGAAGCTGTCAGGACCGGTCCTTCAGTAAAATAATTACCGGAAGACCGGCCTTTTTATTAAACCAGCGAGGAATATTATTACCTACTGGCAGATAAATCCTTGATACATAATTCCAGTACACTGAATATTATACAAGGTTGAGCTGGGGGTTGCTCAAAAATTTTATTACAAGCATGCCAATATAATACATAAAGGCGGATATGACACAATGCAGGGTGGCATACTACTAACTCGTAATAAAAGGTGGTGGATATGTCAGAGTGAAGAAGGTGATGTGACTCCAACATATTACAGTTCATCGAGTATCAGAGTGAGACCCGATGAATTTATTTGGTGGTAGGCTTAAGTGGTTATATAACAGTGATCAACTCCAGGATCGCAAGGGACTGACTGGGACTCCACTAAGCGTCGGACTCGCTATCGAAATCTTCATCCATGAGATCGCCTTCGTCCACATCTGGCCAAATCAATAAGCCAGGTGAGTACTTTGAATGTACTCGCAAGACAGTTCAGACTTAAGATATAACAAATGCCAACATGATGCATATGAGTATTCCAGCAAAATACGACCGGAAAAAATATATTAATGAGCTGCATGCAACGATAGAAGTCGGGTGGTAATCCTCCCGAAATCCATAAGATAAATAGAAGGAGACCAAATGAGTGTCTGAGTGATGCCTCGTAAGAAAATAATAAGTGATAGCAGGCCACAGTCGGGCGTCTGAGCGACACCACATAAAGGGCTTATAAATAAAAAAGAATGCCACAGTCGAACGTCTGAGCGACATCACATAAAGGGCTTATAAATAAAAAGAATGCCACAGTCGGACGTCTGAGCGACATCACATAAAGGGCTTATAAATA
>LR738715.1:364215853-364244396 GCA_902687465.1 Secale cereale
AAAGAATGCCATAGTCGGACGTCTGAGCGACATCACATAAAGGGATCATAAATAAAAAGAATGCCACAGTCGGACGTCTGAGCGACATCACATAAAGGGCTTATAAATAAAAAAGAATGCCACCGTCGGACGTCTGAGCGACATCACATAAAGGGCGTATAAATAAAAAGAATGCCACAGTCGGACGTCTGAGCGACATCATATAAAGGGCTTATAAATAAAAATAGGATAATGATGAAATACTTCTGAAAGTAAATCAATACTGAGATAGTTGGTGAGTTCATCTAGCAAATGAACTTGACAAAAACACTACTCTGGTTACCAACAAGAATATACTTGAGACGGTCACCGGGTTGACATGAAGATTGACCCTAGGACATAAACATGGCTACTAAAGGAATTTTAACTCTGCAGAGCTTGTACTATTAGTTCATAGCCGACGGACTTTACTAGCCATGGGGACTAGTTCCGTCTATGATGTTTTAGTAGAAACCCAGCTAACCAGTACACACCCATTTAACATCCTGCTGTCCGGAATCACTCGAGACAACATTCACGAAAAACTCTAAGACGGGGAGGCTACAACCTCGAATAGCATGGGATCAAATTTATATATGCGCTCTCTAAGGGGTGCCCCCCTCTCGGTCCCAACCGGAAACACCCATGCCCCCTGACCGGATGACGTGCTTTAATCCAGGGCCATGGAACCCTCACCCCGGCCCCTCTACTTCGTGTGTACTCGGGAAGTTGTTTACAACTGACTAGACCGTAATCTCAACAGACGGCCTATGATAGTACCCCAAAAAGGGAGACGAACGGAATCATGACATGATCTCCATTGATACTGACTTAACCAACTACTGGCATGCTCCAACAATACCAGCATTCCACCCATCATATCACCATACGATCGAGGTGGCTCAAACATTATCTTTCGGGGCTCACCCGAAACTTACTTGCATGGAATATAACCATACACATATGCCCATATGATCATGCTTATGAAACGAACTACTCGAGCAAACATGCAACACACTTATCATATCAAAAGTTCAAACATGCTTGCCTGGTTCTGAGAAGTCGGAGTCTAACTCGGTGTGGTTCGCGTCTCCGTCACGACCTCCGGTATCTACGTATTTAAACAAATAAATACTAACATAAATACCGCGCGTGCAAATAAAGTTGCTCCAAAAAATTTCACATACATATGACAAAAAACTAGACAGAAAACTAAAGAGGACAGAAAAAGAATCAACTCAAAATCATGTTTAGTTAAAAAGATATTAGAGTTTCTGTCCAGGGACTCATCTGTAATGAAACAGAAAAGTTCCAGTGGCTAGAACAGAAAACAGCAAAGCGAATCGGTACGCAGTACGTCAACCGCAGAGGGGAAACGTACTTTGCCCGAATGCGTTGATAGAAAACGGTTCGGAGGGGGAAGGTGTGAGGCTGACAAGGGGGCCCCACGCATCAGGTTTGAAAACTGGAGCAGAGTCGCGCCGGCGCCGGTGCTGCGGTGGTCGCCGGCGCCGATCCACGATGAGTTAGGGGAGGGGAGTGATACGTATGGCTTCTCTGTGATCTTCCGCGTCGAATGGTGGTGGCGTTGAGCGTCGGCGAGCCCCACATCAACGGCGACCCTGTCTTTGGCGGACGGCGGCTCGGGTGGTCGTGGGCCTCGTCGGAGAGGGTTCCTGGGATCAAATTGAGGTGGTGGTTAGGTCTAGGTGGGTGCCAGGGTGCTACGCTCGAGTCCACGGCGGCGGAGAAGCTCTCACCGGAGTGAACGATGATGGAGCCCGAGGCGGAGGGAGTTGGCCGGAGTTGGAGAAGAAGGGCCCCTCGAGGCTCTTCCAGAGGCTGGGCGTGGTCTAGGGAGGTAGTGAAGATGTGCAGGCTCGAGCACGAGCTCGGGGGTGCCTTATATAGCCGGCCCGAGGTGGTTGCCGTGAATGGATAAGTCCGACGAGTCAATTACGGTGCTGCAGTGGTTGGATGGCGGAGTTAGGGGCTTGAACATCGTCTAGGAGGTGTAGTGGTTCCATTCCCGTACCTAACTCAGCGGGGGAGAGGGAGTTACGGGCTGTCCTCGACGGAACGGCCGCGCGGCACGTCGGCGGCAGAAATCGTGCTCTGCGCGCGCCAGGCCACGGCGACGGTGCGGCAGGCGTGCGGTGGCACTGGAGGTGGACACGTGGAGTGCTGGGGTGATTTGGGCGGCGCTAAACATCGTCGAGCTGCGGGGTTACTTCTGTCAGCCGCCATGGGCGGCGCTGTTGCCATGGTAGTCACTGGCGCGGTCGGGCAAGGGCGCCACCGACGCCTAGAAGCAGCCAAGCAACCGTGCGGCGCTCTGGATAAGAAGATGGTGCAGTGCAGCGTCGAGCCAAGGAGGTTACTGGTGAGATTGTCGAAGTGCCTGACGAAACTGACGAACTGTCGAACTGTCTATCGACAGTTTCAGTTAACAGCTTCTGAACTTGACAGTACAGTGTATGCTATGTGTTTGCTGAAATGTTTCTGGCATGTGTGAAATATTTCTGGTGCTGATAATCGGTGGAGTGGCCTCTTAATTCATCTAGAGGCTGCTTGATTTTTCACAGGATTTTTGGAAGAAGATAAATATGAATTTCACCAAATTTTGCAAATCTGGTCCAAACTTGCAGCAGGTAAAATTTGAAAATTTTGAACTATGGACCAGTGAAACAAAATGGATCTAGGTTGTGGGTACTAAGGACCGTCTAGGGGAGTTGGTTTGGAATCAAATATCTGAATGGAAAAGGTGGCTCCTTTGTAAGACAGAAATAGTTTTGGAGTGAAATAAATAGAGGAAAAATCCCAATAAGGTCAAAACTTACTGGAATTCATGAGAGACTTGCCCTAAGGTGTGAAGAGGGTTTTGGAGGTAAATATTTCTGTTGGGGTAATGGCAAGATGAAGGTTGGGGGGGGGGAAGGATAAGTCCAAGACCAAATTTGAAAGACAAAACTCAAGTAGGGGAGAAAACAAACAACCTCTTTGAAACTCAATTTGGGCTTGAGCCAACCCAAGAGAAGATCTTCAAGGTCAGAAAACCAAGCTTGAGAAATCTCCAAAAACTTTGGCCAGAAAGATTTTAGAAGAGGCTCAAGAAAAGATCAAATAGCCCTCTTCCAAAAGGCCAAACTTTTGGAAGAAAACCAACTCAAAAATTTGGGGTGTTACAGAAGCTACGATGATGGTACTGAATATAAAGGAATGGTTGCATGCAAGTCGCGTGACTTTTGTCATTTTGGTAAGTCGACCAAACTACTTCAAGATGCTACTAACGCGACACTACGATCAGAGACCCTTTGACGAAACTATGTGCGATACATTAAGCGCAAACGGGGATGTAGAAAAACCATCGAAAAAGATGCAAAACGTTTGTGATGGTGGACAAATCAAACATGGTTCATATTTTAGTTATGTGTGCAATGCGGGGCATACAGTTGCTCCAGAAGAACTATTTGCGATGAGTCAGAACAACATAAACAAGCAGCCATATCAATGTGTGTGCGATATACGGCATACTGTTCGCTCCGATGAACTATGTGCTATTAGGGAATGCAACAGAAACGTTCAGCTAGATCAAGGTGTGTGTGATATACGGCATACGGTTCACTCGGACGAACAGTTTTCAATTAGGGAAGAGAACAGAAACGGATCAACTTAACAAGATGTGTGTGATATGCGGCATACCGTTCACATAGATGTACTGTTTGCGATGAGCCAAAAGAACACAAACTATTATTTTAAACAAGATGTGTGTGATACGTAACAAATGGCCCACTCGGATGAAGTGTTTGCGATGAGAAATTATAACAAAGACGGTTACTATAGTTAGTACGTGTGTGATTCTGTTCGTACAGAAAACATTGAAAATGCAAACTAGTTGCTTCCGGTGGCTAGGAGTATCACACACGATGCGTCTGAGAGTACTCGTGTGTGATGATTAGTAAGTTACACACTCATTTCCTTATGTTAACACGTGTGTGATAAATAACACCTGGCACCGCATACGTTATTCGGGTTGTGAGTGTGCTCCACTTAGTCTTTCCATGCCCGAGTGAATGCTTCCTGCACTCCACATGGGTGAATTGTAAAATCCACGCCTCTTCCGTCATCGGTTTCCCGCCACCAGCTAATGTCTTGCTGCATATAACCCAGGCGGTAACGCATTGTCGCGACACTCTGAGCAGATCTAGTACTCACCCATCTACCATTAGTTATTCCAAGCATGCCAGTCAATGACGAAAGCTTTGACGTCGACCCCTACCTGCGTTACATCTTCGGCAAGGAGAACGAGACGGAGCAGGTCGGTAAGCAAGAGCTTCATCGGCCGTTGCAGGCACCATGGCCCATCGGCAGCGATATCGGCGTGACAGTCCTTGGGCACACAAACGACATATGCAAAGGAGGTGTGATGAGCAGTTTTCCATCCACCATGCAAAACATCCAGAGCTACTCGGCGGCATGCACTACAACTCACCGGAAGAGTCGCTGTCACCAGTGCTCATCGAGAGCCTGATGCCCCACAAGGAATGGGCAGAGGACCTCTGCGATTCAGTCAAGACACAGGCAGCCTGCGACGGCCGTTTCAACCTCAATCCCGATGATGTGGTGGCCAGGCTCGAGCGCATCCTTGGCGGATTTGATGTCCCCGATGAAGTAGAACATCGCCAATGTGATATCTTTAGGATGCAGGTGATGGACGGAATTTTCTAATGGGCCAGAGACGTGGATATGGAGCGGTTCCGCGGAGATATCATGTGCGCGATCGCACACTGTCAAGCTCTTCTGGAAGAGGCCCAGCAGCCCCAACAGCCTCCCAGCGCCAGCAGCTCCATAGGCGGAGGCGGGTCATGACACTTGGAGTGAACGGCCGCAAGGGTGCTATGCTGATCATGGAGTCCGAGAATACAATCGTCGGAAGGCCTCCAGCTTAGCCTTTTAGCCTATATTTTATGATAATTGTATGCATATGTAGGTCGTGAGTGTTTGATACGTCTCCAACGTATCTATAATTTTTTATTGTTCCATGCTATTTTTTATGATGTTTTGGATGTTTAATGGGCTATGTTATACACTTTTATCTTATTTTTGGGACTAACCTATTAACCCGAAGGCCTAGTCCAGATTGCTATTTTTTGCCTATTTCAGGGTTTTACAGAAAATGAATATCAAACGGAGTCCAAACGGAATGAAACTTCGGGAGATATATTTATGGAGCAAAATACGCACGGGAGACTTGAGAACCACAGAATAGGGCTGAGGAGGCGTCCACGAGGGTGGGGGGGGTGTGCCCCCCTACAGGGCGTGCCCCCTGCCTCGTGGGCCCCACGTTTGACACCCGGTGCTCTCCTTCCTCCTATATATACCTACGTACCCCGAAACCATCAGAACAACAGAGAAAAACCTAGTTCCACCACCGCAACCTTCTGTTCCCGTGAGATCCCATCTTGGGGCCTGTTC
The DNA here is from genome assembly GCA_902687465.1 of Secale cereale. Classification (NCBI taxonomy): domain Eukaryota; kingdom Viridiplantae; phylum Streptophyta; class Magnoliopsida; order Poales; family Poaceae; genus Secale; species Secale cereale. The sequence continues at coordinate 364,221,347 of LR738715.1, forward strand.
CGGAGCTCCGCCGGAGGGGGGATCTACCACGGACTGCTTCTACATCATCATCATCGCGTCACCATGAGTTGTGAGTAGTTTATCACAGACCTTCGGGTCCATAGCTAGTATCTAGATGGCTTCTTCTATCTCTTTGGATCTCAATACCAAGTTCTCCTCGGTCTTCGAGGAGATCTCTTCGATGTAATCTCTTTTTGCGGTGTGTTTGTCGAGATCCGATGAATTGTGGGTTTATGATCAAGATTATCTATGAGAAATATTTGGTTCTTTTCTGAACTCTTTATGTATGATTATAATATCCTTGCAAGTCTCTTTGAATTATTGGTTTGGTTTGGCCTACTATATCTATAGTTCTTGCAATGGGAGAAGTGCTTGGCTTTGGGTTCAATCTTGCGGTGTCCTTTCCCAGTGACAGTAGGGGCAGCAAGGCATGTATTGTATTGTATTGTTGCCATCGAGGATAAAAAGATGGGGTTTATATCATGTTATTTGAGTTTATCCCTCTACATCATGTCATCTTGCTTAAGGTGTTACTCTATTCGTATGAACTTAATACTCTAGATGCATGCTGGATAGCGGTCGATGTGTGGAGTAATAGTAGTAGATGCAGAATCCTTTTGGTCTACTTGTTTTGGACGTGATGCCTATATATAATGATCATGCCGAGATATTCTCATAAGTATTCTCTTTTCTATCAACTGCTCGACAGTAATTTGTTTACCCGCCGTAGAATACCGCTACCATGAGAGAAGCTACTAGAGAAAACTATGGCGCCCAGGTCTATTCTCAACATATCAACCTACAATCTACTTTACTTTTTTGGCTTTTACTTTCTGTTCTTATATCCAAAAATACCAAAAATATTAAACTATCCTATCAATTAGATCTCACTTTCGTAAGTTAGCATAAAGGGATTGACAACCCCTTATCGCGTTGGATGCGAAGTTCTTATTTGCTTGTGCAGGTGCGAGGGACTCGCGCGTGGTCTCCTAATGGATTGATACCTTGGTTCTCAAAAACTGAGGGAAATACTTACGCTATTGTGCTGCATCACCCTTTCCTCTTCGAGGGAATACAAAGCAAGCTCGAGAAGTAGCAAGAAGAATTTCTGGCGCCGTTGCTGGGGAGGCTTACACAAGTGTCATATACCAAGTACCTATCACAAACCCTTATCCTTCGCATTACATTTATTTGCCTCTCATTTTCCTCTCCCCACTTCACCCTTGCTGTTTTAGTAGCCCTTCTTTTGCCGTTTGTTTATCGTTCGCTTGCTTCTTGTTTGCTTGTGTGTTGGATTGCTTGCTTATCACTATGGCTCAGAACAATACCAAATTGTGCGACTTAACCAACACCAACAATAATGATTTTATTAGCACTCCGATTGCTCCTATTACCGATGCTGAATCTTGTGAGATCAATGCTGCTTTGTTGAATCTTGTCATGAAAGATCAATTTTTCGGCCTTCCTAGTGAAGATGCCGCTACCCATCTAAACAACTTTGTTAATTTGTGTGATATGCAAAAGAAAAGGGATACGGATAACGATATTGTTAAATTGAAGTTATTTCCATTTTCACTTAGAGATCGTGCTAAAACTTGGTTTTCCTCTTTGACTAGAAATAGTATTGATTCGTGGAATAAGTGCAAAGATGCTTTTATCTCTAAGTATTTCCCGCCTGCTAAGATGATCTCTCTTAGAAACGATATTATAAATTTTAAGCAACTAGATCATGAGCATGTTGCACAGGCTTGGGAGAGAATGAAATTAATGATACATAATTGCCCTACGCATGGTTTGAACTTATGGATGATTATTCAAAACCTTTATGTTGGCTAGAATTTTGCTTCTAGAAATATTTTAGATTCGGCCGCAGGAGGCACTTTCATGGAAACTACCTTAGGAGAAGCTACCAAACTCCTAGATAATATTATGGTTAATTATTCTCAATGGCACACCGAAAGATCTACTAGTAAAAAAGTGGATGCTATTGAAGAGATTAGTGTTTTGAGTGAAAAGATGGATGAACTTATGAAATTATTTGCTGCTAAGAGTGCTTCTTCAGATCCTAATGATATGCCTTTATCCACGTTGATTGAAAATAATAATGAATCTCCGGATGTGAATTTTGTTGGTAGGAATAATTTTGGTAACAATGCTTATAGAGGAAACTTTAATCCTAGGCCCTTTCCTAGTAATTCCTCTAATAATTATGGTAATTCCAACAGTAACTCTTATGGAAAGATGCCTTCTGAATTTGAAACTAGTGTTAAGGAGTTTATTAATTCGCAAAAGAATTTCAATGCTTTGCTTGAAGAAAAATTGCTTAAGATTGATGAATTGGCTAGAAGTGTGGATAGAATTACTCTTGATGTTGATTCTTTGAAACTTAGATCTATCCCACCTAAGCATGTTATCAATGAGTCTCTCAAAGCCATGAGAATTTCCATTGATGAATGCAAAGAAAGGACCGCTAAGATGCGTGCCAAAAGAGGGAATTATATAAAAGCGCGTTCTTCTAGTTATCCTGAAAATAAAGATGAAGATCTGAAAGTTATTGATGTGTCTCCTATTAGATCCTTGTTTGCTACTATGAATCTTGATAGAGATGGGATTGGAGATGAGTCTACTTTAATTAAAAGGTGTCCCAATGATTCGGAGTTTTTAGATCTTGATGCTAAAATTGTTAAAAGTGGGAGTGAAGAAATTAAAACTCTGAATAGTGATGAACCCACTACTTTGGATTTCAAGGGATTCAATTATGATAATTGCTCTTTGATTGATTGTATTTCCTTGTTGCAATCCGTACTAAACTCTCCGCATGCTTATAGTCAAAATAAAGCTTTTACCAAACACATAGTTGATGCTTTGATGCAATCTTATGAGGAAAAAATTGATTTAGAAGTTTCTATCCCTAGAAAGCTTTATGATGAGTGGGAACCTACTATTAAAATAGAAATTAAAGATCATGAATTCTTTGCTTTGTGTGATTTGGGTGCAAGTGTTACCACTATCCCAAAAACTTTGTGTGATTTGTTAGGCTTCCATGAGCTTGATGATTGTTCTTTAAATTTGAATCCTGAGGATTCTACCATTAAGAAACCTATGGGAAGGATTAATCATGTTCTTATTGTTGCCAATAGGAATTATGTGCCCGTAGATTTCATTGTTCTTGATATAGATTGCAATCCTTCATGTCCTATTATTCTTGGTAGACCTTTCCTTAGAACGATTGGTGCAATTATTGATATGAAGGAAGGAAATATTAGATTCCAATTTCCGTTAAGGAAAGGCATGGAACACTTTCCTAGAAAGAAAATCAAATTACCATATGAATCTATTATGAGATCCACTTATGGATTGCCTTACAAAGATGGCAATACCTAGATCTATCCATGTATCGTGCCTATCTAGGGGCGTAAAACGATAGCGCTTGTTGGGAGGCAACCCAATTTTATACTTTTTGTTTTTGCTTCTGTTTAGGAATAAATATTGAATCTAGCTTCTTTTTAGATGTGGTTTTGTGTTTTAATTAGTGTTTGTGCCAAGTAGAACCTTTGGGAAGACTTGTGTGAAGTTTATATGATCTTGTAGTGAAAAACACAATCGTTAGCGCTTGCTAGAATGGTCACCAGATTTTGCTGGAGTCTGCTATTTAGTTGATTCTTTTTGCAAATGATTAATAGACAAATTCCTCATGTTTACCAATTTATTCCAATTTTTTGGAGTTATAGAAGTATGCGAAAGTTACAGATTACTACAGACTATTCTATTTTTGACAGATTCTGTTTTTCGTGTGTTGTTTTCTTATTTTGATGAATCTATGAGTAGTATTGGGGAGTATGAATCATAGAGAAGTTGGAATACAGTAGGTTTAACACCAATATAAACAAAGAATGAATTCATTCCAGTACCTTTGAGTTGTGGTTTGTTTTCTTATACTAACGGAGCTCACGAGATTTTTGTCTAAGTTTTGTGTTGTGAAGTTTGCAAGTTTTGAGTATTGCTTTGATGGACTATGGAACAAAGAGTGGCAATAACCTAAGCTTGGGGATGCCCAAGGCACCCCAATGTAAAATTCAAGGACAACGAAAAGCCTAAGCTTGGGGATGCCAACGGGAAGGCATCCCCTCTTTCGACTTCATCTATTGGTAACTATACTCGGAGCTATATTTTTATTCACCACATGATATGTGTTTTACTTGGAGCGTCATGTATCAATTGAGTCTTTGCTTGTTAGTGTGCCACAATCATCCTTGCTGGACACACGTTTTGGAGAGAGATAAATATGTCCTAGGAATTGTTAGAACACTCTATGTGCTTCACTTATATCTTCTGAGTTGAATAGTTTTTGCTCTAGTGCTTCACTTATATCTTTTAGAGCACGGTGGTAATTATATTTTGTGGAAATTTTTGATCTCTCATGCTTAACTTATATCCTTTTGAGAGTCTATTAGAACAGCATGGTAATGTGCTTTGGCTATAAAACTAGCCTTCACATGATAGGTATCCAAGATCAATGTAGCAAAAACTTTCATACTAAGTGCATTAAATATGAAGAGAAGTTGGATGCTTGATAATTGTTTTTAGATATGAGGATAATGATATTAGAGTCATGCTAGTGGAGTTATTATGAAATTGAGAAATACTTGTGTTAAAGTTAGTGATTCCCGTAGCATGCACGTATGGTGAACCACTATGTGACGAAGTTAGAGCATGAGGTATTTGTAGAGTGTCATCATTTGTGTGGAGGTCGGGGGCGCGCGATGGTTAACTCCTACCAACCTCCCCCCTAGGAGCATGCGTTGATTGCTTTGTTTTGATGACTCTTAAATTTTTGCAATAAGTATATGAGTTCTTATGACTAATGTTGAGTCCATGGATTATATGCACTCTCACCCTTCCACCATTGCTAGCATCTCTTGTACCGCGCAACTTTCGCTGGTACCATACACCCACTATATATCCTTCCTCAAAACAACCACCATATATCTTCCTCAAAACAGCCACCATACCTGTCTATCATGGCATTTCCATAGCCATTCCGAGATATATTGCCATGCAACTTTCCATCGTTCCGTTCATATGATAGGCTTCATATTGTCATATTGCCATGCATGATCATGTAGTTGGCATCGTATTTGTGGCAAAGCGACCATGCATAACTTTTCATACATGTCACTCTTGATTCATTGCACATTTCGGTACACCGCCGGAGGCATTCATATAGAGTCATACTTTGTTCTAGTATCGAGTTGTAATATCGAGTTGTAAATCAATAAAAGTATGATGATCATCATTATTAGAGCATTGTCCCATGTGAGGAAAGGCCAAATAAAAAGAGGAGATGGCCCAAAAAAACAATATATAGAGAGGGGCTAAATAAAAAAAAGCTCCTGCAAAAAAATGAGAGAAAAGAGAGAAGGGACAATGCTACTATCCTTTTCCACAATCGTGCTTCAAAGTAGCAACATGTTCTTCATGATAGAGAGTCTCATGTTTAGTCACTTTCATATACTAGTGGGAATTTTCATTATAGAACTTGGCTTGTATATTCCAATGATGGGCTTCCTCAAATGCCCTAGGTCTTCGTGACCAAGCAAGTTGGATGCACACACACTTAGTTTCTTTTGTTGAGCTTTCATACATATTTAGGTCTAGTGCATCCGTTGCATGGCAATCCCTACTCACTCACATTGATATCTATTGATGGGCATATCCATACCCCGTTGATATGCCTAGTCGATGTGAGACTATCTCCCTCCTTTTTGTCTTCTCCACAACCACCACTCTATTCCACATAGTGCTATGTCCATGGCTCACGCTCATGTCTTGCGTGAAAGTTGAAAGGTTTGAAAGAATAGAGTATGAAAACAAGTGCTTGGCTGAAACCGCGGTTGTGCATGATATGAATATTTTGTGTGATGAAGAGGGAGCATAGCCAGACTATATGATTTTGTAGGGATAACTTTCTTTAGCCATAGTATTTTGAGAAGACATGATTGCTTTGTTAGTATGCTTGAAGTATTATTGTTTCTTATGTCAATTTAGACTTTTGTCTTGAATCTTTCAGATCTGAAAATTCATGCCACAATTAAGAGAATTACATTAGAAATTATGTTGGTTAGCATTCCACATCAAGAATTCTGTTTTTATCATTCACCTACTCGAGGACGAGCAAGAATTAAGCTTGGGGATGCTTGATACGTCTCCAACGTATCTATATTTTTTTATTGTTCCATGCTATTATTTATGATGTTTTCGATGTTTAATGGGCTTGGTTATACACTTTTATATTATTTTTGGGACTAACCTATTAACCCAAAGGCCCAATCCAGATTGCTGTTTTTTTTTGCCTCTTTCAGGGTTTTACGGAAAAGGAATATCAAACAAAGTCCAAACGGAATGAAACTTCGGGAGAGATATTTTTGGAGCAAAATACGCACGGGAGACTTGAGAACCACGGAATAGGGCTGAGGTGGCGTCCACGAGGGTGGGGGGCGCCCCCCTACAAGTCACACCCCTTGCCTCATGGGCCCCACGTCTGCCCCCTTGTGCCCTCCTTCCTCACATATATACCTACGTACCCCGAAACCATCAGAACAACAGAGAAAACCCTAGTTCCACCGCCGCAACCTTCTGTTCTCGTGAGATCCCATCTCGGGGCCTGTTCCGGAGCTCCGTCGGAGGGGGGATCTACCACAGAGTGCTTCTACATCATCATCATCGCCTCACCATGAGTTGTGAGTAGTTTACCACAGACCTTCGGGTCCATAGCTAGTATCTAAATGGCTTCTTCTCTCTCTTTGGATCTCAATAAAAAGTTCTCCTCGGTCTTCAAGGAGATCTATTTGATGTAATCTCTTTTTGCGGTGTGTTTGTCGAGATCCGATGAATTGTGGGTTTATGATCAAGATTATCTATGAGAAATATTTGGTTCTTTTCTGAACTCTTTATGTATGATTATAATATCCTTGCAAGTCTCTTCGAATTATTGGTTTGGTTTGGCCTACTAGATCTATAGTTCTTGCAATGGGATAAGTGCTTGGCTTTGGGTTCAATCTTGCGGTGTCCTTTCCCGGTGACAGTAGGGGCAGCAAGGCATGTATTGTATTTTTGCCATCGAGGATAAAAAGATGGGGTTTATATCATGTTATTTGAGTTTATCCCTCTACATCATGTCATCTTGCTTAAGGCGTTACTCCCTTCTTATGAACTTAATACTCTAGATGCATGCTGGATAGCGGTCGATGTGTGGAGTAATAGTAGTAGATGCAGAATCATTTCGGTCTACTTGTTTTGGACGTGATGCCTATATATAATGATCATGCCTCGATATTCTTATAAGTATCCGCTTTTCTATCAATTGCTCGACAATAAAAAATTTACCCGCCGTAGAATACCACTATCAAGAGAGAAGCCACTAGAGAAAACTATGGCCTCCAGGTCTATTCTCAACTTATCAATCTACAATCTACTTTACTTTTTCGCTTTTACTTTCTGTTCTTATATCCAAAAATATTAAACTATCCTATCTATCAGATCTCACTTTCGTAAGTGACCGTAAAGGGATTGACAACCCCTTATCGTGTTGGCTGCGAAGTTCTTATTTGTTTGTGCAGGTTTGAGGGACTCGCGCGTGGTCCCCTACTGGATTGATACCTTGGTTCTCAAAAACTGAGGGAAATACTTACGCTACTGTGCTGCATCACCCTTTCCTCTTCGAGGGGATACAACGCAAGCTCGAGAAGTAGTAGTGTTCTGGGCCTTGCCGCATGCGGCTTTTTAAATTATCCTTAATATGTAAGACAATTATTAACCGTTGCCAATGTAATTTTTCCTCAACGGCGAGCAGAGCACGCGTAGGGACGCCAGACGAACGTGAGCAGAGCACGCCGCAGCCGCCTCAACGAGGAGCAGAGCGCGCCGCACCCGCCTCAACGGCGAGCAACCACGTGGTAAACCTTCTGGCACCCCGTGGGAGGTGCGATGGTGCATCTATAGGACACGATGGTTATTTCTTGACCGTGTGTGATAGTGGGCACACACGTACACATACATGCGAGAACACGGGCCCAAGTTTCGGGCTTCGGATGTGTGGCATACGCTTGATCCAAAAGAACTATTTGCGATGAACCAGAACAACAGACCAGGCTTTGTAGGCCCAGAACCATCAATAAATTTTGACCTTATTTCTTGTCACATTGCAGATTACAACGCAATAAGTAATTGCAAATTTGTTCACACCTATCAAACTAATATGTATTCGCACTTAGCACCGGGCTATAAAAACTACCCACTCGAAAATTACTTCATAGTTCATCTCCTCATTACTAACAAAACTTGTCTTTCCTATCAAGTCGTTCCGCCATGACTGGTAGGAGGAGTTTAGGTGGACATATAACCAGGAAGCAAAGACCAAGGTCACGGAAGCACTAGAGGGCTCTCACAATCGCACTCGCCGCATCGGCGATCACGATGAGCTGGCGTTGCTGAAGTCCTTGGCCGGTGATGACGACATTCTCGCTGGCCTCATTAAGCAGCATGAGCTGGTCGACGGCTTGATGAAGCTGCTCGGGTTCAGCGATGCCTCGGTTGACAAGGTGACCGACCTCGTCGAGCAACTCATGGGTGACAATGCAAAGCTCCTCAAGGCGCTCGCCGAGAAGGACGAGGAGGCCGCCGGCTGGAAGATGCCACATGAGCAGAATAGTGCCTTGGGACTGACGCTGACAGCAGTCATCGAGGAACTGATGGGTGACTTGAGGAAGCCCCGGATAGAGTGTGAGCAGGAGGTGGAGGAATCCGTGGCTGCTTTCTAGCAAAGTCAAGATGAACTGAAGAAGGAGCTGGAGGATGTCGTCACCTGACTATCCATCTATGAGTAGAGACAGTAGCGACCCAAATTGTTGTGTGTGATTTCCTTCTTCTCTTGCCCCCAGTGTCTTCTAGGCTTTGCCGCATGTGGCAATTTAAATTATCCGGAATATGTAAGAAAATTATTATCTGCGCCATTGTAAATTTGTCGTTGTATTATCCATTGACATTTTATTTGTCATCGTATTATCCGTTGCCCTATGTGGAAAATTTAAATTTGCCAGAATACGAGTTGAAAACACGAACAAAGAAAATGTTTCCATGGGATCACAAGCAAACACCCTTCATCCAGGTGCTTTTATTAATGTCAGATTTAGGGCTCCGCAAAACCCAAGAAGTTCGAACACAGGGGCGTGAATGGAGTTGTCTCCCGCTCGCGTCTACCTAGCGCATCGCCCTCGTCGGTGAAGAGATTCAAGCAAACAACAGATAGAACACGCAGGAGTTTACCCAGGTTCGGGCCACCGTGTGGTGTAAGACCCTACTTCGTGCTTTGGTGGATTAGCCTCGGGTGGGATGGAATATGAGCTAGTACAGTGGTTCCTGAGCTCGGGAGGCGAGCTCAGGAGGGTCAGGAGGCAAGTGTTCTTGCTCCTTGCGTGGTGGTAGAGTGTATGAATCGATCCCCCTTCACAGTGGGAATCCTAGCTACTTAGATAGGCGGCCACGGTCCTCTTCCCCCGAAATGTTTAGGCGGGAAGGGATCCCACAACTGCCATTTTTGAGCGGGAACACAAGGACGTTCCTACCCTGACAAAAGCAGTCTTCGCCTGCAAAAGGACCAGATGGTGACGTGGTGGTGGGCTCGACGGTGACATCCTCCTTGTCGTCCTTGCGGTCTTTGGTCTTGTTGCACCAATGGGGAAACCTTTGCCCCGCTCCTCGGGGACCTGCGGCTGCGATGTCCTCCTTGCACCTAAAAGGTAACTGCGCCGCTGGCGAGCGCTGGCACCCGCTCGCGCAGTGCGTCACTACTGACATCACTGCGTCCTCCTGAGGCAGGCTTGGCCTTGAATTCTCCGCCCCTCCGGAGCACCTTGCTGAGGCCGCTCTTGAGGAGGTCTTGACATCGTTCTCCTCGCGAGGCTTAGCCTCCTCGCGAGGGTCTTGGATAGTTGGTCGATCAGCTGGGCTGTAACAGGCCGTAGAAGGAGCGCGTTGCGACCCACTGACAGGCAAGTCTGGGTACCCTCGTTCCCAGTACACCGACAGTAGCCCCTGGGCCCAAGGTGCGCGTGGAGTTGGCTTCGGGGCGAAGCCTTAGTCGAGGATGAAGCGTCGCAGGCCCTAAAAGGCCGTGGGCCAGGCCGGCGTGCGACTGTTGGATGGGCCGTGGCGGCTCCGCTTCCCACGCAGTCTTAGTGATCGTGCGACTTGACAACTCCTTGACACAGGCGACGGGGGTATTATGGCTGTGACGCCAGTGGCTGGCGGTTGGGCTCCTCCACCCTATAAATGGGACTAGGTAGGGGGAGCCCCCAAGCCGTTTTCAAGCCAGCGCCATCTTCCCCTTGCTTGTTCTTCGCTCTCTCTGTTGTTGTGAGATCTCCATGGCGCCGTCGAGGAAGTCGTCCGCCGCAGAGAAGGGGAAGGCCCCGAAGGATCCAGTCCCGCTGCCGCCGAAGAGGGGCCGCGGTCGTCCGCGCAAGCATACCGCTGCGCCTGTAGCAACTTCTCGGGGAGGCGGGTACGGCCATCTGAGTTCTTCCGCGGCCGCTGGTCAAAGGCGCGGGACGTCCTCCCGTGGTGAAGGTGGTCATGGCCGCGGAGGGAGAGGGGGCGCGGAACGGTGCGTGTCGTTCGCGCGTCCTCCACGCCCGCAGCTCCATTCCTTCGACGTGTCGTCGGAGTTCATGGTGTGGGCGGAGAAGCCCGACGGCCCGTGGCTCAGGCTTCCCCGCTCGTTCGGCGACGTGTTACCAGCCGGAGGCCTTGGCGGCATCTGGCTGCAGGCTGACAGTTGCTGTAGTGGTGCGTCCTAGGTGGAGGTTGATGTGGCTCCCTCGGGCGATGTGTTTCTGGAGCACGGCTGGCAGTCGTTTGCTCGCGCACACCGGCTGTAGGCGAGGTGCGCGCTCCACTTCAGGTATGATAGCGTCTCCACACTGTTCGTCAAGGTCTTCTTGGAGGAAGGGAGGTGCCTTGGGTGCTGCCCTGAGGTTGATGACAAAGAAGACGACGGGGACGGCGTCCGGAGGATAAGCTCCTCCTCCGAAGACGATCTCAGTCCTGGGGGCGCCGTGGGTCCCCCCCTCTATGGCAGCAGCAGCTCCTCCAGCAGTGGTGGCCGCGACGAACCACCACGCCGCTGAGCTTGGCCCGACGAAGGGAGGGGGTTGCCGCGGCGCTGTGGCTCTGTGAAGCCGGAGGAACTGGAAGATTCCGACTGAGCAGGAGCGGCCTCTGCTTCTTCGCCTCTCCTTTCCTTCATGCCCTTTATGCATCAATATTTCAAGCAGCCTCGAGGAGGCGTGTAATGGGTTGTGTTATATGTAAGAAGCGAGAACTCGATGTCATGCTTTTTTTGTTGCCTGGATGAGATCACTTAGCTTTTATCCATCGTGTCGTCCTGAGGCGGAGTCCTCCTGATTCCGGCATCATGAGCCCCATCGGGTCGTGACGGGGTGGCCGGACCTGAAGGGCTCGTGCAGCCCCCGAGCGGGGGTGAACCACTGAGATTTGCTGAGAGCGTCGAGCGCGGTTAGATCACCAAATCCTGAGCCGGCTCGGTAGGATAGGTTGCACGGACAGAGAAGCCCGACGCCAGAGCCTGAGCAGGCTAGGCCAGGCGAGGGCCGGTGACCGACCGTGCCCCAGCCCCCACACGCGAGGCGCGAAGGAGAGCGAGTGGCGCAGCTGAACTTAAAACTGGCGAGAAAGATCCCAAACAAAACTTTCAACCAAATTCAGGAAGCACGAGAAACACGAGAACTTCATAGCATGGGGCAGAGGAAGGGCTGATAGCCAAGGAAGTAGAAAAGGCTGACAGCCAAACACCAAGCAAAAAGGAAAAAAGGTCGCGTCCGATCCCTACACTACGTCTTCTTGCCAGCGCGGAGCTAAGGACTACCACTGGGGCGTGGGTGGGAGCCCCGTCTGAGGGCCCGTAGGAAATGCACAGGAGACTCCGAGGCATGTACAGCCCCAACTCATTATTACGTGAGAGTGTCACTGGCGGAGACCTTCACGGGCACGGAGCCTTGATTATGGATAGAACCTCCTGAGGTGTTCGATGTTCCAGGAATTCTGGATAGGTATCCCATCCATCGTCTCCAGGCGCACAGCACCAGGCCTAGATACACGGGCGATTCTGAACGGGCCCTCCCACATGGGCGAGAGCTTGTGCAACCCCTCATGGGAGAGGGCCCGCCTCAGGACCAAGTCATAAACTTCAAGTGTTCTTGGGCGTACATCGCGGCAGTGGTACCGCCGTAGCGCCTGCTAATAACGTGCCGCCCTGAGGGCAGCTCGGCGGCGGCCCTCCTCACCGGGCACGAGGTCCATCCGCCAGGCGGCATCCTGGTATTCCTCATTGAAAGCCAAGACCCGTGGGGAGCGATGCTTGACCTCGTGAGGGAGGACTGATTATGCCCCATAGATGAGAAAGAAAGGGGTTTCCCCCATAGGTTTGGTGGCAGTGGTCCGGATTGACCACATCACGGACTGGAGTTCGTCAATCCAGCCCCTGCCGCAAGCCTCAAGCTTCTTCTTAGAGCTGCGCGCCTTGAGGCAACGCAAGACTTCCGCCTTGGCGCGTTCGGCCTGGCCATTGCTCCTGGTGTGAGCTACCGAAGCATAGTAGATCTGTGTTCCAAGGTTAGCACAATATGACCTAAAGAGATTACTTGTGAACTACAAACCGTTATCCGCGATGATGCGGCTGGGGACCCCGAATCGCCTCACGAGGCCCTGGATGAACTTGACAGCCGACCCGGCAGGGATCGCACAAACAGGCTCCACCTCCGCCCACTTGGTGAATTTGTCGATGGCGACGTACAAGAAGCGGTAGCCCCCTGCTGCCCGAGGAAATGGACCTAGGATGTCCAACCCCCAAACCACGAAGGGCCAGGAGAGCGGGATCGTCTGGAGGCCCTGCGCCAGCTGGTGGATCTGCTTGGCATGAAACTGGCACGCCTCACAAGCCTGCACGAATTCCGTGGCTCATTGAGTGCCGTGGGCCTGTAGAAGCCGCTGCGGAAGGCCTAGCCCACGAGGGTGCGGGACGACGAGTGATGGTCGCAGTCCCCACCGTGGATATCAGCCAGCAGCTCGTGCCCTTGTCTCCTCGAAATGCATTTTAGCGAGACGTCGTTGGGGCGCCTCCTGTAGAGTTCACCATCTTAGATGCAGTAAGATGAGGCCTGTCGGACCACGTGCTTTGCATCTACTTCCTTGTCCAACAGGGTATCGTGTTGCAGGTACATCTTGAGTTCTTGGGTCCAGCAACCCTCCTCGGGCTCCGCGGTGAGCAGCAGGCGGGCTCCGGAGGGTGATCCGCAGGGTGTGGTGCCATCCGGAAGCGCCGCTGGTAACCCCTACTAAGGGGAGGCCGGCTCAGGGGCCGGCGGTGCTGCCGACGGCTTGAGTAGCCGCTCCTCGAAGACGCCCGGCCTCTGAGGCTCTCGCCTGGAGGCTCGTTTGGCGATATCGTCCGCTTCTTTGTTGGTGCCTCTTGGTACGTGCCGCACCTCCAGCCCTCAGAATCGCTTCTCCATCTTACGCACCTCCTCCAGATATGCCTCCATGCTCGTCCTTCGGCTTGTATTTCTTGTTGGAGAAGTCGACGAGGAGTTGCGAATCGCCCCTGATGGTGAGACGCTTGACCCCCAGCGCAGCGGAGGCCTTGAGCCCTGCAATTAGGCCCTCATACTTTGTGATGTTGTTGGAGACCTTCTCGCCTTGCTGGAAGCAGAGCTGCACAGCATAGTACAACTTATCCTGAGTGGGAGATACTAACATGGCGCCAGCCCCCGCACCGAGGCGTGAGAAGGCGCCGTCGAAGTATACTACCCATCCGTCTGGGGCTTCATCGCACGGGGCCAGTGACCGGTCTTCGCTGGCTCCCCGCTCTGGCGCGTCAGTCCACTCCACCACAAAGTTTGCCAAAGCTGCTCCCTTGATCACCCGTGTGGTGCTGAACTCCAACTGGAACGCTTGAAGCTCGATGTTCCACTCGGCGACCCTCCCGACGACATTCGGGCCCCGCAGTACCTTCTCGAGAGGATATGACAAAACAACCTTGATGGGATGGCCTTGGAAGTAGTGGCGCAGCTTCCTGGAGGCGACGAGGAGCGCCAGGAGTGGCTTCTGGGGCATCGGGTAGCGCGAGCACGCGTCGCACAGGACTGTGCTGACGAAGTACACCGGGTGCTCCACGAGGGTCGACGCAGCAGGGTCCGTGGGTGCCTCGGGAACCTTAGGGGCCTCTTGCTGAGTGGCGGAGCCGTCAGTGCCCGTGGTCAATTCTGCCCCTGAGGCCGCGTCAGGGGGCGGCGCGGGCCCTGAAGGTGCCGAGCCGCCCGGTGGCCTTGAGCTTCGGGGCCTTTCCTCGCACTCCACGACCAGTGCTGCGCTGGCGGAATGAGGCGTTGCGGCGAGGTAGAGAGTCATGGGCTCCAGTGGTCCTGGCGCTACCATAACCAGCAAGCTGGTGAGGTATTCCTTAAGATCCCGGAAGGCGGTATCGGCCTTCGAAGTCCACTCAAAGGGCCCCTTCTTCTTCATGAGCTTGAAGAACGGAAGGGCGCGTTCCCCAAGCTTAGAGATGAAGCGCCCTAGGGATGTCACACATTCGGCGAGCTTCTGCATTTCCTTTAGGTTTGTGGGCGGCCTCATTCTCTCGATGGCCTTGATCTTCTCCGGATTAGCTTTGATGCCCCAGTGCGAAACCAAGAACCCTAGAAACTTGCCGGAGGGTATGCCGAACACGCACTTCTCCGGGTTGAGGCACAACTTCACCTTGCGCAGGTTGGCGAACGTTTCTTCGAGGTCCTGGATGAGGGTCGTGGCCTCCCTGGTCTTAACCATGATGCCGTCGACGTAGGCTTCCACATTCCTCCCGAGCTGAGAGCCGAGTTTGATGCGCATCAGGCGCTGGAAGGTGGCACCCGCGTTCCTCAGCCCAAAGGGCATGCAGGTGTAGCAGTAGACCCCGCATGGGGTTTGGAACGCCGTTTTCTCCACGTCTTCCACCGCCATCTTGATTTGGTGGTAGCCCGAGAAAGCGTCAAGGAAGCAGAGTAAGTCGCACTCAGCCGTTGAATCCACGATTTGGTCGATGCGCGGAAGAGGGAAGGGGTCCTGAGGGCAGAACTTGTTGAGGCTCATGAAGTCGACGCACATGCGTTCCTTGCCTCCTTTCTTTGGAACTATGACGGGATTGGCCAGCCACTCCGGGTGCCGTACTTCTCGTACAACGCCTGCCTCCTCCAGCTTCCTAACCTCCTGAACGATGAAGGCCTGCTTCTCTGGGTCTTGTCTGCACGCCTTTTGCTTGATAGGGCGCGCATTGGGGCACACCGTGAGGTGAAGCTCGATGACATGCCTAAACACCACGACCAAATCTACGGCCTTCCAGGCGAACACGTCCTTGTTGGCCTTAAGGAAGCTGACTAGCGCCGCCTCTTGCTCTGGATGCATGCCCGTACCGCTGGTGAAGGTGGCTCCTGAGCCTTCTTCATCCGCGGGCACTTGCTTCGTTTCGGCGGGGTACTCAGAAAAAAGTTTCTTCTTCTTGGTAGGCGAGGCCTCCGCAGCCTCCGAAGCCCCCTTCGCCCCTGGGTGAGCTGCGGCAGCAGCCCTATAAGCGCGCCTGTGGACATGAACGGCGGCCTTGGGGTCCCCTTTGACGGTGATGATGCCGCTGCTCCCGGGCATCTTGATGGTGTTGTAGCCCGGGTGATTCGCCACCATGAACTTTGCCAAGGCTGGGAAACCGAGGACGGCGTTGTAGGGCAGGTGGATGGGCGCAACAACAAAGTCGATGAGCTCAGTCCGGTAGTTAGACGGTGTGCCGAAGGAGACCGGGAGGCAGAGCCGGCCGAGCGGAATGGCCGAGCCCGCGACCCCTGAGAAGGGATTGGTGGGCGAAGGAGCTGCCTGTAGGACACAGGCAGATGACCGAAGCCCTCAGGGGAAAGGATGTTGAGGCCGGCGCCGCCATCGATGAGGGTCCTCGTCACGGCCACCCCACAGATGGTGGGCGTGCACATTTTGGGGAGAGTGCTAGTGTCGGCCGCTTCTGAGGCGAGGTTGCCGGGGCCAAAGGTGATGGCGGGCCCCCGCTCGCACTGTGCCCTCGGCTGGGCGGCAGCCCCAATCGCTGGCTGGGCGGTAGCCCCAACCTACCGAAAGTGCGACTTGACGTGCCGGGCAGACGCCTGCACTTGGGACCCACCGAGGATGCAGGCGACCCCGCGGCAAGGCCGCTCCCTTCAAGCGACGCCCCGCAGCTCGCAGCTACAGGCCGTCCGCGTGCCGCGATTCCCGGCAGACGGCCAGTGCTGGGTCAGCCGTCGCGCCATCAAGAGCATGACCGGCGAGGCCACCGGAGGCGGGAGTGGCGGTGCAGGCCGCCCCCCAATGGCCTGGCCGGCAGGAGCGTCGTCGAGGAAGGAGGGGGAGCGCCCATGGGTGGCGCGGTCCGCTGGTACTGCTCGGTTGAATGGGAGGGAGTCAGCCACCGCGCGGATGCGGCAGGCCACAGTCATCACAGCGGCGCTGAACCGGAGAGGGGAGGTGACGTCATCGGAGAGGCGAGATTTCGACACGCCCCCTACCTGGCGCGCCAAATGTCGGATTTAGGGCTCCACAAAACCCAAGAAGTTCGAACATAGGGGCGTGAATGGAGATCTCTCCCGCTCGCGTCTACCTAGCGCCCCGCATTCATCGGTGAAGAGATTCAAGCCAACAACAGATAGAACACGCAAGAGTTTACCCAGGTTCGGGCCACCGTGTGGTGTAAGACCCTACTTCCTGCTTTGGTGGATCAGCCTCGGGAGGGCTGGAATATGAGCTAGTGCAGTGGTTCCGGAGCTCGGGAGGCGAGCTCAGGAGGATTAGGAGGCAAGTGTTCTTGGTCCTTGCGTGGTGGCAGACTGTATGAATCGATCCCCCTTCACAGTGTGAATCCTAGCTACTTATATAGGCGGCCACGGTCCTCTTCCCCCGAAATGTTTAGGCAGGAAGGGATCCCAGAACGGCCATTTTTGAGCAGGAACACAAGGACGTTCCTACCCTGACAAAAGCAGTCTTCGCCTGCAAATGGACCAGGCGGTGACGCGGTGGTGGGCTCGACGGTGACATCCTCCTTGTCGTCCTTGCGTTCTTCGGTCTTGTTGCACCAATGGGGAAACCTTTATCCCGTTCCTCAAGAACCTGCGGCTGCGCTGTCCCCCTTGTACCGAAATGGTAAATGTGCCGCTGGCGAGCGCCGGCACCCGCTGGCGCGGTGCATCGCTGCTGACATCACTGCCTCCTCCTAAGGCAGGCTTGGCCTTGAATTCTCCACACCTCCGGAGCACCTTGCTGAGGCCGCTCCTGAGGAGGTCTTGACGTCGTTCTCTTCGCGAGGCTTAGCCTCCTCGCGAGGGTCTTGGATAGCTGGTCGATCAGTTGGGCCGTACCAGGCCGTAGTAGGAGCGCGTTGCGGCCCGCAGACAGGCAAGTCTGGGTACCCTGGTTCCCAGTACATTGACAGTAGCCCCTGGGCCCAAGGCGCGCGCGGGGTTGGCTTCGGGGCGAAGCCTTAGTCGAGGACGAAGCACCGCGGGCCCTAAAAGGCTATGGGCCAGGCCGGCGTGTGACTGTTGGATGGGACGTGGCGGCTCCGCTTCCCATGCAGTCTCGATGATCGTGCAACTTGACAACTCTTTGGCGCAAGCGACAAGGGCGTTATGGCTGCGACGCCAGTGGCTGGCGGTTGGGCTCCTCCACCCTATAAATGGGACTAGGGAGGGGGAGCCCCCAAGCCGTATTCAAGCCAGCGCTGTCTTCCCTTTGCTTATTCTTCGCTCTCTCTCTTGTCGTGAGATCTCCATGGCGCCGTCGAGGAAGCCGTCTGCCGCGGAGAAGGGGAAGGCCCCGAAGGATCCAGTCCCGCTGCGCCTGTAGCAACTTCTCGCGGAGGCGGGCGCGGCCATCTGAGTTATGCCGCGGCCGCTAGTGAAAGGCGCGGGACGTCCTCCCGTGGTGAAGTTGGTCGTGGCCGCGAAGGGAGAGGGGGCGCGCAACATTGCCTGTCGGTCACGCGTCCTCCACGCCCACAGCTCCATTCCTTCGACGTGTCGTCGGAGTTCATGGTGTGGGCGGAGAAGCCGGGCGGCCCGTGGCTCAGGCTTCCCCGATCGTTCAATGACGTGTTACCAGCCGGAGGCCTCGGCGGCATCTGGCTGCAGGCTGACGGTTGCTGCAGTGGTGCGTCCTGGGTGGAGGTTGATGTGGCTCCCTCGGGCGATGTGTTCCTGGAGCATGGCTGGCAGTCGTTTGCTCTCGCACGCCGGCTGCAGGGGAGGTGCGCGCTCCACTTCAGGTATGATGGCATCTCCACACTGTTCGTCAGGGTCTATTCAGAGGAAGGGAGGCGCCTTGGGTGCTGCCCCGAGGTTGATGACGAAGAAGACGACGGGGACGGCGTTCGGAGGAGCAGCTCCTCCTCCGAAGACGATCTCAGTCCTGGCGGGCACTGTGGGTCCCCCCTCTGTGGTAGCAGCAACTCCTCCAGCAGTGGTGGCCACAATGAACCACCACGCCGCCGAGCTCGGCCCGGCGAAGGGAGGGGGTTGCCGCGGCGCTGTGGCTCGGTGAAGCCGGAGAAACTGGAAGATTCCAACTGAGCGGGAGCGGCCTCTGCTTCTTCTCCTCTCCTTTCCTTCATGCCCTTTCTGCATCAAAATTTCAAGCTGCCTCGAGGAGGCGTGTAATGGGCTGTGATATATGTAAGAAGCGAGAACTCGCTGTCATGCTCTTTTTGTTGCCTGGATAAAATCACTTAGCTTTTATGCGACGTGTTGTCCTGAGGCGGAGTCCTCCTGACTCCGGCATCATGAGACCCATCGGGTCGTGATGGGGTGGCCAGAGCTGAAGGGCTCGTGCAGCCCCCGAGCGGGGGTGAGCCACTAAGATCTGCTGAGAGCGCCGAGCGTGGGTTAGTGCACCAAAGCATTAGCCGGCTCGGTAGGATAGGTTGCGCGGACAGAGAATCCCGGCGCCAGAGCCTGAGCAAGCTTAGCCAGGCGAGGTCACGGGGCCACGGGAGACGAGGGCCAATGAACGATCGTGCCCCAGCCCCCCACGCGCGAGGCACGCGAAGGAGAGCGAGTGGCGCAGCTGAACTTAAAACTGGCGAGAAAGATCCCAAACAAAACTTTCAACCAAATGCAGGAAGCACGAGAAACACGAGAACTTCATAGCATGGGGCAGAGGAAGGGCTGGTAGCCAAGGAAGTAGAAAAGGCTAACAGCCAAACACCAAGCAAAAAGGAAAAAAGGTCGCGTCCGACACCTACACTACGTCTTCTTCCCAGCGCGGAGCTAAGGACTTCCAGTGGGGCGTGGGTGGCAGCCCAATCTGAGGGCCCGTAGGCAACGCGCAGGAGACTCCGAGGTGTGTACAGCCCAAACTCATTATTACGTGAGAGTGTCACGGGCGAAGACCTTCACGGGCACGGAGCCTTGATTACGGATAGAACCTCCTGAGGTGTTCGATGTTCCAGGAATTCTGGATAGGTATCCCATCCTGCGTCTCCAGGCGCACAGCACCAGACCTAGAGACACGGGCGATTCTGAACGGGCCCTCCCACATGGGCGAGATCTTGTGCATCCCCTCACGGGAGAGGACGCCGTGGCAGTGGTACCGCCGCAGCACCTGCTGATAACGTGCCGCCCTGAGGGCAGCTCGGCGGAGGCCCTCCTCGCCGAGCACGAGGTCCATCCGCCAGGTGGCATCTTGACATTCCTCATTGAAGGCCAAGACCCGTGGGGAGCGATGATTGACCTCGTGAGGGAGGACCGCCTCTGCCCCATAGACGAGAAAGAAAGGGGTTTCCCCCATAGGTTTGGTGGCAGTGGTTCGGATTGACCACAACACAGACTGGAGTTCCTCTATCTAGCCCCTGCCGCAAGCCTCACTTCTTCTTAAAGTTGCGCACCTTGAGGCCACACAAGACTTCCGCGTTGGCGCGTTCGGCCTGGCCGTTGCTCCTGGGGTGAGCTACCGAAGCGTAGCAGATCTGTGTTCCAAGGTTAGCACAATATGACCTGAAGAGATTACTTGTGAACTGTGAACCATTATCCATGATGATGCGGCTGGGGACCCCGAATCGCCTTACGAGGCCCTGGATGAACTTGACACCCGACCCGACTGGGATCGCACGAACAGGCTCCGCCTCCGCCCACTTGGTTAATTTGTCGATGGCGACGTACAGGAAGCGGTAGCCCCCTTCTGCCCGAGGAAATGGACCCAGGATGTCTAACCCCCACACTGCGAAGGGCCAGGAGAGAGGGATCGTCTGGAGGCCCTACGCCAGCTGGTGGATCTGCTTGGCGTGAAACTGGCACGCCTCACAAGCCCGCACGAGTTTCGTGGCATCGTTGAGCACCATGGGCCAGTAGAAGCCACTGCGAAAGGCCTTGCCCACGTGGGTGCGGGACGACGAGTGATGGCCGCAGTCCCCACCGTGGATATCAGCCAGCAGCTCGCGCCCTTGTCTCCTCGAGATGCATTTTAGCGGGACGTCGTTGGGGCGCCTCCTCTAGAGTTCACCGTCTTGGATGTAGTAAGCTGAGGCCTGTCGGACCACGCGCTATGCGTCTTCTTCCTTGTCTGGCAGGGTATCTTGTTGCAGGTACATCTTGAGTTCTTGGGTTCAGCAACCCTCCTCGGGCTTCGCGGCGAGCAGTAGGCGGGCTCCGGAGGGTGGTCCGCAGGGCGGGGCGCCATCCGGAGGCGCCGCTGGTAACCCCTGCTGATGGGAGGCCGGCTCAGGGGCCAGCGGTGGTGTCGACGGCTTGAGTAGCCACTCCTCAAAGACGCCCGGCCTCTGAGGCTCTCGCCTGGAGGCTCGTTTGGCGATATTGTCTGCTTCTTTGTTGGTGCCTCTTGGTACGTGCCACACCTCCAGCCCTTGGAATCGCTTCTCCATCTTACGCACCTCCTCCAGATATGCCTCCATGTGCTCGTCCTTGGGCTTGTATTTATTGTTAGAGAAGTCGACGAGGAGTTGCGAATCGCCCCTGATGGTGAGACACTTGACCCCCAGCCGAACGGAGGCCTTGAGCCCTGCAATTAGGCCCTCGTACTCTGCGATGTTGTTGGAGACCTTCTCGCCTTGCTGGAAGCAGAGCTGCACAACCTAGTACATCTTATCCTGAGTGGGAGATACTAACACGGCACCAGCACTCGCACCGAGGCGTGAGAAGGCACCGTCGAAGTATACTACCCATCCGTCTGGGGCTTCATCGCCGGGGGCCAGTGAGCGGTCTTCTCTGGCTCCCCGCTCTGGCGCGTCAGTCCACTCCACCACAAAGTCTGACATAGTTGCTCCCTTGATCACCCGCGTGATGCGGAACTCCAACTGGAACGCTTGAAGCTCGATGTTACACTCGGCGACCCTCCCGACGACATTTAGGCCCCACAGTACCTTCTCTAGAGGATATGACGAAACAACCTTGATGGGATGGCCTTGGAAGTAGTGGCGCAGCTTCCTGGAGGCGACGAGGAGCGCTAGGAGCAGCTTCTAGGGCATCAGGTAGCGCGAGCGCGCGTCGCGCGGGGCTGTGCTGACGAAGTACACCGGGTGCTCCACGAGGGTCCGCGCAGCAGGGTTCGTGGGTGCCTCGGAAACCTTAGGCGCCTCTTGCTGAGTGGCGGGGCCGTCAGTGCCCGTGGTCGAATCTACCCCTGAGGCCGCGTCAGGGGGCCACACGGGCCCTGAAGGTGCCGAGCCGCCCGGTGGCCTTGAGCTTCGGGGCCTTTCCTCGCGCTCCACGACCAGTGCTGCGATGGCGGAATGAGGCGTTGCGGCGAGGTAGAGATTCATGGGCTCCAGGGGTCGTGGCGCTACCATAACCGGCTAGCTGGTGAGGTATTCCTTAAGATCCTGGAAGGCGGTATCGGCCTCCGGAGTCCACTCAAAGGGCCCCTTCTTCTTCATGAGCTTGAAGAACGGAAGGGTGCGTTCCCCAAGCTTAGCCCCCCAGGGATGTCACACATCCGGCGAGCTTCTGCATTTCCTTCAGGTTTGTGGGCGGCCTCATTCTCTCGATGGCCTTGATCTTCTCCATATTAGCTTCATTGCCCCGGTGCAAAACCAGGAACCCTAGAAACTTGCCAGAGGGTACGCCGAACACGCACTTCTCCGGGTTGAGGCACAGCTTCACCTTGCGTAGGTTGGCGAACGTTTCTTCTAGGTCCTGGATGAGGGTTGTGGCCTCCCTGGTCTTAACCACGATCTCGTCGACGTAGGCTTCCGCATTCCTCCCGAGCTGAGGGCCGAGGGTGATGTGCATCAGGCGCTGGATGGTAGCACCTGCGTTCCTCAGCCCAAAGGGCATGCAGGTGTAGCAGTAGACCCCTACATGGGGTCAGGAATGCCGTTTTCTCCACGTCTTCCATTGCCATCTTGATTTGGTGGTTGCCCGAGAAAGCGTCGAGGAAGCTGAGTAAGTCACACTCAACCGTTGAATCCACGATTTGGTCGATGCGCGGAAGAGGGAAGGGGTCCTGAGGGCAGAACTTGTTGAGGCTCGTGAAGTCGACGCATATGCGTTCCTTGCCTCCTTTCTTTGGAACTATGACGGGATTGGCTAGCCACTCTGGGTGTCGTACTTCCCGTACGACGCCTGCTTCCTCCAGCTTCCTAACCTCGTGAATGATGAAGGCCTGCTTCTCTGGGGCTTGTCTGCGTGCCTTTTGCTTGATAGGGCGCGCATTGGGTCACACCGTGAGGTGATGCTCGATTACATGCCTAGGCACCCCAACCAAATCTGCGCCTTTCCAGGTGAACACGTCCTCGTTGGCTTTGAGGAAGCTGACCAGCGCCGCCTCTTGCTCTGGATCCATGCCCGTACTGATGGTGAAGGTGGCTCCTAAGCCTTCTTCATCCGTGGGCACTTGCTTCGTCTCGATGGGGTCCTGAGAAAATAGCTGCTTCTTCTTGGTAGGAGGGGCCTCCGGAGCC
>LR738715.1:364256953-364279383 GCA_902687465.1 Secale cereale
CACAAACAAATAAGAACTTCGCAGCCAATGCGATAAGGGGTTGTCAAGCCCTTTACAGTCACTTACGAAAGTGAGATCTGATAGAGATGATAGTTTGATATTTTTGGTATTTTCGGATATAAGAACAGAAAGTAAAAGCAGAAAATTAAAGTAGATTGTAGATTGATATGTTGAGAATAGACCGGGGGGGGGCATAGTTTTCTCTAGTGGCTTCTCTCATGATAGCGGTATTCTACGGCGGGTAAACAAATTACTATCGAGCAATTTATAGAAAAGCGAATAATTATGAGACTATCTAGGCATGATCATTATATATAGGCATCACGTCCGAGACAAGTAGACCAAAACAATCTGCATCTACTACTATTACTCCACACATCGACCGCTATCCAACATGCATCAAGAGTATTAAGTTCATAGGAACAGAGTAACGCCTTAAGCAAGATGACATTATATAGAGGGATAAACTCAAACATAGTGATATAAACCCCATCTTTTTATCCTCGATAGCAACAATACAATACGTGCCTTGCTGCCCCTACTGTCATTAGGAAAGGACACCGCAAGATTGAACCCAAAGCCAAGCACTTCTCCCATTGCAAGAACTATAGATCTAGTAGGCCAAACCAAACCAATAATTCGATGAGACTTGCAAGGATATTATAATCATACATAAAGAGTTTAGAAAAGAACCAAATATTTCTCATAGATAATCTTGATCATAAACCCACAATTCATCGGATCTCGACAAACACACCGCAAAAAGAGATTACATCGAATAGATCTTTTCGAAGACCAAGGAAAACTTGGTATTGAGATCCAAATAGAGAGAAGAAGCCATATAGATACTAGCTATGGACCCGAAGGTCTGTGGTAAACTACTCACAACTCATGGTGAGGCGATGATGATGATGTAGAAGCACTCCGTGGTAGATCCCCCCTCCGGCGGAGCTCCGGAATAGGCCCCAAGATGGGATCTCACGGGAACAGAAGGTTGTGGAGGTGGAACTAGGGTTTTATCTATTGTTCAGATGGTTTCGGGGTACGTAGGTATATATAGGAGGAAGGAGGGCACCGGGGACCACACGGGGTGCACACGAGGCAGGGGGGCGCGTCCTATAAGGGGGTGCGCCCCCACCCTCATGGACGCCACGTCAGCCCTACTTCGTGGTTCTCAAGTCTCTCGTGCATATTTTGCTCCAAAAATATCTCTCCTGAAGGTTTCATTCAGTTTGGACTCCGTTTGATATTCCTTTTCTGTAAACCCTGAAATAGGCAAAAAAACAAGAATCTGGACTGGGCCTTTGGGTTAATAGGTTAGTCCCAAAAATAGTATAAAAGTGTATAACAAAGCCCATTAAACATCCAAAGCATCATAAATAACAGCATGGAACAATCAAAAATTATAGATACGTTGGAGACGTATCAAGCATCCCCAAGCTTAATTCCTGCTCGTCCTGGAGTAGGTAAATGATAAAAACATAATTTTTGATGTGGAATGCTAACCAACATAGTTTTCAATGTAATTCTCTTAATTGTGGCATGAATTTTCAGATCTGAAAGATTCAAGTCAAAAGTCTATATTGACATAAGAAATAATAATACTTCAAGCATACTAACAAAGCAATCATGTCTTCTCAAAATACTATGGCTAAAGAAAGTTATCCCTACAAAATCATATAGTCTGGCTATGCACCCTCTTCATCACACAAAATATTCATATCATGCACAACCCCGGTTTCAGCAAAGCACTTGTTTTCATACTCTATTCTTCCAAACCTTTCAACTTTCACGCAATACATGATCATGAGCCATGGACATAGCACTATGGGTGGAATAGAGAGGTGGTTGTGGAGATGACAAAAAGGAGGGAGATAGTCTCACATCGACTAGGCGTATCAACGGGATATGGAGATGCCCATCAATAGATATCAATGTGAGTGAGTAGGGATTGCCATGCAATGGATGCACTAGAGCTAAAAATGTATGAAAGCTCAACAAAAGAAACTAAGTGGGTGTGCATCCAACTTGCTTGCTCATGAAGACCTAGGGCATTTGAGGAAGCCCATCGTTGGAATATACAAGCCAAGTTCTATAATGAAAATTCCCACTAGTATATGAAAGTGACTAAACAAGAGACTCCCTATCATGAAGAACATGGTGCTACTTTTGAAGCGCAAGTGTGGAAAACGATAGTAGCAATTGTCCCTTCTCTCTTTTCTCTCATTTATTTTGGAGGGGCTTTCTCTCGCTCTTTTTTTTTATTTAGCCCCTCTCTATTTTTTGGGCCATCTCTTTTTTTTATTGCCTTTCCTCACATGGGACAATGCTCTAATAATGATGATCATCACACTTATATTGAATTACAACTCCATATTACAACTCGATACTAGAACAGAGTATGACTCTATATGAATGCCTCCGGTGGTGTACCGGGATGTGCAATGAATCAACAGTGACATGTATGAAAAATTATGCATGGTGGCTTTGCCACAAAGACGATCTCAACTACATGATCATGCATGGCAATATGACAATATGAAGTGTGTAATATGAACGGAACGTTGGAAAGTTGCATGGCAATATATCTCAGAATGGCTATGGAAATGCCATGATAGGTAGGTATGGTGGCTGTTTTGAGGAAGATATATGGTGGCTGTTTTGAGGAAGGATATATAGTGGGTGTATGGTACCGGTGAAAGTTGCGCGGTATAAGAGAGGCTAGCAATGGTGGAAGGGTGAGAGTGCGTAATATCCATGGACTCAACATTAGTCATAAGAACTCATATACTTATTGCAAAAATTTACGAGTCATCAAAACAAAGCAATCAACGCATGCTCCTAGGGGGGAGGTTGGTAGGAGTTAACCATCGCGCGCCCCCGACCTCCACACAAAGGATGACACTCTACAAATACCTCATTTTCTAACTTCGTCACATAGCGGTTCACCATATGTGCATGCTACGGGAATCACTAACTTTAACACAAGCATTTCTTAGTTTCATAATAACTCCACTAGCATGACTCTAATATCACTATCCTCATATCTCAAAACAATTATCAAGCATCCAACTTGTCATCATATTCAATGCACTTAGTGTGAAAGTTTTTACTACATTGATCTTGGATGCCTATCATGTGAAGGCTAGTTTTATAGCCAAAGCACATTACCATGCTGTTTTAATAGACTCTCAAAGGGATATAAGTGAAGCATGAGAGGTCAAAAATTTCTACAAAATATAATCACCACCGTGCTCTAAAACATATTAGTGAAGCACTAGAGCAAAAACTATTCAACTCAAAAGATATAAGTGAAGCACAAAGAGTGTTCTAACAATTCCTAGGCCATATTTAACTCTCTCAAGAAGGTGTGTCCAGCAAGGATAATTGTGGCAAACTAACAAGCAAAGACTCAAATTATACATGACGCTCCAAGTAAAACACATATCATGTGGTGAATAAAAATATAGCTCTGAGTATAGTTACCGATAGATGAAGACGAAAGAGGGGATGCCTTCCCGGGGTATCCCCAAGCTTAGGATTTTCGTTGTCCTTGAATTTTACCTTGGGGTGCCTTGGGCATCCCCAAGCTTAGGCTCTTTCCACTCTTTGTTCCATAGTCCATCAAAGCAATACTCAAAACTTGAAAACTTCACAACACAAAACTTAGACAAAAATCTCGTGAGCTCCATTAGTATAAGAAAACAAACCACTACTCAAAGGTACTGCAATGAATTCATTCTTTGTTTATATTGGTGTTAAACCTACTGTATTCCAACTTCTCTATGATTCATACTTCCCAATACTACTCATAGATGCATTGAAATAAGCAAACAACACACGAAAAGCAGAATCTGTCAAAAACAAAACAATGCGTAGTAATTTGTAACTTTCGCATACTTCTGTAACTCCAAAAAAATTGAAATAAATTGGTAAACGTGAGGAATTTGTCTATTAATCATGTGCAAAAAGAATCAACTAAATAGCAAGCTCCAGTAAAATCTGGTGA
Organism: Secale cereale; assembly: GCA_902687465.1. Lineage (NCBI taxonomy): Eukaryota > Viridiplantae > Streptophyta > Magnoliopsida > Poales > Poaceae > Secale > Secale cereale. The sequence goes on from LR738715.1 coordinate 364,260,963, forward strand.
CCATTCTAGCGAGCGCTAACGATTCTGTTTTTCACAGCAAGATCATATAAACTTCACACAAGTCTTCCCAAAGGTTCTACTTGGCACAAACACTAATTAAAATATAAAACCACATCTAAACAGAAGCTAGATGGAATATTTATTCCTATACAGAAGCAAAAACAAAAAATATAAAATTGGGTTGGCTCCCAACAAGCGCTATCGTTTTACGCCCCTAGCTAGGCACGATACATGGATAGATCTAGGTAGCAAAATATAGCAAAATCATCGTTCAACTCAGAAATTCTATCAACCAAGACATCGGTAGGAACCTTTTTTCTAAGGTTTTCATTAAAAGCAACATGATCAGGAGATCGTAACCGCATTATGTGTTCTTGATTAAATAAGATAGCCTCTATGGGAGGTCGGCCAACATCTACCCCGTAATGAGCAAAGATTTCTTTGGCCTCTTTCATGATAAATCTAAATTCATGAGCCAAAAAGATAGTAGTTGCACGCTTAATAGAAGAATGTTCAATATTGGAAAATTCCAGAAAGATTCTCTGAATACAGGGATGCATATGGATAAATTGCCATTCAATTTCAACTACAAGCATAGATATGGCATCCGCAAGGCTACTAGTTCTGTGAAGAATAGAGCCACCCATAGTGGGAAAAGCACCGGCAGAAGTAAAGAAGTCTTGAAGAACTCCTTTTCCAATAATATTACCACTAACAACCCAGAACTTCCTAATATGTGAAGTGGTAGTTTCATCCAGAGGGTCAACATGGACGTTGCCCTCAACATTACTACCCTTCTCGATAAAATCTTCCCCCATCTGAGACATGAGGGCAAGCGAACGATAAACACACGACGGAAGAAGGGCAAATAAAACGGCAAGGGTGAAGTGGGGGAGAGGAAAACGAGAGGCAAATAAATGTTATGCGAAGGATAAGGGTTTGTGATAGGTATTGGGTATATGACTTTTGCGTAAGCCTCCCCGGCAACGGCGCTAGAAATTCTTCTTGCTACTTCTCGAACTTGCGTTGTATTCCCTCGAAGAGGAAAGGGTGATGCAGCACAGTAGCGTAAGTATTTCCCTCAGTTTTTGATAACCAATGTATCAATCCAGTAGGAGACCACGCGCGAGTACCTCGCACCTGCACAAACAAATAAGAACATCGCAGCCAACGCGATAAGGGGTTCTCAATCCCTTTACGGTCACTTACGAAAGTGATATCTGATAGAGATGATAGTTTGACATTTTTGGTATCTTTAGATATAAGAACAGAAAGTAAAAGCGGAAAAGTAAAGTAGATTGTAGATTGATATGTCGAGAATAGACCGGGGGCCATAGTTTTCTCTTGTGGCTTCTCTCATGATAGCGGTATTCTATGACGGGTAAACAAATTACTATCGAGCAATTGATAGAAAAGCGAATAATTATGAGATGATCTAGGCATGATCATTTTATATAGGCATCACGTCCGAGACAAGTAGACCGAAACGATTCTGCTTCTACTACTATTACTCCACACATCGACCGCTATCCAGCATGCATCTAGAGTATTAAGTTCATAAGAACAAAGCAACGCCTTAAGCAAGATGACATGATGTAGAGGGATAATCTCAAACATAGTGATATAAACCCCATCTTTTTATCCTCGATGGCAACAATACAATACGTGCCTTGCTGCCCCTACTGTCACTAGGAAAGGACACCGCAAGATTGAACCCAAAGCCAAGCACTTCTCCCATTGCAAGAACTATAGATCTAGTAGGCCAAACCAAACCAATAATTCAAAGAGACTTCAAGGATATTATAATCATACATAAAGAGTTCAGAAAAGAACCAAATATTTCTCGTAGATAATCTTGATCATAAACCCACAATTCATCGGATCTCAACAAACACACCGCAAAAATAGATTACATCGAATAGATCTCCTCGAAGACCGTGGAGAACTTGGTATTGAGATCCAAAGAGAGAGAAGAAACCATCTCGATACTAGATATGGACCCGAAGGTCTGTGGTAAACTACTCACAACTCATGGTGAGGCAATGATGATGATGTAGAAGCACTCCGTGGTAGATCCCCCCCTCTGGCGGAGCTCTGGAACAGGCCCCAAGATGGGATCTCACGGGAACAGAAGGTTGTGGCGGTGGAACTAGGGTTTTCTCTTTTGTTCTAATGGTTTCGGGGTACGTATGTATATATAGGTGGAAGGAGGGCACCGGGGGCCAGACGGGGTGCCCACGAGGCAGGGGGGCGTGCCCTATAGGGGGGCGCACCGCCGCCCTCATGGACACCACGTCAGCCCTACTCCGTGGTTCTCCAGTCTCCCGTGCGTATTTTGCTCCAAAAATATATCTCCCGAAGGTTTCATTCCGTTTGGACTCCGTTTGATATTCCTTTTCTGTAAAACCCTGAAATAGGCAAAAAACAACAATCTGGACTGGGCCTTTGGGTTAATAGATTAGTCCCAAAAATAATATAAAAGTGTATAACAAAGCCCATTAAACATCCAGAACATCATAAATAATAGCATGGAACAATAAAAAATTATAGATACGTTGGAGACGTATCAACACGCTCTCTCCATAGGGATATCTCGTGTTCCCTATGTCTCTCTAGCTACGACTCTCCCACTGAAAAGTCTCACTCTCTCTCGCAAACACAAACTCCGTCTCTCGGGGTCTCATTTCTCTCTAATATTCGTTTGTATGTCACTCACACGCATCCCCTCTCTCTCTCTCACACACACATGGCCTACTATTTAGATCTACTCAACTCATATCTATAACAAACACACTAGCCGGTCTCCCTCTAACTAGTGTCCCTATTTCCCAATTTTTGTGTTTCTCCATCAACTTTCTTTCTCGGTCGCACTCTTGCTTCCTATCACACAATCTATACCTCTTTTAAAGACAAAAACACACTAGTCTATCTCCCTCTAACTAGCATCTCTATCTCCCTATGTTTGTGTTTCGCCATCAACCTTCTTTCTCGGACGCACTCTTGCTTCCTATCATGCACGCTATATATGTTTTTCTCTACATGCATCTATAGGTTGGTCTCTTTTGCACACACATTTGTGTCGCTCTCTCTCTTTGCTCACCATATATGCATTCTCCACCCCATGCCGCTCTCTCTTAAAGACAAAAACACACGCTCCAGCATCACACCTTCTTCCCTCCACTCTCACATGGATGCATATTGTCATATCGATCCATCTCTCCCATCATGTTGATCTTATGACTTATTTCCTCTCTTTTATCTAAATCAGGCGCGCGAGCACACAAACCCCCCAAGTATATATGTATATGTCCCGCACATGCACGTCGAAGGTCTCATCTCTCTACATACCTAGTTAATTATCCCTAGCTCCCAACCCACATAAAAAGTTTATCTTCTTGTGTGCACATGGCTTTCGTCTGGATGTGTCTCTTCTCTAAAACACACACTCACAATTAACTATCTCTTTTTCGCTACCCCATTATGTGACTCCCTCCCTCTATCCCTGAAACCAACAAGACTTTCATTTCGTTTAATTCCCGCCTATATACACCATCGATAGTAGTTTTCCTCGGTGTCTCTCGAACAAATGTGTTATCTCCATGTCCACTCGTCTCACACGCACACGCCATTCATCCATATATATGGGCCTCTTCTCTCTCACCCCCTCCCTCGTTGGAGGCCTCTACCATACACATCATCTGTCTACAATGAAGCCACACACACTTAATTACTTTCCTTGCCGAACACTCCATCACACACAGACACACCATTCTTTCTTTCACACACACAGTCTCTTTATACGCACATGGTCTCTCTAAACGACCACACACACATATGCTCTAGGTGGACTATTTGTTCCTACCACCCTTCGTCCAACCTTACCCGTATGATAGTCAATCACATTAATTTACTTATAAGATGGAAAAATTCCACTTTAGTTTAGTAGTTAGCAAACTTTGGACTTATATAACGCAAATCACGAGCAGGAAGTGACATTTTTTTTACACAAATCTGATTAATATGGACATGTAAATTACAAGGTGAGGTACCGTTATACTTATATCCCGATGCAAAAGGTCGAGTACATGTCCGAAGAGTAGAGGGGCACACACACACACTCCCTAACAAACACACCATTCATGCACGCGCATGCGAGTTACGTGGCGCACCCTGAACATACCCGTGTTTGTACGATTTGTGCACCTGCAGGTACACGTGAGGGGCCGCATTTATTTAAGCCGGACGGAGAACCCAGATAGTAGCCGCATTCATTCCCCTCCCACTACCTCTTCTGGAGATCTGGAGGCAGAGTAGTGGTTTGAGCCGGAGTAGCGCTTTAAGCCGGAGTAGCGCTTTAAGCCGGAGTAGCGCTTTGAGCTGCTTACAGAGATCAGGAGGCGACACAAAGTCCGTATCGCACCCGTCCTGCCACCGGACTAGCCGGAGCCGGAGGAGGAGGCGGAGCAGCATGCGGTCATGGAGGACACAGACCCAGAGGAGGATGAGGACGACGCGGGCGAGGCGGAGCCAGAATAGGAGGAGGACGACATGGGCGAAGCTGAGCTGGAGGAGGAAGGGGACGAAGTGGGCGAGGCGGAGCTGGAACAGGAGGAGGACGACGCGGGCTTGATACGTCTCCATCGTATCTACTTTTCCAAATGCTTTTCCTCTTGTTTTGGACTCTAATTTGCATGATTTCGATGAAACTAACCCGGACTGACGCTTTTTTAGCAGAACTACCATGGTGTTGTTTTTGTGCAGAAAGAAAAGTTCTCGAAATGGAACAAAACTTTGCGAGCATTTTTTATACAATAAAAGATAATTTTTGGAGCCAAGATCCACTGGAGGGGCGCACCTGGGTGAGCACAACACACCAGGGCCCCCCCCTCCGGTGCGCCCAGGTGGGTTGTCCCCACCTGGTGGCCCTGCAGACCCTGAAACTGATGCTATAAAATCCTATTTTTCCAGAAAAAACTCAGAGAGAAAGAATTATCGCGTTTCATGAGACGGAGCCACTGCCGTCTCTCGTTCTTCCTCGGGAGGCCAGATCTAGAGTCCGTTTGGGGCTCCGAAGCGGGGAATCTTCGATCTTCATCATCACCAACCCTTCTCCATCGCCAATTCCATGATGCTCCCCATCGGGAGTGAGTAATTCCTTCGTAGGCTCGCAGGTCGGTGAGGAGTCGGATGATATTCATCTTGTAATCTAGTTAATTTTGTTAGGGTCGATCCCTAGTATCCACTATGTTATGAGATTAATGTTGCTATGACTTTGCCATGCTTAATGCTTGTCACTTTGGGCCTGGGTGCCATGATTTCAGATATGAAACGTTTAAGTTGTCACCATTATATCTATGTTCTAGATCTGATCTTGCAAGATATAGTCACATACTATGTAGTATGATCCAGTGATGATCGTAGTTTGAGGAGTTCATGTATACACCGTGTGTTAATGCTTTTTTCCGGTCCTATATTAAAAGGAGGCCTTAATATCCTTTAGTTTCCAATAGGACCCCGCTGCCATGGGACGGTAGGACAAATGATGTCATGCAAGTTCTTTCCATAAGCATGTATGAATATGTACACAATATATGCCTACATTATATTTATGAACTAGAGCTAGTGCCGTATCGCCCTAGGTTATAATGGTCACATGATGGATATCATCCAATGAATCATCGATCTAATGCCTACGAATTTCTCTTATATTGATCTTGCTAAGTTACTACTGTTATTGTTACTATTTCACTTGCTACAAAACTATTGCTATCATTGTTAGTATCACTATTGATGCAACCACTACTGTCAAAACAATCATATTACTTTGCTACCGATCGCTTCGCTGCAGATAATTAAGCTCCAGGTGTGGTTGAATTGACAACTCAGGTGCTAATACTTAAAAATATTCTTTGGCTCCACTTGTGTCGAATCTATAGATTTGGGTTGAATACTCTACCCTCGAAAATTGTTGCGATCCCCTATACTTGTGGGTTATCAAGACCTTTTTCTAGCGCCGTTGCCGGGGAGCATAGCTATATTTGTTGACTCACTTGGGAGTATTATCAATTTATCACTATGAAGAATCTGAAGGACGATAGAACTACGATCTTTCCCTCAACTACGAGGGGAGATAAGGAACTTCCATCACACTCTACACTTGATTCTCCTTCAGTTATAAGTAAGCTTGCTACACCACATGCTAACAATCCTGATATGTCGCAAGTTATTCATGATGCTACTTCTGCTATGAATGATGATTATGATGATGCTAGTACCTTGCTTGATGATAACGTGCCACTAGGTGAATTTCTTGATGAACAAATGGCTAGAGTAAGACAACATGATATTGTTGAAACTGATGATGAGCTTGAAACTGAAAATCTTGAAACACCTATTGGAACTAGTCCTCCTAGATATGAATAACCTAAGGTACCGGAAGGTTGCGTTATGAATGAGCAGACAACAAGAGATATTCTTGCTTGTAAGGATAGAGATGATCTAGAGAAATTATTATGCAAGTATAAAGAGAAATCTTTGAATGCTAGAATGATATGTGATCCTAAGTTTGCTACTTTGCCTATCTTTGTTGATAAGAAGGATTATGAATTCTCTATCGACCCAACTTTAATTACTTTGGTAGAATTTGATCCTTTTCATGGCTATGAAACTAAAACCGTAGTGGCACATCTTACTAAGCTGAATGATATAGCTACGCTATTTGCTCATGATGAGAAAATTCGCTACTTTTATGTTCTCAAGTTATTTCTGTTCTCATTAAAGCGCGATGCTAAAGCTTGGTACAATACTCTTACTCCTGGTTGTATGCGTAGACCCATGATATGATTTCTTATTTCTCTGAAAAATATTTTCCTTCCCTTAAGAAACAAGCTGCCTTACAGGAAATATATAACTTTGTGCAAATTGAAGAAGAGAGTCTCTCACAAGCTTGGGGGAGGCTTCTCCAACTGCTTAATGCTTTGCGTGATCATCCTCTTAAGAAAACAGAGATACTTGATATCTTCTATAATGGACTAACCGATGCTTCTTGGGATTTCCTAGATAGTTGTGATGGTTGTGTTTTCAGGGAACGAACTATTGGACAAGCTGAAGAATTATTGAACAACATATTGAAAAATTATGATGATTGGACTCTTCCTGAACCACCGCTTAAACCCACTCCGAAGAAGATGGGTATCTTATATCTCAGTCCCGAAGATAAGCAAGAGGCAAAGAAATCTATGAAGGAAAAAGGTACTAAAACTGAGGATTTCAAAAATTTACCTCCTATTGGAGAAATACATGGGCTTAATACACCACCACTGCCTAAGGTCGTAGAGGTAAATTATTTAATGAAATTCAATGATAATTATAATCCTCACAATATGCACCCTAGCCAATGCCTTTATGAGTTTGAAGATTACATTAGGAAGCAGGATCACTTTAGTGCAAATGTTATGAAACAATTGAAATACAATTCTGATATGATTGCTCGCTAGAGTGACTTGTTATTTAGAATCTCAAATGATGTTAGAGGTGGAGGGAAGCATGCTTCTATGGATCAAACTCGGTTAGAACAAGTTTCTAAATCTCAAAGAGAGTTGCTTGATGAAATGAATAATAATATAAGTGACTTTGCTATTAGAGTAGCAACTAGAGGAGGTAAAATGACTCAGGAACCACTATATCGCGAGGGACATCCAAAAAGAATTGAACAAGACTCTCAAAGGGTCCACACTGATGCACGTATTCCTTCTAAAAAGAAAAGGAAGAAGAAAAATGATAGGACTTTGCATGCCTCTAGTGAACCTGAAGTAGAAAAACCTCCTGATAATGAAGTCTCTATCTCTGATGCTGAAAGTCCATCTAGTAGTAATCACTCACCTTATGATAATGAAAAAGATAATAACGAGGTTCATGAAGACACTCAAAAAAAAGAACCAGACAATGACATTGAGATAGAACCAGCAGTTGAGCTTGATAACCCACAACCTAAAAATAAAAGAGATGATAAAAGAGACTTCGTTGCTAGAAAACATGGTAAAGAAAGAGAACAGTGGGTTCAAAAACCTATGCCCTTTCCACCTAAGCCAACTAAAAATAAAGATGATGAAGAATTTGAATGCTTTAGTGAAATGCTGAGGCCAGTCTTTTTGCGTACTCACTTGACTGATATCTTGAAAATGCCTCCTTAGGCAAAGTACATGAAAGACATGATCACCAATAAGAGAAAAATACTGGAAGCTGAAATATCCACCATGCTTGCTAATTATACTTTTAAAGATGGAGTGCCTAAAAATCTTGGAGATTTGGGAATACCAACTATACCTTGCTCCATCAAAAGAAATTATGTGAAAACTGCTTTATGTGATTTGGGAGATGGTGTTAGTGTTATGCCTTTCTCTTTATATAAAAGACTTGATTTGAATAAACTCACACCTACTGAAATATCTTTGCCAATGGGAGATAAATCAACTGCCATACCTATCTATAGTTGTGAGGATGTGCCCATTGTTGTTGCTAATGTTACTATTTTGACTGACTTTGTTATACTTGAGATGCCCGAGGACGACAATATGTCGATTATCCTTGGTATACCCTTCTTGCATACTGCAAGGGCTGTTATTGATTGCAATAAAAGAAAGGTCACTTTTCATATCAACGGTAGTGAGCATACGGTGCACTTTCGCAAAAAAACAATTCCAAGTGATTGGTATTAATGTTATTGAAAAATCCCTAACACCCACTATTGGAAGTTTTCAACTACCTCTACTTACTGCCGAAAAGAAATATGAAATGCTTATTGTTGGCGAGATTCATATCCCCGTTGAGGTAATTTAGTGATTTACGAAAGTTCTTCGATTTCATACTAATCGAAAGTGGTTGTTAATAAGACTTGATCAACCTTATTAATGGATCATTTTTTAGAGGTATGAGGTTGATGAATTTAGTAGCCACTACCTTCTGTCCCTACCTTTAGTTTTTTGTTTTTATTAGTTAAACAAAATAAAATGCCATGCCCTGTCTATTTTCTGAGTTTTTCCTGCAATAAAAAATGACCCAAAAATAAAAGTGTTCAGAATGCTCTGAAAGTTTGACACGATTTTTCTGATTATTTAAGATTTTTTGGTGCAAATAACATCATAGGGAGGTGCACCAGGTGGGCACAACCCACCTGGGCGCGCCAGGACACCAGGCACGCCCTGGTGGGTTGTGGTCCCCATGTAAGCCCCCTCGCTTATCTCTTTAGCCCGCATCATCTCCTATCTCTAGAAAAAACCACCTTAGCTCTCTCTCTCTCTCGTGTTCTTTCCCTCAAACCCACGGATTTCGGTCTCTTTGCTCGAAGCTCCGTTTCCGAAACTATTTCGGGGGATTATTGCTTGGTATGTGACTCCTCCGTTTGTCCAATTAGTTTTTGCTTTAGTGGTTTATATTAGAGTAATTAGTTACTCTTTGTGCTACTGTAGATGAGCTTGCATGTTGGATTTTAAGAGTTCTAAGTAGTTTGAATGCTTGTTATGGCCTCTACGCATACCTATGAGTAGTTGCTACCAATCTTATGAAGTTTTGTTGACAAATTATGTGGACTAAAAATTTCAGAATTTTTGTTCATAGGAAAAAATGAGTATCTTTAGGAAGTTTTCTTCCAAGAAGAATTCCAAGGGAGTGATTGGGGAGTCATCTGACAGTGATCTTCGCACCCAGATAATGGCAGAGCTACGGCCGTGCGAATGGTCGCATGACCCGTTCATGGAAGGGGCTGGAATCCTTCAGGAGTTGACACAATATGCTGTTAATGCTGGCCTCACGACTTCATCACAGCTGAATGTGTATAGTATCATCTCCTCACAAATTCCTTTGTGCAAAGTTTTAGATTTTTACCTTGGAATAACCCCCCCCCCCCCGAGGTGTAGTTTAATTTATATGTTGAGCCCCATCAGATACCATTGACTGAATTTTGTATCATAGGCTTGCTTCCTTCTTATGGTAGTTTAGTCGAGCCTAGACCAGCAGAGTTTGATAGTTTTTACCGTACTCTGACAGTGGGGGATGAGAGAGTGGTATCAAGTATTACTACCACTAGCTTACACTTTCCGGTTGTGCATTATTTTGCTATTTTCATTGCAAAGTGTTTGCTTGCTAGAGAGAAAGTAGGTGCACTCAGTGCTCCAGACATTGTTGTTTTACATCGCGCACTTCACGGCGACAACACCTATAGCTTGTGAGCTATTGTGGCATGTTGCCTCCACATCAACGGATCCAAGGGCAAAATACATGGTGAGATCTACGATACTCTCTTGGCGACCCACTTTAACGTATAGATACGCCAACATGATTGTCCTCTACCTAATGTTTGTTTAGATCGTCGGGCTATGGAACATCACCAGTTTATTGCTGACGATTACCCCAATGTTCCCCTACCTTGTAACCTTGTTTTTAGTGCGAACACTCGTGATATTATCCCATTACCTGCACCTTCTTTGTATGATCCTATTGCCAAGGGCGGATATAGGATTTTGCCTGAGGACATCGTCGCCTACTGGAACAACTTAGCTGCAGCACATGAGAAGCCTCATGTAACATCCCAAAGTTTCAATTTGGAATGTTATACATAGGTCATCTTGCATATCATATTTTATTTGCATTTATGTGTTGTGATCCTCGAAATTCTAAGGAACTCAAGGACACACTGAGAGAGTTTGGGATTTCACCGTTTTCATATTTGATTTTTCTCAAATATCGAAACAAGGATCATTTTGGTTTTAATTGTTTTTCTCTCCGAAAATATTTCATATTAAAATATATGAGTGGAGATAATATGACTTCTCCAAAATAAATGAAATATTGGAGGAAAAATATTAAAATAAAATATTTTATTTTAATGGGTTTCTATTGCAATTTTATTCGATTAGGAAAAATACGCGTTTTTCAAATTTGCATTTAGGTCCGGGAAAAATGTTCACTTTTTTCTAAATATTATTAGAGGATGGTGAAAATTTATTTCAGAATTTTTAGGCTCCATATAGTATTTCTTTTGTGTTTTTTCTGCGTCAGGACTATTTTTTTAAGTCAATCCGACCTACCGGGCCATGTACGACCTGGACTCTTCCGGGCCGGCTTTATAAGCCGAGGCCCCGCAGCCCCGAGGCCCAGCCGCCCTGCCTCGAAACCCTAGTCGTCGCCCTAGCGTCGCCGCCCCGCCGCTGCCGTGCGCCGCATCGCCGCCGCCGTACCACCACCACGCCGCCGGAGCCGTCGCCGCCGAAGTCGCCACCGCCGCCGATCCGTCCGCCGCCGTTTTTTTTGGGTTAGGTAAAACCTTAGATCGGTTCGGTCTTTTTTCGGTTTAGTTATTTAGCGGACGTTCGTCCGTTCGTTCGTCTTAACGAACGCTTTTCGTCTTTTAGTTACAGACAACGAACGTTCGTTCATTAGCTTGTTTGTCTCGTTTTCTTTTTCAGGGTTTTTCCGCGATTATTTTCGATCGCGATTTCTGCCCTAATCTTTGTTTTAGTATAAATTTTCGCTCATTAGTCAAGATCAGGTGAAACAAGCGCCTAGATATTCGTCTCGAAGCCCTCTTTCTGTTTAACCAACTTGAACAAGATTTTGGTACTTTAAAATTAGACTACGGTACAATTTAGTAAACGGATCTTGTTTCTTTCGTGGTTTGAGTTTCGTTGCTCCATTTGATTTGATTCTTTTTGCAAACCGGAGTTCTTCAGTTGAACTTTCTGGTTAGATCTTCTTATTTGAGATTTACGCGTGCATCTTTTCTTGGTTGCTTATGTATGCTATTGTTTGTTTGCGATAGAATTCCCGGAGTGCGAAGCATGCTACTACGAGTCCCTAGGTTTTGGGAATGGTCAGCAAGGCAAGCAACACATTGATCATACCCTTTATTACCCATTTTTGATGCATTAGTTTCAACCCTCACAAATTGCATGAGTAGGATCTCTTAACATGTGAGTCTGGGAAGTAGATTGAGGTAGAACCTATTACCTGTTTTATTACCAAACCCTGGGAGTTACTTCTACGTTATGCTTAGGTTGCCATGCTATGCTCGTAGACGTGGATTGGGTTTGAGAGTAACCATGAGAGATGTGAGATTGTTAATTATTGGTTCAACTTAAGGTGGCTACTTTAATACACATCTGGGTGGATTCGTTGCAGGGCGCGTGGAGAATCCAGTGTTGTCCTAGGAAATTCGGGAGGACCCGTGTGATTATCCTATGGAATGCCACCCAGGCTCAAAGGGACCATAAGACTATTCATGCTAGAAACTTACATGTGCAGCCACAATGCCATTATGGGCTCTGGCATAGTTGAGTATGTTGTGTGAGTTGGTGGACTAGCAGATGTAGGGGAAAGTAGGTGTACGGGTCCACCCGGGGTAAAGAGTAAATGCTTCTAAAAGACAGTGTCTTGGTCATCCGCTTCTCAAACACCGTGCAATGCGAGAAATCCAACGGAGGCGACTGAGTCTTGTGGGGAAAAGTGTGCAAACCTCTACAGAGTGTACAAACTAATAATGATTAGCCGTGTCCCCGGTTATGGACATCTTGAGTATCTGGTACTTGAATTATTGGACTGATCTCATCACTCTAAAACTAATTTGTTGGGTTAATAAAGATGGCTTTAATTGGGATTGAGTTGGAGGAACCTTCTCAATGATGTTTCAACTACCATGATAGTTAAAATAAAATTTATTCCTTTGTTGTAGGGAAAATTTGGCTTTATGCAAAACATTATAACCTTAGAGCCTCCACCAGCCATATATGCATCTAGTGTTAGCATTTATCTGTTACTTGCTCTACTGTGTTATCTTGCCAGCATATTCCATGTGCTGACCCATTTTGGGCTGCAACATATCATGTTGCAGACTTTTCAGAAGAAGAGTAAGGTGCGCTAGGTCGTTTGTCATGCACTTAGCTATGCCGTTGGAGTTGATGGACTCACTTTATCTTCCAAGCCTTCTGTTGTTATCGCGTTAGATGGCCTTATGCCATATATTTTGTAATAAGTTCTCTTTTGAGACATTCGATGCAATAAGTGTGTGATTGCCACTCTGTTATAAATCCTTCAAGTACTGTGTGTGTCAGCATTACCGATCCAGGGATGACATAGAACACAGAGACTTCGGTCCATTCGGATCATGGTCGCTACACCTCAGGAGTGGCACCCTCGGGTACCCACTCCCCAGCACTTCAACATAGGACCCCATGGCTTCTTCGAGTGGTGATTACCAAGCTAGGCCAAAAGCCTAAGCTTGGGGGAGTACGTATTTCCATCGAAATTATGTTCATGTTCACACATGTTGTTGGTGTCCACACTTTTCCATTGTATTATCCATGCCATATTTATTTTCTCGCTTTCTTCTTGTGCTTTCGGAAAACTCTGAGAAAACACAAAAATATTTCTTGCTTCTTTTTTATTTTTCTTCCTAGTTTAAATTGTTATAGCACTAAAAAGAAAACCCGAAATATTTCCTTATTCTTCTTTTACTTGTTCGGAGCTTTCCCGTGTAAATAGTTTTCTTGTTTTTGCTCTTCCCTTTTATTCGCTTGTTCAAGAAAACCAAAAAATCCAAAAATATTTTAGTGTGTTTCTCTGAATTTTTTTATTGAGTCGTACCAAGGAGAAGACCATGATGAAAATGTTGAGTGGCTCTCGTTTGCATAATTGTTAATCTAACAAAGAGCCCATTTTACCTTGTCTTCTCCTGTCGAATAAAATGTTTGTAGATTCCAGCTTAGTCCACAACACTCTTGCATTATTATTATTGCTCATATCGTTACGGTCATGCAAGTGAAAGGAAATAATGACGATATTTTGTGAACTGGCCATGGTAGAGAGAAACTGGTACGGACTCGACTTGTTCTATTTATGTAAATATGTTTAACCTAGTATCCATGATTTAGTCATTATGATTAAACATGTTTGCAATGATAATTAGAGATTATAGTTTCTCATGCCATGCATAAGTAGCTAGGAGTGGATAATGATTTATCTTAGATATCAACATTGCGTTAAAATAATTGTGATGTAGTATCATGATATGGTATCCTCCTCTGAATGTTTCAAGTGGCTTGACTTGGCACATGTTCATGCATGTAGTAGAATCAAAATGAACTTAGCCTCTATGGTATTTATGTTCATGGTGTCCATATCCTACTCATGCTGATGTCCAATGTTTATTATGCATAAGGTATGTTCATGACCATTGTTGTTCTCTAGCTGGCCGCTTCCCAACCTACTTTCTAGCCTTCACATGTACTAAGCGGAAATAGTGCTTGTGCATCAAATTCAAAAATCAAAGTTATTCCAGATGAGTCCACCATACCTACCTATATGCGGTATTACCCTACCGTCGTAAATAAATTTTCATGTGCCACCTCTAGAAACTTCAAACAAATACCCTTTTTGTGTACCTGGAATGTTCGTAGAGTGGAGGGAGGTAGTCGGTATCTTCCATGCTAAGTGGGTTATTCTCAGGTCGATTGTTTATTCACTCGCCATAGCACGAGAAAAGGGGCACTAAGAGGGATTACCAGTCCCGACTATAAAAGAAAAGAGCTTACAAATAATCAAACAAAAACTCCCAACAGAGTAATAACCTTTACTTTATCGCTTGGGAACCGCTACTAATGTGTTTAGCATGGAAGATATTGATAACTGATGGTCATGAAGTAAATATGAAGGGTGCACCTCTCAAAATTATATTTATCTCTGTTTTAAAACCCTGAGCTCAGTCACCTCTGCAAATCCCTGCTTCCCTCTGCGAAGGGACTATCTATTTACTTTTATGTTGAGTCATCACCCTCTCTAATAAGCGCCAGATCTGAGAGCATTGTTGTCATGCTTATGCATTGTGTGCAGTGAATGTTGGGTGTTATCATGACTGGATCTTTTCTATCATGTATTACAATGCTTAGTAGCTGCTTGAACTTTGGAGGTGCTCTGCATTTATGTTTTGTGGTATCAGAAATGGCTAGCGAGATACCACTATTATCATATTATATCATGGTTGTTTTGATAGCGTGTTACTGTTTGAGGTATCTTATTATTGCTTGCTAGCTGATTATGTTATTGATATGAGTTAATATAGTTCCTAAGAGTTATTGCTGCCATGGTTAGTCATGATCTTTGCTGAAAAAATGGGTGCTACTTAAGCTTATTTATGTAAACAAGAGCAAAAGAGTTGGTAAAAGTATTTCTTTCTCACTTTCAGTTTATCAACTGAATTGCTTGAGGACAAGCAAAGGTTTAAGCTTGGGGATTTGATACATCTCCATCGTATCTACTTTTCCTAACACTTTTCGTCTTGTTTTGGACTCTAATTTGCAAGAGTTGGACGTAACTAACCCGGACTGACGATGTTTTCAACAGAACTACCATGGTGTTGTTTTTTGTGCAGAAATAAAAGTTCTCGGAATGGAACAAAACTTTGCTAGGATTTTTTATACGATAAAAGATAATTTCTAGAGCCAAGAACCAACGGAGGGGGGCACAACCCACCAGCCCCCCTCTAGGCGCGCCTAGGTGGGTTGTCCCCACCTGGTGGCCCCGCAGACCCTAAAACCGACGCTATAAAATCCTATTTTTCCAGAAAAATCAGAGAGAAACAATTATCGTGTTTCACGAGACGGCGCCGCCACCGTCTCCTGTTCTTCCTCGGGAGGCCAGATCTGGAGTCCGTTTGGGGCTCTGGAGAGGGGGATCTTCAATCTTCGTCATCACCAACCCTTCTCCATTGCCAATTCCATGATGCTCCCCACGGGGAGTGAGTAATTCCTTCGTAGGCTCGCTGGTCGGTGACGAGTTGGATGAGATTCATCATGTAATCTAGTTAGTTTTGTTAGGGCCGATCCCTAGTATCCACTATGTTCTGAGATTGATGTTGTTATGACTTTGCCATGCTTAATGCTTGTCACTTTGGGCCCGGGTGCCATGATTTCAGATCTGAACCGTTTATGTCACCTACTACGTGTTATGATCCGGCCACCCCAGAGTGACAACAGTCGGGACCACTCCTGGTGATGACAGTAGTTTGAGGAGTTCATTTATTCATCGTCTGTTAATGCTTTGTTCCGGTTCTCTATTAAAAGGAGGCCTTAATATCCCTTAGTTTCCAATAGGACCCAGCTGCCATGGGAGGGTAGGACAAAAGATGACATGAAAGTTCTTTCCATAAGCACGTATGACTATTTATGGAATACATGCCTACATTATGTTTATGAACTGGAGCTAGTGTTGTATCGCCCTAGGTTATAACTATCACATGATGAATATCATCCAACGAATCATCGATCCAATGCCTACGAATTTCTCTTATATTGATCTTGCTAAGTTACTACTTCTTCTATTATTGTTTCACTTGCTACAAAACTATTGCTATCATTGTTACTGTCACTATTGCTGCTACGACTACTATCAAAACTATCATATTACTTTGCTACTGATCGCTTTGCTGTAGAGAATTAATCTCCAGGTGTGGTTGAATTGACAACTCAGCTATTAATAATTACCAGTATTCTTTAGCTCCCCCTGTGTCGAATCTATAAATTTGGGTTGAGTACTCTAACCTCGAAAATGGTTGCGATCCCCTATACTTGTGGGTTATTAGGGCTAAGCGGAGCTGGAGGAGGACGACGACGACGTGGGCGAGGCAAGGCCGATGCCACCGGATACATGTTTTTCCACGGCGTCACCCAAGAGGAGGGGTCGACAGAACAGCAGGCCATCCTCGAGTCCATCCAGTCGGAGGCCGAGGTGGAGGCCAACCGCCGCTTCCTCCGGCAAGGGGAGTAGGGGATCAACTAGATGTTCGCCGAAGTGGAGGAGGAGCTAGACTTGCAGCATGCGCCGCCTACCCATCTTCGATGATGAGTACTATGGTCTAGCTTAGGTTATGTGTGTAGTACTAGTACTAGTTAGTACTCCTATTGCATGGTTTGTATGGATTTGAGATAGTAATATCCAATAGTAGTAGAACTCAATGGGGACCGTACTGAATGTATACTGATTTTAAGGTGAACTAGTCAATGTGTACGTGCAATGCACGTTAATTTGTGCATGCAGATATTAATTATGATACTATTTGTGTGTTACTATGTGATTAGCTCTATATTTGGCATGAAATTAACTGCACGCTAAACGTGTTGCCGCTCGACATTGAAGCAGTCTAGGTCGTTGGATTGACATGATTTGATGGCCGAGATTAATTGGATCTGCCCCTTTGGGTCTTTCTATATAGGTATAGATATACATACATACATACATACATACATACATACACACACACACACGCGCGCACACACACACACACACACACACACACACACACACATATATATATATATATATATATATATATATATATATATATATATATATATATATATAGATGAATGAAATTAGTGGTCATGCATGCATTTTTTTGTAGAACTAGTAGACCAGTCGTTTCTCGCAGACATGCCCTCTTGCCCGGGCTTTGGAAGAGTAAGGAGAAGAGAAGTGGGTTGTGGAGTACAACTGTTGCAGAATGAGCTCCAACGAACTTTCGTGCCAAACACTTCATACTAGTAGTATATATACTAGTGTGATGCATATGCATGGTATTAGTGTATGATACTACTACTAGTACCTCCCTAAGCATAGTACAATATCATATACTCCCTTCGTCCCAAAATAAGTGACTCGACTTTGTACTAACTTTAGTACAAAGTTGCTACAAACTTGAGTCACTTATTTTGGGATGGAGGGAGTACTAGTATTGTATAATATGATATAGTATCTTTATATGACACGCGGCCCTCTCTTTCTTCATTTAATTCAATGCCACCTCATCAAAATTGCCAAGTATGATACTCCCATTGCGACCGGCTAGTACTCCATCATATCCAATTTAGTCCGCGTATAACTTTTTGCCAAAAAATACGGAATGCTAGGAGTGTTATGATCATATCCCGTTGTTTCCAGGAATAGCCCTCCACTTCCGCTTCGCCTCCTTCTCTCAAATTGATTAAGCCAGCTAGATCGCCTCCTTTTTCTTCCTTGTACAGTATGCCTACACGCACGTGTACGTCCTCCTCCAATCTCAGCCTTCTGATGCTTCTTCTTCTCCTCCCTATACATACACTAGCTAAGTATGAATTGCCCTTAGGATGCATGTGGATGACATGGCTACAACATGCAGGCATGTCACACACGTAGTTGTCGAAGTCCTGCTCGAAAAAAGACGACGAGGTCCGCTAGTCCGTGTTAGTCTGTGTGCCCAGAAACACTACTACTCCAATCGGTTTAAATGTCATGTGTGCTTTAATTCCGGGGTAGTAGAAGGACGCTACATGCCGCACAATGGACTGCCTGCCGGATCCCTATTCTCAAATAGTATACACTAGTGCGTGCCCGCAGAACA
>LR738715.1:364285675-364311977 GCA_902687465.1 Secale cereale
GACCCCGCTCGACTTATTAACTGCCCTTGTCCTCTGTCCAGGAGTTGCAACTAGTTTCTGGTGTTTGTAGTATACTGGTGGTCGTGCGCAGCGCTGACCCTCGGGGTGGGCTGCGATGCGGCAGGTACGTGGCCGGGTGTACCGGTCGCCTGTTTGGTGACTCGGGAACCCTGTACACATCGTTTGGGGCCGTGAGCGACACCTCGGCCGGATCTCCGCACGGATGGAACCCAAATAGGCAATAAACCTGGACTAGAGACTTGAGTGGTTGGTTAGGTCGTGGTCTAGACCCACGTCGGCTTTCTCTTGAAGTCTGCCGAGCACATGTCGTGTCAGACGCTAAGTGGTGGAAACATGTGTGAATAAGTACGAATAGCCGTTGTTCATGGTTATGGACCACTTGGTTGCTTATACAGTTCATAGACAAGTTGATGGTTACTTCTAAAAGTCTCAAGACAAGTGTGAGTGTCGTGGATGGCCCTTCCGTAGGATGACGGAAGAGGATCCACGGTGGTGTATTGTTATGGTGAGTAGAGGACTTGTGTACGTAGTCTCATCTTGCAATCTGCTGAGAGTTGTAGTATAGGTTAGCCAAGAGTCAAAGCTAGCTTGCTACAATGAACTCCACTACCCTTGTTAATAATGATGCAAGTATGATAGGATCTCATGTAAGTCTTGCTGAGTACCTTTGTACTCATGTTTGCTTAATAACTGTTGCAGAGGAGAACCCTGCCCCTTCTGATGGGTTCTACATAGACGTTGACGTCGACGAGTAGCTTGCTACCCGTAAGGTGATCCTGAGCTTGTGAAGGGCCTTGTAGATAGTCAGGCTACACCAAGCGTGTTTTATTTCCAAGTTGTCTGTACTCAGACATGTTAGCTTCCGCTTGTGCTTGTATGCTTGTACGACTTGAGTGTTGGGTCATGTGACCCCTATCTGTATGGATATGTTATGTATGGCTCTTCGGAGCCTCTTAAATAAAATACTTTGAGTCATAGAGTTCTGTTGTGATGCAATGTTGTATTTGCACATATTGAGCATATTGTGTGTATGTTTGAAATGCTTGATATGTGTGGGATTCGACACCTAGTTGTTTACCTTGGTAGCCTATCTTATAGGGAAATGCCTCCTAGTGCTTCCACTGGGCCTTGGTAGCTTGCTACTGCTCCGGAACACGTAGGCTGGCCGGCATGTGTCCTTCTTCGTTCCTGTGTCTGTCCCTTAGGGGAAATGTCACGCGTTGTTCCTTTAAGTCCATGCAGCTTGCTACGACTTGGGTTCATACGTTGATGACCGACACGTTCGTTGATGGGTCATGGATGCATGTCTCTGTAATTTAGTGCCACTTTTGGTTTATAACTAGCCATGTTGTCCCAGGTTCTCTGTCATATGGATGCTAGCGACACTATCATATACGCGTGCCAAAATGCGCAAACGGTCCCGGGCCAGATAAGGTGGCACCCGTGGAGATACCGTGCGTGAGGCCGCAAAGTGATATGATGTGTTACAAGCTAGATCAGTGTGATTTAGGATCGGGGTCCTGACAATGTTGGCATCAGAGCCGGACTGCCTGTAGGTTCTTCAAGCCAAACTGGTCGATGTTGAGTCTAGAAAATTCTTAGCTATATGTAGGGGAATTGATTGTGGAAGGGAACGTAAGGCTCTTTTTACTTCTTTACCTTATGCCATTCTGATCTGAGTCAGCCTATTCTTTCTACGGGGGTTTAGGACTAGGCCTCTTATCTTTACTAGGTTCACGTGTTACTAATCCGTAGACTCTCAGGATTGCTGGTTTCAAGCCTCAGTTCAGTTTCTACCCTTCTAGTATGTTGATTAGTTGGTCCCAGAACCTTGAAATGATATTGTTGAGTGGCTATGCTATAATTTGTATGATGTCTCAAAATCCTTTTTGAGCATTTACAGTTGTTATGCTGCCCGATTTCTTCCAGGAATTCTAATGCCTTTGCATTATTTCGTGTTTCAGATGTCTGACCGCACACCTCACCAGGTGGTCCGTTTGACCCGGTGCATTGATGTGCTAGGTCACATGGCCATATTGGTCTGTGTCTTGACCGAGATGGGCTACCGTTGGTATCCTGAGTACACTGTGGAGGAGCAGTATCGATATTTCAACTACAGTCGGTATTTCTGCACAGTCCGGATATACCCCTCATATCCCGGAGCTACCGACCCCATCCATTGGTCTTATGGACTCGGGGTTACCATCGAGATGGCAGTGCAGGATGCCGCTTACTCGATGATGACCATCATCCAGGATAGGCATGCCCTGCTGCTGAACACTGAGTTCCACTACATGCCAGCCTCACTTCCTCGAGAGGAAGGCTACTACACTGGTCTGTATACTGATGCCGCTCATGAGGAACCACTGCTTCAGACTACCACTCAGATGCTGGAGGATAGGGACCGTGAGGTCCGTGCCCTTCGGATGGAGCTTTATAACACTCGAGCCGCCCACTAGACCACTTTGATACGGCTTGCACCTACCGTGCAGGCCGGATATCTAGATATGCGGGATTTGTACCCCGTGCAGACTCGTCTGCCCGATCGTATGGATTGGCGTGACGTTGGGGGTATTACACCTCCACGTGGGCGTCAGTTACCACCGGCAGTGGGACCGAGACCGCATCCGTGTCCCTATGGTCCACAGCCTTCGAGTGCTTGAGAGTTTCCAGATCCACATGTTCCACTTCCAGGCTACGGGGGTAATCTTTACGAAGATTACAACGGGAATGTCTGAGTTAGACCATGGCAGTAGTAGTATCGTAGTAGTTGTATTTCCATAGTCCTGCGCGTCTTGTGGAATATGACTTAGTGTGTTCTGAGTTCTGGAGGCGTAGATAAATAATGTATAGGAGCTTGGAGTGCCTCTGATGAGATGTATCATCTTTCACCGCAGTTGTACTTTAGCCTTGGATTGTACTAAACTATCCATGGTGTGTATGACCAATGGTGTATATATGGCAGTTTCTATATTACCATGTCATACAGATGAACATCTCTGCATTCCGTGTCATCCATTACATTCTGCACTCCTATGTCAAAGTTTTGCCATCCTTGTCTAAACCATTATTTTGTTTTCCTAGGATGGTCAACACTCGCAGCACTCCTGCTGCTCAGGAGCAGGGTGAGGCCAGTGGGGCTAGAGATGAGAATCTGCCCCAAACACCCTCCTTGGCTGAAGTAATGCTCGAGGCAGAAAGGAACAAGAGAGAGACCAACCGTCTGCTGGAACGCATAGAGCAGAATACTGCCCTTCGCTAGAGGAATGACGTGGTGTCAATTAATGACTTTATCAAGATGTGCCTACCGAAGTTCCATCATTCCGCTGAACCTCTTGATGCGGATGACTGGCTTCGCAGTATCACCCACAAGCTACACTCTGCCCGCGTGGCCAAAGCTGACAAGGTTACTTACGCCGCCTACCATCTTGAGGGCCGTGCTAGCCTCTGGTGGGAAAACTTTGAGGCTATGCGTCCTGCTGGCCAAATTACTACTTGGGCAGAGTTCAGTGAGGCATTCTGTGAACATCACATTCCGGAAGGTCTCATGGATCGCAAGCGGGAGGAATTTTGCAATTTCACCCAGGGTCGGCTAACCGTGGATGGCTATAATCGCGATTTTGGCAACTTGGCATGCTATGCTCCCGAGGAAGTGTCCACCGATGCCAAGAAGCAGGCGAGGTTCCGCAAGGGACTCAACCCTAAACTTCACCGAGATCTACGTCTGCATGAGTGCACCTCCTTCCCAAAGTTAGTGAACAAAGCCATCAGTGCTGAGATGGGTCAGACTGATTTTGAAGCCACACGCAAGCATCCTCGTGACTTTGGTTCCTCATCCGGCTCCGGCTCTCACAAGCGCTGTGTGTGGGTTCCAAACACAGCCCTACCACCTAGGTTCACTTCGAGGCCATCCTATGAGGCGCCTCGCCCAACCCAGCAATATGCACCGCCCAAGACTTATGGAGGACCACCTGCCAATTTTGCTCCACGCACTGGCACTGTGACTTGCTTCAAGTGCGGAGAACCGGGGCACTTCATGCGAGAGTGTCCTCAGAACCAGCCAGAAAGGTCCGTTGGCCGTGGTAAGCCAACATGCTAGGTGAACTATGTCAAGCCAATCCCCACTGCACGTGGTCATGTCTACTATGTCACTGCTTAGGAAGCTTATGAGGATCCTAACGTCGTCCTTGGTACGCTTCTTGTTAACTGCCATCCGACATCTGTTGTTTTCGATACTGGAGCATCTCATTCGTTCATATCTGAGAGCTATGCTCGAATGCACAACATGACTTTTTGTGACATGCCCACCACCATGGAAATTCAAACTCCTGGCTCTAGATGGCAAACCTCTATGGTAAGCCATGGGAATGAAATCCTTGTCGATAGACTTGTTTTCATTGCATCACTAATAGCTCTCAAGTCCTCGGACATAAACATCATCTTGGGTATGGACTGGATGACAGCTCATTACGCCAAGATTGATTGCTACACTAGGACTGTTCAACTTACACACCCATCCGGCAAGACAGTTAATGTTTTGGCCCTAATGGCTGAGCGTCAGCTCTACTCTCTTAATGCCAGCCCTCTACTAGAACTCGAAGATATCCCGGTAGTCCGTGACTTTCTGGATGTCTTTCCAGAAGAACTGCCAGGTGTTCCACCTGACAGAGATGTCAAGTTCGTGATAGATCTTGTTCCAGGAACTGTCCCAGTCTCTAGGAGACCCTATAAGATGGCACCCCTAGAACTAGCTGAGCTTAAGAAACAACTCGATGAGTCCTTGAAAAAGGATTTCATCCGTCCTAGTTCTTCTCCTTGGGCTTGTCCCGTCCTCTTCATCAAGAAGAATGATGGAACGGATCGGATGGTTGTAGATTATCGACCTATCAATCTGGTCACCATAAAGAACAAGTATCCGCTCCCCAGGATCAACGACCTGTATGATCAGCTCGCTGGATCCTCAGTCTTTTCCAAAATGGATTTGAGGTTGGGCTACCATCAAATCAAAATCAAGAATGGGGACATTCCCAAGACGGCCTTTGTTACTCGTTATGGCAAATACGAGTACACCGTCATGTCCTTCGGGTTAACCAATGCCCCAGCCACTTTCTCCCGGCTAATGAATTCTATATTCATGGAGTACTTGGATAAATTCATCGTGGTATACCTCGATGATATACTCATTTACTCCAAGAACAAGGAAGATCATGCCGAGCATCTAAGGCTGGTATTGATGAAACTTCGAGAGCACCGCCTTTATGCCAAATTCTCCAAGTGTGAATTCTGGTTACCAGAAGTGACCTATCTAGGCCATGTAATCTCTGGTAAGGGTATTGATGTCAATCCCGAGCGAGTTCAGGCCGTCCTTGATTGCAATCCACCTGAATCGGTCAAGCAAGTTAGGAGTTTCCTTGGCTTAGCGAGCTATTGCCGACGCTTCGTCGAGAATTTCTCCAAGGTTGCTAAACCTCTAACTGAACTCCTCAAGAAAGATAAAAAGTTCGAGTGGACCCCACAGTGTGAGTCCAGCTTTCAGGAACTGAAAAGACGCCTGACATCTGCACCCATACTGGTACCACCAGACTTTTCCAAGGACTTTATTATCTATTGCGACGCCTCACGACAAGGATTAGGTTGCATACTCATGCAAGATCGTCAAGTGATTGCCTATGCATCTCGACAGTTGCGTCCACATGAGGATAACTATCCTACACATGATCTAGAGCTTGCAGCTGTAGTCCATGCACTCAAAACATGGCGACATTACCTTCTTGGTAATCGCTGTGAAATCTTCACTGATCACCAAAGTCTGAAATATATATTCACCCAACCGGATTTGAATCTCAGGCGAAGACGTTAGGTTGAGTTGCTCACAGATTACGACTTAGGAATCACTTACACCGCTGGGAAGGCCAATGTCATGGCTGACGCACTAAGTCATAAGTCTTATTGTAACAATCTGATGTTACAACAAGGGAAACCATTTCTCCGCGAAGAATTTCATAAGCTTAACCTTCACATTGTTCCTCAAGGATTCCTTTCCACCTTGGTGGCGAAACCTACCCTTCCGGATCAAATCATAGCTGCCCAGAAGCGTGATAAGGGTATATCCCGACTCCAAGAGAGCATTGCTAGTGGAACTGCTAAAACTTTCTCTATGGATGATCGAGGTGTTGTCTTTTTCGAGAACCGCCTTGTAATGCCCAGGATGGGACTATACCTCCTACGTGTCGAGGCACGACTTAAAGGTATAAGCCCATTCTGGAATGATCGCAAGTTCGGTATCTTTGCACATCTCATGTAAAAATAGGGATGAAAGGAAAAAGATAGTTGGCTTACACTCGCCACGTCACACAAATCATTACATAGCCAAACATCATTCAAATAACATCACAACCCGTCTATGGGTGAAGATCCAAATGAAAGATACCAAACATTACATAAAGCCACAGGTCTGAATCGCCCCTAGTAGAAACCTCTACTGATCGTTGGGATAGTGCACATAGTAACGGCTACGTTCCTCGTCGTACTCCCAGTATAGCTCGGAGCCGTCACCTGAATAGCTCACCATAGTACCTGCATCTGGTGTGGTGTAGAATCTGTGAGCCACAGAGGACTCAGCAACCCCGTTCCCGGGTAACACAACTATCCAAGCCTTGGGTGTGGAACAAGGCTGAAGAAAGAATAAGATGTTGCAGCAGCACTAGCACTAGCTTACGTAAAAGAGAGCGAGAAGAGAAGTGCCTCGGACGAAGAAGTGATCACGAAGTGATCCTAACTAAAACACGTCAAACATAACCCCACCGTGTTCACTTCCCGAACCCTTTTCGGAAAATGACCGTCACATACTCACGCTGGTAGTGTGTTCTGAACATTGTGTCAAGTTTTCTACAACCGGATATTAACAAATTCCCATCTGCCACATAACCGCGGGCACGGCTTTCGAAAGTTCAAAACCCTGCAGGGGTGTTCCAACTTGGCCCATGATAAGCCCACGATCCGCGGAGTCGCAACTCCAAGGTGGGAAGGCCCGAGTATCCTCGGAATCCCGTGCTCAAGATACTCCGACGAAGGTAAGACTAATCCAGCAAATCCTCCCGGCGTGCCGACACCCTGATAGTAGCTGCGCGTATCTAGTCTCAAGCCACGACCGGATGAGTCATCCTACAGGTGAATACCAAATACCTCGGGTTTCCCCGAGGCGGCCCCGCAGTCTGCTCGGTTCGGACCAACACTCATGTGGAGCACTGGCCCGGGGGTTGTTGATTAAATAAAAAGGGATAGCTAGTCCCTATGCAAGTTTTTAGTTATTAGGCAAATGGAGTACCAATGTTGGGACTTGCTGGAAAAGCCTTAGCGCTAAGCGGTTTATCGAGGGGGTCCCATAACCCCAACCGTGTGAGGAACGCAAAATCAAGGAACATAACACCGGTTTATACGGTTCCTAGGGCGGCATGAGTGGAACAAACCACCAAGCAAAAGGCTTAGCCTTCCACCCATTAACAATATATAGATGATTTCATTAAAGAATTTATATAGTGTGATATCCCAACAAGCTTCAACATGAAGCAAGAATCTTCAAATGTTCTCCTGCAACTAGCAATGCTATAAGAGGGGTTGAGCGAAGCTTACTTAGCCAATCAAAGGTTTGCATAGTTAGGGTGGTTAGACAGATTCATGGTTACAATAGGATGCTGACAGGAAAACATGGGCATCAAGGCAATAAGCTAAAGAGCGAGAGTTCTAGCAATAGGAAAAGATAGTAATGTTATCTGGGTCAGGTCATCTTTCCTGTCGAGTCGTCGATGGGATCGTAAGAGGGCTCCTTGTTCTCAACCTCGGTATTAACCTCGTTCTCGTACTCGTTCTCGGCTTCTGGCTCTACTCAACACAAGAACACACGAGCACGAAATCAAACAAGATGCAATGCGCAAACCACAGGATGCATGGCTGGTGCAATAAGGAAGCACTGCAGATGCACTTAGGATGCACAACAAGACAACATAGGAAACACAGAGATACAGCACAAGGAACATGACAATATGCAACAAGCAAGATACTTCAAAACATGCTAACAAGAGGATATTATGAATCTACATGCAAAACCACACAAGTTTCATATATGACTTGCTCAAAACGGAGCAACGGGCTAAAAGTTACACCCGAAACAATAAACAATGTCAAGCTGAAATTAACAGCCACATAGCAACTTCGGAGCAAGAAATATATACTCTACAGCACTCAAACATCATGACAAGAAGCATGGACATGAAGTAGACATATCCTACAGCAAAGAATTCCATTGGAGCATCTCCATAGGAGGCATGGATCAATAGCAACAAGCTACCACATTTTGAACATGAAAACAAAGACCTGACAACAGTATTTTATAGCAACTTGGGAGCAAGAATTAAATATGCTACAGCCACCCAAAAGAGCATGTGAGGGCATGAATGGATAGCCAACATCATATACAACAAGAAATCATCAATAGTCACCCCAAAACTATCATGGATTTGCCTAGAACAACAAGCAAACATAGCATCCAGATATTACAGATTCCAAACTTAGTGAAATTTCACTAAGTGTTAAAACAGCAATATTTTCATGGCATGTTTGTGAGCATGTTTAAGTCACCTCAAAGCATAACATGGCAAGTGGTTTGCACCACAGCAAAGTACACATGATGGGGAATCCAAAACATATAAGCATGCAACATGGGGACAACCACATCAATAGCAACGAGCTCCTCAACTAGGCATCTCGTAACAAGTTTAACAACCTAACAGCCACAAGCACTTTTGCAAAGGAGATAAACATGGCAATATGAATTCTATCATGTATCCTATAACAACCAACATGTAGAGCATATCATGATGAACATTTGGACATGTCATTTGCTTCATTTGGATAAACATGCATCAAGTTATCACATTTCAAACATGGCATGAAAACAACTAATAGCAGCAGTTTATAACAAGTAGCACTCTTCCCATGAAGATTAAGACATCTAGATGGACTCAAACATGCATGACACAATGGAACAAAACATAGTACATGTCACCACGATCATTTTGACATATTATATGCAAAAAACGGACAAGCATAGTAAAAGTTATCCTCATCACAAAAATGCATCAGACACTGAAAAACTAAAGACTTAGCAGAAAAACACGAAGTCAACCTGCGGTCAAACGGGTCGGAGCGGCGGTCAAACGGGCGGAGGGTCTGGTCAACGGGTCGGCCGGGTCGCGGATCGGGTCCACCGGGTCAGCGTCCGCTAGGGTTGCTAGCGACTGGATCCTGGATCCGGGATCCCTCGATCCCGATCCCTCCGATCCCGTCGGCGAGCGAGGCCGGCGTCGAAGCTTCTCGGCGAGGCGGCCGGCGGCGGGCCCTGCGGTGGCCGGCGGCAAGGGGGGTCGAGGCGGCGGGGCGCGGGCCTGGCCGGAGGCGGCGGCGACGAGGAACGGCCGCGGGGTGGCCTGAGGCCGGCGGCGAGGGAGGAGGCCGGGCGGCGAGGTGGGAACGGCGGCAGAGGGCGGCGCGGCGACCTGCCGGAGGAGAAGAAGATGAAGGGCGCGGGATCTGCGACCTCGGCCCAGATCGCGGCGGGAGCGGGCCGGCGCTGGGCGTGCGGGGCCCACGCGGCGGGGGCGGAAGCACTGGCGGCGGCGGTGGAAGCACAACGCGGCGGCGGTGGAAGCACTAGGGTTTTGGACGCAAAATTGGAGGGGGTGCACGTTTATATAGGCACAAGGAGCTAGGGTAGTCCAAATGAGGAGAGGTTTTCGGCCACGAGATCACAATTGAACAGCCTAGATGATGGGAAGGGTTTGAGCTGGGTTGGTGGGCTGTTAGAGGGGGGTCTTGGGCCTCCAAGAGGAGGTACTTTTAGCCCACGAGGATAACTGTTGGAGTACCAAACGAACTCCAAACGCGACGAAACTTGACAGGCGGGTTACACGTATCAAAACAACATCGCACGACAAGTCTCATGCCATTACGGAAAGGTTACACGGCCAAACACGAAATAAGGACTCGGGGATGCCACGGGCACGTGTGAGAGCGCCGGAACTCGAAACGGACAACGGGAAGAGACTAGTGAGACCGGATGCAAAAGACAACACAATGCAATGCAATGCACATGACAACATGACATGGATGAATGCACACACGCACACGACAAAACGACGAAAAAACCCGAAAAGACGAAGAACCCGGAATGGAACTGATGAAGCCAAAGTTATATATTGCCAAAAAGGGAAAGTGTTACATCCGGGGCATTACAAACTCTCCTCTACTATGAAAAAATCTCGTCCCGAGATCTAGGACTGGAAGAAGGAAGGGTACTCGAAACGAAGGTGATCTTCTCGTTCCCATGTAGCTTCTCGGTCGGTATGGTGTGACCACTTGACTTTCAAGAACTTGATTGACTTGTTGCGGGTCTTGCGCTCGGTTTCTTCGAGAATAGCAACTGGGTGCTCTCGGTAAGACAAGTCTTGTTGAAGATCAATCTCCTCAAACGGAATGGTGCGTTCAGGTGTCTCGAAGCACTTGCGGAGTTGAGACACGTGAAACACATCATGAACATTAGCGAAGTTGGAAGGGAGCTCAAGTTGATAGGCTAGATCGCCTCTTTTGCCAAGGATCTTGTAAGGGCCCACGTATCTAGGAGCAAGCTTTCCTTTGATACCGAATCTTTGGGTGCCTTTCATAGGAGAAACGCGGAGATAGACATGATCCCCAATGTTGAAGGCCAAATTACAATGCTTACCGTCATAGTAGCTCTTCTGACGCGACTGAGCGGCCTTGAGATTCTCACGTATGACTTTGCACATTTCTTCGGCTTCTGAGATCAAGTCATTGCCAAGAAGTTGACGTTCACCAGTCTCGGACCAGTTGAGAGGGGTACGACACTTTCTGCCATAGAGGATTTCAAACGGAGCTTTGCCGGCACTTGCTTGGAAGTTGTTGTTGTAAGAGAACTCGGCAAACGGAAGGCAGTCTTCCCATTTCATGCCAAAAGATATGACACAAGCTCTGAGCATGTCTTCTAGAATCTGATTCACTCTCTCGACTTGACCACTAGTCTGAGGGTGAAATGCAGTGCTGAAACGGATCTTAGTGCCCATGGCAGACTGAAAGGAGTCCCAGAACTTGGATGTGAACAAACTTCCACGGTCTGAGGAGATAACTTGAGGAATGCCATGTAAGGACACAATTCTGGAAGTGTACAACTCTACCAGTTGAGTTGCATTGATGGATTCTTTTACTGGAAGGAAGTGAGCGACTTTGGTAAGCTTGTCAATCACCACAAAGATAGAATCATTCCCTCTCTTGGACTTAGGAAAGCCAGTGACGAAATCCATTTCAATGTGGTCGAATTTCCACTCGGGAATAGGAAGAGGTTGGAGAAGACCGGCTGGACGTTGATGCTCTGCCTTCACTCTTCTGCAGACATCACATTCATTCACGAATTGGGCAATCTCCCTTTTAATGCGAGTCCACGAGTATGATTGCTTGAGGTCTTGGTACATCTTGGAACTTCCAGGATGAATCTAAAGGAGGGAATCGTGTGCTTCGTTCATTATGAGCTTCCTGAGATCACCTTTGGGAACCACAAGTCTGTCCTCAAAGAACAAGGTATCTCTCTCATCAACGCGATAGCACTTGTATTTGGGAGTACCCTTTGCAATACCATGTTTCACTTTCTGCACCATAGCATCACTAAGTTGGGCCTCACGGATCTGATCTTCCAAGGTAGGAGCAACTTGAAGATTTGCAAGAAAGCCTTGCGAAACAACTTGGAGGTTGAGCTTCCTGAATGCTTCACAAAGCTCAGGCTGGAACGGCTTGATAAGGAGACTGTTGCAATATGCCTTTCTGCTCAAAGCATCTGCAATGACATTTGCCTTGCCAGGTGTGTATTCGATGCTTGGATCATACTCTGGGATCATCTCAACCCAACGAGTCTGGCGGAGGTTCAGGTTCGGCTGTGTGAAGATGTACTTCAAGCTCTTGTGATCGGTGAAGATGTCAACTTTTCTGCCCAACAGAAGGTGTCTCCACGTAATCAAAGCGTGTACCACAGCTGCTAGTTCAAGATCATGTGTGGGGTAGTTCTTCTCACTTGGCTTCAGTTGACGAGAAGTGTATGCCACAATTTTCTTGTCCTGCATTAGCACACCACCAAGTCCTTGAAGAGAAGCATCACAGAATAC
The DNA here is from genome assembly GCA_902687465.1 of Secale cereale. NCBI lineage: Eukaryota > Viridiplantae > Streptophyta > Magnoliopsida > Poales > Poaceae > Secale > Secale cereale. The sequence continues at coordinate 364,297,921 of LR738715.1, forward strand.
TTCGTAGGGCTTGGACTCATCTGGAGAAGTAAGAACTGGAGCATAGATGAGCTTTTCTTTGAGAGTTTTGAATGTCACGTCACAATCCGGAGACCAGTTGTACTTGACATTCTTCTGCAGCAAGTTGGAGAGAGGCTTGGCAATCTTGGAGAAGTTCTCAATGAACCTTCTTCAATAGCTAGCAAGACCAAGAAAGCTTCGGAGTTGCTTGACGTTCTGAGGAGGTTCCCAGTTGTCAATCGCTTCAACTTTCTCGGGGTTCACAGCAATACCGTCAGCGGAGATGATATGGCCCAGATACAAGACCTTATCGAGCCAGAATTCACACTTGGAGAACTTGGCATAGAACTTATGTTCACGGAGTCTGTCGAGAACCAGACGGAGGTGCTTTTCGTGATCCTCTTCGTTCTTGGAGAATACCAAGATGTCATCCAGATACACAAGCACAAACTCGTTGGTGTAGGGGTTGAAAATTTAGTGCATCATTCTCGAGAAGGTAGGTGGATCATTAGCGAGGCCAAAGGACATGACTGTATATTCGTAGGAACCGTAGCTCGTTCTGAAGGCAGTCTTGTGGATATCTTCCTCACGAATGCGAATTTGGTGATAACCCATTCGGAGATCGAGCTTTGAGAACACTTTAGCTCCTTTGAGCTGCTCGAACAATTCATTGATGTTGGGGAGCGGATACTTGTTCTTTATTGTCTTCTTGTTCAATGGCCGGTAATCAACGCAGAGGCGCTCCGTGCCATCTTTCTTCTTGACAAATAAGACACCACAGCCCCAAGGAGACGTACTAGGCCTGATCAGACCCATACGCTCTTGTTCATCAAGCTGTTTCTTCAACTCCTTCAACTCTTTAGTGGAGAGCTTGTACGGACGCCGGCATGCTGGCTCAGTACCAGGCTCGAGTTCAATGACGAATTCCACTTGACGATGTGGAGGCATGCCTGGAAGCTCCTCAGGAAAAACGTCTTCGTATTCGTTAACCACCGGAATTAGAGAGATGGCATTAATCTCGCCCTTGTCATTGAGAGAGAATAGCCTGATTGTGTTATCCCGAGAGGCGAAGATAATCACGTCTTCGTTAGGATGAGTAATCTTGACTTCCTTATTTGCACAATCAATGTGAGCATCATGCTGAGAAAGCCAATCCATCCCAAGAATTAAATCAATGTCGGAATTGCCGAGAACAACCGGAGAAGCCAGAAAGCGATAATCACCCATGCGAATAGATACATTCGGAGCCCTCAAATTTGAAGTCATGCACTTGCCCGGAGAAATAATTTGCAACTTCTTATCCAGAAAGGACGAAGTGAAATTATGCTTGGTAAAGAATGGCCTTGAAATGAAACTGAGAGATGCACCAGAATCAAACAATAATTTTGCAGGAATAGAGTTAACTGAGAGGTTACCAAGTATCACATCTGAAGAATTTTCTGCTTGAGCTGCATTCATCAGATTCGCTCTTGCAACCTTTGGATCATGCTTGACAATAGCAGTGCTGACAGGTGGAGGAGGCGGAAGGCGCCTTTGAGTACACTTGTTGGCATAGTGACCCTTCTTGCCACACTTGTTGCAAACCACTTCTGAGAGAGGACGGTAATGAGGAGCACTTGACTTGGAAGCTTGAAACTGATTCTTTGACTGGTTGCTTGGGTTGGGTGGGTGGGAGAAAGCACGGCCACCAGAGTTCTTGTTGTTGTTGTGGGGAGCTCGGATCACTGGAGGAGGTGGAAGCCAGAACTTCTGTTGCTTCGCAACCACTTGAGAAGAAGAGGAGGAGTGAACGACATCTCTGATCCTCTTTTTGGAAGCTTCCATCTTGAGCTGGGCTACCTCTTGCTTAAGCGCCATGTTATAGAATTTGTCAAACTCATCAGGCTCGAACAAGGTGAGAGCCAGCTGGAGTTCATCCTTCAGACCACCACGGAACTAATAGATCTTGCTCTTGGCATCTGGGATGTCTTGCTTGGCATAGCGGGCAAGGTTCTGGAACTTGACATTATATTGGTAGACAGTCATTGAGCCTTGCTTCAGGTTGCGGAATTGCTCACGCATACCGTCGATGACACTTGTTGGAATGTGGTGAGAACGAAAGTCCTTGCAGAAGTCATCCTAGGAGATTTCACTCCCTGCTCTGGAGTCTTTGTACTGTTGCCACCAATCAGCTGCTTGGTCCTTGAGTTGGAAGGCTGCAAACTTCACATAGTCCTCGGGCCTGACGTTACTGCACTCAAAATGCTTTTTGATATCTGTTATCTAGTCTTCAGCATCGAGATGGTCCACGCAGTAACTGAAAGCCTTTGGTTGATTTGCCAAGAACTGGTTGAGCATAGCAAAGTGCTGTTGGTTGAACAAAGTGCCTTGGTTCCCATGAGCACCCTGATTTGCTTGATTTGGTTGAATTTGCTGCATCATCTGCATAAGCATCTGGGTGTTCTGATTCGTAGTTTGCATAATTGCTCTCCAGGCCTCAGACGGAGGAGGAGGGGAAGGAGGACGATCAGGAACCTCTTCACCCTCTGGGTTAGCGTTGGGAACCCTTTTAGGAGCCATCCTGAAAGAGATTACCACTATTAGCCATTTGATTGAAAGAAGATATAAGCTGAAACAACGGCTAGAAATTGCAACATAGCCTTCACAAGAATCATTCGAACAAGAGGAACGAATGAAATTCTCAGTTTAATGATAACAACAATCTTCACGAGAAGCCACTTGGGAGACAAAAGGTAAATAAAATAACAAGGTGCAGATAGAACAAATACAAGATAGAAGCTTCGTTCGACATATTCGTGCTGAAAGCTTATGGAACGTGTTACGAAATGGTTTTGCAATCCCCGGATCAGCATAGCCAAGGACCCTTTAAGATGCAACTCCCGATGGGAACAATGGCCATAAAACCACTTCACTCAATGTAGAACCCCGAACTCCATATCCTGCATTCGTTGGAAGAATGCCTACGATCTACTATATGAACCCACCTATTAATTTCCGAATGTTTCCAGTTATGCAATCAGGTGTTGGGGATACAGGGGAAGCATCGCGCACTCAACTCTAATCCTACATCCAGCTGTATCCATCCTTCAATGTATAACCAGTTATTTCCGGAAACCGTCTACCTCGGACCTTCGAAACGCATCCACTATACAAGCTATGGCAATACTCCCGAACTACCTCCCCAGTACTGGGTGATGTCGGGGTTATCTTGCCACTAACATCATAGGAGAGTTTTCGATGTTGGCCGTCTTAAGTATTCTAGAACTGCCGCGATATGTTTGTGACGACAACACCTCGGAGCTCAACTCCCCGGGACACTGCCACAACCCCTAATGACAGGAGGCATCGAGAACAATGTTCTCGTCACAAAGACATCGGAACAATCCAAACAATACTCGCGAGATTCCTAAATAAAATTGTGTGCCTAGTCCTCACCAGAGTGAAAAGAGATGAGGAGCAAAAGAAATCCTACTCTCCGATATATATATATATAGGACTCAAAACATTTTAAGTGTGTGCCTAGACTCAACCGTCAACGATTCGATAAATAAGTGGGGGCTTCTAGGTCGGAGAAGGCTCTGATTACCAACTTGTAATGCCCAGGATGGGACTATACCTCCTACGTGTCGAGGCACGACTTAAAGGTATAAGCCCATTCTGGAATGATCGCAAGTTCGGTATCTTTGCACATCTCATGTAAAAATAGGGATGAAAGGGAAAAAGATAGTTGGCTTACACTCGCCACGTCACACAAATCATTACATAGCCAAACATCATTCAAATAACATCACAACCCGTTTACGGGTGAAGATCCAAATGAAAGATACCAATCATTACAAAAAGCCACATGTCTGAATCGCCCCTAGTAGAAACCTCTACCGATCGTCGGGATAGTGCACATAGTAACGGCTATGTTCCTCGTCGTACTCCTGGTATAGCTCGGAGCCGTCACCTGAATAGCTCACCATAGTACCTGCATCTAGTGTGGTGTAGAATCTGTGAGCCACAGAGGACTCAGCAATCCCGTTCCCGGGTAACACAACTATCCAAGCCTTGGGTGTGGAACAAGGCTGAAGAAAGAATAAGAGGTTGCAGCAGCACTAGCAGTAGCTTACGTAAAAGAGAGTGAGAAGAGAAGTGCCTCGGACGAAGAAGTGATCATGAAGTTATCCTAACTAAAACACGTCAAACATAACCCCACTGTGTTCACTTCCCGAACCCTTTTCGGAAAATGACCGTCACGGTACTCACGCTGGTAGTGTGTTCCGAACATTGTGTCAAGTTTTCTACAACCGGATATTAACAAATTCCCATCTGCCACATAACCGCGGGCACGACTTTCGAAAGTTCAAAACCCTGCAGGGGTGTTCCAACTTGGCCCATGACAAGCCCACGATCCGTGGAGTCGCAACTCCAAGGTGGGAAGGCCCGAGTATACTCGGAATCCCGTGCTCAAGATACTCCGACGAAGGTAAGACTAATCCAGCAAATCCTCCCGGCGTGCCGACACCCTGACAGTAGCCGCGCGTATCTAGTCTCAGGCCACGACCGGATGAGTCATCCTATAGGTGAATACCAAATACCTCGGGTTTCCCCGAGGCGGCCCCGCAGTCTGCTCGGTTCGGACCAACACTCATGTGGAGCACTGGCCCGGGGGTTGTTGATTAAATAAAAAGGGATAGCTAGTCCCTATGCAAGTTTTTAGTTATTAGGCAAATGGAGTACCAATGTTGGGACTTGCTGGAAAAGCCTTAGTGCTAAGCGGTTTATCGAGGGGGTCCCATAACCCCAACCGTGTGAGGAACGCAAAATCAAGGAACATAACACCGGTTTATATGGTTCCTAGGGCGGCATGAGTGGAACAAACCACCAAGCAAAAGCCTTAGCCTTCCACCCATTACCAATATATAGATGATTTCATTAAAGAATTTATATAGTGTGATATCCCAACAAGCTTCAACATGAAGCAAGAATCTTCAAATCTTCTCCTGCAACTAGCAATGCTATAAGAGGGGTTGAGCGAAGCTTACTTAGCCAATCAAAGGTTTGCATAGGTAGGGTGGTTAGACAGATTCATGGTTACAATAGGAGGCTGGCAGGAAAACATGGGCATCGAGGCAATAAGCTAAAGAGCGAGACTTCTAGCAATAGGCAAAGATAGTAATGTTATCTGGGTCAGGTCATCTTGCCTGTCGAGTCGTCGATGGGATCTTAAGAGGGCTCCTCGTTCTCAACCTCGGTAGTAACCTCGTTCTCATACTCGTTCTCGGCTTCCGGCTCTACTCAACACAAGAACACACTAGCATGAAATCAAACAAGATGCAATGCGCAAACCACAGGATGCATGGCTGGTGCAATAAGGAAGCACTGCAGATGCACTTAGGATGCACAGCAAGACAACATAGGAAACACAGAGATACATCACAAGGAACATGACAATATGCAACAAGCAAGATACTTCGAAACATGCTAACAAGAGGATATTATGAATCTACATGCAAAACCACACAAGTTTCATATATGACTTGCTCAAAACGGAGCAACGGGCTAAAAGTTACACCCGAAACAATAAACAATGTCAAGCTGAAATTAACAGCCACATAGCAACTTCGGAGCAAGAAATATATACTCTACAGCACTCAAACATCATGACAAGAAGCATGGACATGAAGTAGACATATCCTACAGCAAAGAATTCCATTGCAGCATCTCCATAGGAGGCATGGATCAATAGCAACAAGCTACCACATTTTGAACATGACAACAAAGACCTGACAGCAGTATTTTATAGCAACTTGGGAGCAAGAATTAAATATGCTACAGCCACCCAAAAGAGCATGTCAGGGCATGAATGGATAGCCAACAACATATACAACAAGGAATCATCAATAGTCACCCCAAAACTATCATGGATTTGCCTAGAACAACAAGCAAACATAGCATCCGGATATTACAGATTCCAGACTTAGTGAAATTTCACTAAGTGTTAAAACAGCAGTATTTTCATGGCATGTTTGTGAGCAAGTTTAAGTCACCTCAAAGCATAACATGGCAAGTGGTTTGCACCACAGCAAAGTACACATGATGGGGAATCCAAAACATATAAGCATGCAACATGGGGACAACCACATCAATAGCAACGAGCTCCTCAACTAGGCATCTCGTAACAATTTTAACAACCTAACAGCCACAAGCACTTTTGCAAAGGAGATAAACATGGCAATATGAATTATATCATGCATTCTATAACAACCAACATGTAGAGCATATCATGATGAACATTTGGACATATCATTTGCTTCATTTGGATAAACATGCATCAAGTTATCACATTTCCAACATGGCATGAAAACAACTAATAACAGCAGTTTATAACAAGTAGCACTCTTCCCATGAAGATTAAGACATCTAGATGGACTCAAACATGCATGATACAATGGAACAAAACATAGTACATGTCACCACGATCATTTTGACATATTATATGTACAAAACGGACAAGCACAGTAAAAGTTATCCTCGTCACAAAAATGCATCAGACACTGAAAAACTAAAGACTTAGCAGAAAAACACGAAGTCAACCTGCGGTCAAACGGGTCGGAGCGGCGGTCAAACGGGCGGACGGTCTGGTCAACGGGTCGGCCGGGTCGTGGATCGGGTCCACCGGCTCGGCGCCCGCTAGGGTTGCCAGCGACTGGATCCTAGATCGGGGATCCCTCGATCCTGATCCCTCCGATCCCGTCGGCGAGCGAGGCCGGCGTCGAAGCTTCCCGGCGAGGCGGCCGGCGGCGGGCCCTGCGGTGGCCGGCGGCCAGGGGGGCCGAGGCGGTGGGGCGCGGGCCTGGTCGGAGGCGGCGGAGATGAGGAACGGCGGCGGGGTGGCCTGAGGCCGGCGGCGAGGGAGGAGGTCGGGCGGCGAGGTGGGAACGGCGGCGGAGGGCGGCGCGGCGACCGGCCGGAGGAGAAGAAGACGAAGGGCGCGGGAACTGCGACCTCGGCCCACATCGCGGCGGGAGCGGGCCGGCGCTGGGGCTGCGAGGCCCGCGCGGCGGGGGCGGAAGCACTGTTGGCGGCTGTGGAAGCACATCGCGGTGGCGGTGGAAGCACTAGGGTTTTGGACGCAAAATTGGAGGGGGGTGGGCGTTTATATAGGCACAAGGAGCTAGGGTAGTCCAAATGAGGAGAGGTTTTCGGCCACGAGATCACAATTGAACGGCCTAGATGATGGGAGGGGTTTGGGCTGTGTTGGTGGGCTGTTGGAGGGGGGTCTTGGGCCTCAAAGAGGAGGTACTTTTAGCCCACGAGGATAACTGTTGGAGTACCAAACGAACTCCAAACGCGACGAAACTTGACAGTCGGGTTACACGTATCAAAACAACATCGCACGACAAGTCTCACGCCATTACGGAAACGTTACACGGCCAAACACGAAAGAAGGACTCGGGGATGCCACGGGCACGTGTGAGAGCGTCGGAACTCGAAACGGACAACGAGAAGAGACTAGTGAGACCGGATGCAAAAGACAAGACAATGCAATGCAATGCACATGACAACATGACATGATTGAATGCACACACGCACACGACAAAACGACAAAAAAACCCGAAAAGACGAAGAACCCGGAATGGAACTGATGAAGCCAAAGTTATATATTGCCAAAAAGGGAAAGTGTTACATCCGGGGCATTACACGCCTAGTGGTTCCCAAGAACCGACATCTATGGCAGCTGATCCTTAAGGAGACCCATGAATATCCTCTCTCGATTCATCCCGGTAGTACCAAAATGTATTAGGACCTACGCCAGAGGTTCTGGTGGACTAGGATGAAGAGAGAAATCGCTCAGTTCATTGCTAACTGCGACGTTTGTCGTAGAGTTAAAGCAGAGCATCAACGGCCTGCTGGCACCCTTCAACCTTTAGGTATTCCTGAATGGAAATGGGATAAGATTGGTATGGACTTCATTACCGGGTTTCCAAGGACCAGGAAAGGGAATAATGCTATCTTCGTCGTTATCGACCGCCTCTCCAAAGTAGTCCATTTCCTGCCTGTTCGAGAGAGCATAACCGCTAGCCAGCTAGCAGACTTGTATATCTCTCGAATAGTATCTATTCATGGTGTGCCATTGGAGATTAACTCAGACCATGGAAGTCTTTTCACCTCTCAATTTTTGGAAAGTTTCCAAAATGCTGTGGGGACTCGTCTCTCTTTTAGCACCGCCTTTCATCCTCAGTCAAGTGGTCAAATAGAATGAGTCAATCAAATTCTGGAGGATATGCTCCGAGCCTCTGTCATCTCATTCGGTATGGATTGGGAGAAGTGTCTTCCATTCGCCGAATTCGCTTATAACAATAGTTATCAAGCTAGCTTGGGCAAGGCTCCCTTCGAAGTTCTCTATGGACGAAGGTGTCGAATGCCTCTTAACTGGTCAGAAACCAGGGAAAGACAATTCTTTGGTCCGGATATGATCCAGGAAGCAGAAGAGCAAGTTCGCATCATTTGTAAGAAATTGAAAACAGCCCAGTCCAGCTAGAAGAGCCAATATGATAGTCATCATAAGGCTGTGACTTATGAAGTCGGCGATAAGGCTTACCTCCGAGTTACTCCTCTTAAGGGAACCCATCGCTTCGATATCAAAGGCAAATTGGCTCCTCGTTACATCGGTCCTTTTCGCATTCTTGCCAGACGAGGAGAAGTTGCCTACCAATTGGAACTACCCCCGCATCTTTCCAGAGTTCATGATGTCTTCCACGTTTCTCAACTCAGGCGTTGCTTCTCGGATCCTATCCGCGGAGTGGACCACAAAATGCTTGATCTCCAGGACAATCTTACATATCGAGAATACCCCGTTCGTATTCTTGATCAAACCGAGCGTACCACTCGACGTCATAATATCAAGTTTCTCAAGGTTCAATGGTCACACCATTCCGAGAACGAAGCTACTTGGGAAAGGGAGGATCGTCTTCGACTTGAGTACCCCACCCTTTTTCCAGAGGAACCTGAATCTCGGGACGAGATTCTTTTGAGTGGGGATGAGTTGTCACATCCCTAGTCAGTGCTTGCATTAGGACTAGCTAGAGTGTGCATCATGTTTACTTTTTGCAGAAACTTGAAATGAGGATGACAGAAACCCCAGCACCCCTCTTATGCCAAATAGGGTTTAATAAAATCTTTTACAATGTACCCAAATTGCCCTTCAAAAATGTTCATCATCTTTGCCTTGGTCTCAAACCTCTGACAAAAATGGTGCACAATTTTCTAGGACATCCAAAGGTCACTGGATTAATTCATATTGTATTTGCATTTGGGCATTTAAAAGCTATAAAATAATTTAAGTGCCCAAATAATCATAAACTAAAATGTTCCATGTTGTTCATATTTTATATAGTGGGCATGAGTAGTTTTATGTTTTATAAAAATGTTCTAGCATTTTTATTAATTCAACAAACTTGAAAAAGAAACAAAACAGAAAACAAAATAGAAAAGAGAGAGAGAGGGCCACAACCCACTTACCTGGACCAGCCGGCCCACCTGGCGACCCAACACTATGCTGGCCCAAGCCAGCCAGCTGCTTCGGCAGCCAGGCAGCCATGTAACGCCGGCGCACGGCCGCACGCCACCGCGGTAGCTGCCTGCCGCCTGGCCGCCGCCTCGCCGCCTCGGGACGCCTGGACGACCTCCACGTCGTCGCCCAGACCGCCATGACACCCCAGTTTTCCCCCTACCTATCTCCCTCGTACTCTCCTCGCCATGGCCGCAGCGATCACGAGCTCGCCGCCGTAACCACCGCAACTGCCGTGCTCCCCTCGCCGCCCCTCCATGTCTTGAAGCTCCGCCACTGTCTAATACGTCTCCCCTACGAGCGACGCATCGCCGGAAGCCCCAACACGCCGTCACCATCGACTTCTCCCCCGCTCGGCCGTCGAGATCGCCGGCGACTTCACGTCATCTCCAGCTCGTCCCCGACCTCACCGTCAGCTCTGCCGCAACAAACGTGAGCTTAGCCACCTCCCATCCTCTTTGTTTCCCCTCTCGAGCCCCATAGTGTCTGCACGTAGCTCACTGGCATGCGCCGCCACGGAGCTCGTCACCGACGAGACTCCGGCCACGCCACCCTGTCAACCAACTCCACCGCACCCCCAGGATCCTAAAGCACCTCTCCACGAGGCTCGTCGTGCCCTCTAGAGATGACCCCGAGCTCACCCGAGCTCTGGCAGCCGCCAAGGTCGTCGCCGGCGCCTTTTTCGGTGGCCCCAAGGCCAACCACCACCACCACTAGATGCGGCACACTCCCCAGATCACATAGACGTGCTCCGCCGTCGATTTGGTCGCCGGAGCACAAGTCCCGCACCGCACCGACGCGTCTGGCCTCGCCGGTGGCTAAACGCTGGCTTGTTTGACCCCCTTTGACCACGGGTGGGCCCAGTTTGACCCCCTGGGGTCAATGACAGGTGGGGCCCAGCCGGCTAATTAAGTTAGGATTAGCACTAATGTTTAATTAGTTAAGTTAATGACACTAACACGCGGGACCCGCTGTCAGGTTTGACCTGGACCTGGTCTGTTGACCTGCTGATGTCAGCATGATGTCATGCTGACGTAGTAAAGGCTTTTCTGGAATTATTTGATTTAAAACAATTCAGGAAATTCCAAAAAATGCTTTAAACTTCTAAAAATCATATAAATTCAACACTAGCTCAGATGGAAAAGTTTTATATATGAAAATTGATCAGAAAAATCCAATCATTCCATTGGTGCTGGTTTCATGCATGTTTACGCAAGTTAACCTTGATGTTCATATCAAAACATGATAATGCACTTTAATTAATAATAGTTTGAGTATAAATTTGAATCTTTGATTCAAATGAGTTCAAACCTTTCTATTTATAGATGCATTAGCCCAAAACACATTCATCTTGCCATGTCAAGATCATGCATCATATTGTTGAATTTGTTTGTGTATTGATTATATCATCGGTGTTCTCCATGGTAGGTCCTACTCCCGAGGATACATCTGCGTATCCAACTAAAGAGCAGTACCCGACAACTAATCTGTCAGGCAAGCAACCCATTGATCATTCCGATACAAACCCATCTTCTCGCTCCTGCTCTCTTTTACTGCATTAAGGCAACATCGTGTGAACTGCTACTTGCTGCGGTAGTTGAACCCTATTCCTTTGAATGACCTGTCATTGCCACAGTAAATAGTTGAAACCCACTAGCATGTGTAGGAGTTGATTGAGCCATGTGATGTGTGTTCCACCATGCTATTTGTTTATGTTGCCTGCTATGCTTAGAGTTGTGTCAGGTCTGGTTCATCTGGGTGATGGATCAAAGTGAAATGATCATGTCTGGTAAAGAGAGTGAAGTGTGGAATATGCTTGGTAAAGGTATCGATGAAAGGACGTGTAGGAGTACATGGTGGGTTGTTTCATTGGAACCGTCCATAGGACCTGAGATATGTATGTGTGGTTCAAGTTTCAGCTACTACCACACATTGGGCCCTGAAATATGACCCCGCTCGACTTATTAACTGCCCTTGTCCTCTGTCTAGGAGTTGCAACTAGTTTCTGGTGTTTGTAGTATACTGATGGTCGTGTGCAGCGCTGACCCTCGGGGTGGGCTGTGATGCGGCAGGTACGTGGCCGGGTGTACGGGTCGCCCGTTTGGTGACTCGGGAACCCTGTACACATCGTTTCGGGCTGTGAGCGACACCCCAGCCAGATCTCCCCACGGATGGAACCCAAATAGGTAATAAACCTGGACTAGAGACTTGAGTGGTTGGTTAGGTTGTTGTCTACACCCACGTCGGCTTTCGCTTGAAGTCTGCCGAGCACATGTCGTGTGCAGACGCTAAGTGGTGGAAACATGTGTGAAGAAGTACACCCCTGCAGGGTTACCAATCTATTCGAATAGCCGTTGTTCATGGTTATGGACCACTTGGTTTCTTATATAGTTCATAGACAAGTTGATGGTTACTTCTAAAAGTCTCAAGACAAGTGTGAGTGTCGTCGATGGCCCTTCCGTAGGATGACGGAAGAGGATCCATGGTGGTGTATTGTTGTGGTGAGTACAGGACTCGTGTACGTAGTCTCATCTTGTAATCTGCTGAGTGTTGTAGTATAGGTTAGCCAAGACTCAAAGATGGCTTGCTGCAATGAACTCCACTATGCTTGTTGATAATGATGCATGTATGATAGGATCTGATGTAAGTCTTGCTGAGTACCTTTGTACTCATGTTTGCTTAATAACTGTTGCAGAGGAGAACCCTGCCCCTTCTGATGGGTTCTACATAGACTTTGACGTTGATGAGTAGCTTGCTACCCGGACGATGATCCTGAGCTTGTGAAGGGCCTTGTAGATAGTCAGGCTACACCAAGCCTGTTTTATTTCCAAGTTGTCTGTACTCAGACATGTTAGCTTCCGCTTGTGCTTGTATGCTTGTATGACTTGAGTGTTGGGTCATGTGACCCCTATCTGTATGGATATGTTATGTATGGCTCTTTGGAGCCTCTTAAATAAAATACTTTGAGTCATAGAGTTCTGTTGTGATGCAATGTGTATTTGCACATATTGAGCATATTGTGTGTATGTTTGAAATGCTTGATATGTGTGGGATCCGACACCTAGTTGTTTACCTTTGGTAGCCTATCTTACAGGGAAATGCCTCCTAGTGCTTCCACTGAGCCTTGGTAGCTTGCTACTGCTCCGGAACACGTAGGCTGGCGAGCATGTGTCCTTCTTCGTTCTTGTGTCTGCCCCTTAGGGGAAATGTCACGTGTTGTTCCTTTAAGTCCATGTAGCTTGCTACGACTTGGGTTCATACGTTGATGACCGACACGTTCGTTGCTGGGTCATGGATGCATGTCTCTGTAATTTAGTGCCACTTTTGGTTTATAACTAGCCATGTCGGCCCGGGTTCTCTGTCATATGGATGCTAGCGACAATATCATATACGTGTGCCAAAATGCGCAAATGGTCCCGGGCCAGGTAAGGTGGCACCCATGGGGATACCGTGCGTGAGGCCGCAAAGTGATATGATGTGTTACAAGCTAGATCGGTGTGATTTAGGATCGGGGTCCTGACACTCATAATCTTCGTCAAGTGGGTCCTCATCATCTTTATCAAGTGGGTCCTCATCATCTTCATCAAGTGGGTCCTCATCATTTTGCTCCGTGTTGAAATAAATGACAGCCAGCTTGGGTCTTTCTGCTCCGAAGGAGAAAGTGATCAACTCACCACAAGTGATATCCATGTGGGCGAGGAAACGAACCCATCCATCTCCTCCAATCCACGCCATATGATGGACAATTATAATCCTAAGATCTAGTAACATATAAGATGATATGAGGTTATGCCATCTAATTAACCTAAATTGAACCATAAGAAAACTAAACCAGACCAAACCACACAAATGTGTTATGCCATCTAACCTAATCTGGACCACCAGATATCTCAACACAAGCCAAACTGAATATATTCAAGTTTATATCTGATAGTAACAGTAGGATCTAGAGATGCTGGAATTAACCTAATCAAAAAACAGTGGTACGCCAACTTCAATATAGCATCAAGAAACAACTACTATGAGGAACACAAAAACCACAACTAAAGCAGAGCATCGATATGCTAGCTATAATCCCTAAAAACTTGGATCGGTCAACAAGCTAGCATCAGTAAATAAACAAGATCAATGGATCTAACACAACAAGAACATCATCATGGGTTTGAGGAGCGGGGCTCTCAACGTCTCTCTCGTCATCGTACAGTGATGGCGGCGGGTTGGGGGAGGGGCGGCAGGGGGCTCTCAACCTCTCTCTCGTCATCGCACTCCACGGCATCGCCGTCACGGCGGCTAGCAACGGCGCCGGCAACCCCTACGTGCAAGTCACCCCGGCCAGTGTGTCCCCCTCCACGGCCCCGTCATCGGAGTGGGGGCAGCAGTGGAGTTGGCGGGCAGAAGGGGGGACCAATGGTGGGCAAGGAGCATTACCACGGCTAGCGCGTCCCCTTCCACGGCCTCGTCATCAGAGTGGGGGCGGCGATGGAGTTGGGGGGCAGAA
>LR738715.1:364312050-364335945 GCA_902687465.1 Secale cereale
GGGATGAGCATTACCCTGGCCAGCGTGTCCCCCTCCACGGCCTCGCCATCGGAGTGGGGGCGGCGGAGTTGGGGGCAGAAGGGGGGAGGAGCTACGAAGGGGGAGGTGCATTACCTGCGAAGGGGGAAGGTGGAGCGCGGTGGCGACGTCGACGATGGCGGCGGGAGGTGGTGCGCGGTGGCGACGGCGACGGCGGCAGCGGACTGGCATCGTCGGGGGATCTGGCAGATGAAGTGTGAAGATTCCTAAGTCTTGGCTTAAATAGCAACCACATTTAGTCCCGGTTGGTGGCATGAACCGGGACCAATGCTACCCTTTGGTCCAGGTTCGAGCCACCAACTGGGACCAAAGGTCTCTTTTGGTCAGCCCAAAGGGCGGGAAGCAGAGACCATGGGTCCCGGTTGGTGGCACGAACCGGGACCAATGCTACCCTTTGGTCCTGGTTCATGCCACCAACCGGGACCAAAGGTCTCTTTTCGTCAGCCCAAAAGGCGGGAAGCAGAGACCTTTGGTCCCGGTTCGGGCCACCAACCGGGACTAGAGGTTTCTATTGCACCCGGTTGGTGCCATGAACCGGGACCAAAGGGTGGTGTTGCCCGGGGCCAAAAGTTTAGTCGCACCTCGCTAGCTGAGAGGGGCTCGGAGTGCCCGCTGCGCTAGCCACTTTGAGCTCCTCTCAACTGCAAGCTTCCGGGCCTAATCTGACCTCCTCTACCTGTGGGCCTACTGGGCATGCTACGGGCATGAATCCTGGCCACACTAGCTAGTTGGGTTTCTAGTCGTATTCACGTTGTGGTGGCCCAGTAGGTGGCATTTTAAAAAAATTGTTAATTTTTTTTTGCTTTATTTATTTCCTTTTGTTTTTTTCCTTTAGTTTTTAATTCTTTTTCCAGTTAACTTTTTAGTTGATTCCTTTTGCTATTAGAGTTTTAATTATAAAATCTTTTTAGTTGATTCTTTTTGCTATTGAATAATATTATAGTTTTGTTTTAGTTGATCATAACAGAATATTTTAATTGACTTTTTAGTTCATTCTATTTGCTAGTAGAGTTTCATAAAAGTTTTCTACTTCACTCTTTTTGCTATTAGTTCATTCTTTGAGCTAAATGAGCCTGAAATTGAAAAGTACTTCATTTGTTCCAACAACTCATCTATTAAAAAAGGATTTCATTTTTGAACTTATTTGAACTCTAGACTTTTTGTGTGTTGAAAATGCACCATTCGAAGCCACATCAATTTTCAACCCTTTCTGACTTCATTTGGTATTTTTCATGCATTTACTGATTTTGTAAGCTAAATGACCCTGAAATTGAGAAGCACTTCAAATGAACTCTGAACAGGTTGAAAGTTGGCATGGTATCCTCATTTCACCCACATAGCATGTGCTAAAAAGTTGAGAGGGTTACGACAAAATCTAGATGCACTTCATGTACAAACTGGACAATCTCTTTCGAAGTATCAGGGTTTCATACGAAAACTCATCTGTTACGAAAGGATTCCATTTTTTAACTTATTTGAACTCCAGACTTTTTGTTTGTTCAAAATGAACCATTCAAAGCCACATCATCAATTTTCAACCCTTTCCGACTTCAGTTACTATTTTTCATGCATTTACTGATTTTTTAAAGCTAAATGGCCCTGAAATTGAAAAGCGCTACAAATGAACTCTGAAAAGGTTGAAAGTTGGCACGGTATCATCATTTCACCCACATATCATGTGCTAGAAAGTTGAGAGGGTTACGGCAAAAACTGGATGCACTACGTGTACAAAACGAACAATCTCTTTCGAAGTATAAGGGTTTCGTACGAAAACTCATCTATTACGAAAGGATTTCATTTTTTGAACTTAATTGAACTCCAGACTTTTTGTGTGTTCAAAATGAACCATTCAAAGCCACATCATCAATTATCAACCCTTTCTGACTTCATTTGGTATTTTTCATGCATTTACTGATTATTTTAAGCTAAATGACCCTGAAATTGAAAAGCGCTACAAATGAACTCTGAAAAGGTTGAAAGTTGGCATGGTATCATAATTTCACCCACATAGCATGTGCTAAAAAGTTGAGAGGGTTGCGGGAAAAACTGGATGCACTTCGTGTACAAAATGGACAATCTCTTTTGAAGTATTGGGGTTTCATACGAAAGCTCATCTGCTACGAAAGGATTTCATTTTTCTGAACTTATTTGAACTCCAGACTTTTTGTGTGTTCAAAATGTACCATTCAAAGCCACATCATCAATTTTCAACCCTTTTTGACTTCATTCGGTATTTTCCATGCATTTACTATTTTTTTAAAGCTAAATGACCCTGAAATTGAAAAGCACTACAAATGAACTCTGAAAAGGATGAAAGTTGGCATGGTATCATCATTTCACCCACATAGCATGTTCAGACGAAAACTCATCTGTTACAAAGGGATTTCATTTGTTGACATGTAACTGAAGTCATATTCTAGATCAAAGGGATCATCATAATAGTTGTATAGAGAAAGTCTACACTTTTTCTTCGCTTGTGTCCTTTGCTTATTGCACCGTAAACCATGGATAATCTTCATCGTTTAACAGGGTGCTTGGGTCAGCCTTGACTTTGAAGGGAGAAATTTCATGAAACTTTTCATAATCTTCAGACATGTATGTCTTGCCCTCCACTCCCATGATGTCTCTTTTTCCTGAAAGAACCATGTGGCGCTTTGGCTCATCGTATGATGTATTCGCTTCCTTATCTTTTCTTTTTCTCGGTTTGGTAGACATGTCCTTCACATAGAAAACATGTGCCACATCATTGGCTAGGATGAATGGTTCGTCAGTTTACCCAAGATTGTTCAGATCCACTGTTGTCATTCCATACTGTGGGTCTACCTGTAGCCCGCCTCCTGACAGATTGACCCATTTGCACTAAAACAAAGGGACCTTAAAATTTTGTCCATAGTCAAGTTCCCATATGTCCACTATGTAACCATAATATGTGTCATTTCCCCTCTTGGTTGCTGCATCAAAGCGGACACCACTATTTTGGTTGGTGCTCTTTTGATCTTGGGCGATCGTGTAAAATGCATTCCCATTTATCTCGTACCCTTTGTAAGTCAATAGAGTCGAAGATGGTCCCCCGGCCAACTAGTACAGCTCATTAGAAACAGCGTTGTCACCCTTGAGACGTGTTTGCAACCAATTGCCGAAAGTCCTGATGTGTTCACATGTAATACAGTCGTCACACTGCTCCTGGTGTTTGGAGCGCAGAATATTCTTGTGTTCATTGACATACGGGGTCACCAAGGTAGAATTCTGTAGACCTATGTAGTGTGCTTGAGACCAAGAATGCCCGTCCCTACATATTATTGAGTCAGCTCCTAGCATGCCTTTTCCAGTCAGTCTGCCCTCATACCGCGATTTAGGGAGACCAATCTTCTTAAGGTCAGGAATGAAGTCAACACAAAACCCAATGACCTCCTCTGTCTGATGGCCCGTGGAGATGCTTCCTTCTGGCCTAACACGGTTACGAACATATTTATTTAAGACTCCCATGAACCTACGAAAGGGGAACATATTGTGTAGAAATACAGGGCCTAGAATGGCAATCTCGTCGACTAGATGAACTAGGATGTGTGTCATGATATTGAAGAAGAATGGTGGGAACACCATCTCGAAACTGACAAGACATTGCGCCAGATCACTCATTAACCTTGGTAGGATTTCTGGATCGATCACCTTCTGAGAGATTGCATTGAGGAATGCACATAGCTTCATAATGGTTAATCGAACGTTTTCCTGTAGAAGGCCCCTCAATGCAGCCGGAAGGAGTTGCATCATAATCACGTGGCAATCATGAGACTTCAGGTTCTGAAAAAATTTCCCTGTCATATTTATTATTCCTTTTATATTCGACGAGAAGCCAGACGAAACCTTCATACTGAGCAGGCATTCAAACAAGATTTCCTTATCTTCTTTGGAAAGAGTGTGGCTGGTAGGACCTTCATTGGAGGCATGCCATATTTTTCGTGCACACGTCACTGGTCCTCTCGTGCTTCCGGTGTATCTTTTGTCTTCCCATACACGCCCAAGAAGCCTAGCAGGTTCAAGCAAAGATTCTTTGTCACGTGCATCACGTCGATTGCAGAGCGGACCTCTAGTTCTTTCCAGTAGGGTAGGTGAAAGTGCAACTAATTAATCCCTGGGTGGTTTTGGTAATTAATAACAACATATAGCTCATTGAACTAATATCCTTTCAAGACAAATATTTTAGGAAGTTCAATGATTGGCATGGCATGGATTAGAAATGTGGACCCCTCAAAAAGCTAAGGACAAAGATTAGCAAAAGCTCAAGACTCTACATTTTGATTTTAGTGATCCAATATCACATTGAGTCCATAGGAAAATCCAATACTATCAAAAGGGGATGAGGTGTTGCTTAATGGTCTACTTTCCCAAGTGCTTAGTAATATGCTCCAAATCCCTCAACCACTTTCTCATTTCCACATATGTCCCAAACCTAAAAGTTAAACTCGGCCCCACCGATTTGATCTATCCGGCGCCACCGAGTTTACATGACATAGCCACTGCCACAAACCCTAATCAGTTTGATCTCACCGATAGGAATCTTGGTCCCACCGAGATGGGATTGCAAACTCTTTGTTTCCTCTTTGTAACATTTCGGTCTAACCGAGATGAGCGAATCAGTCCCACCGTGTTGGCATTGCAAACTCTATGTTTCCTCTTCGTGACGTTTCAGTCCCATCGAGATGAACGAATGGTCCCCCCGAGATTGCATGACCACCACTCTGATAGCCTATTACCAAAATATGTCTCATAGAGTTTCTGTAATCGGTCAAACCGAGTTGAGGTTTTCCCCTAACCCTAATGCATCGGTCTCACCGAGTTGATAGTATCTGTCCCACAGAAATATCTAACGTTCACATTTTGAACTACTTCGGTCTGACTGAGTTCGTTATTCGGTCTGACTGAGTTGGGTCAAATGTGTGTAACGGCTACATTAAGTGTGGAGGCTATATATACCCCTCCACCCTCTCTCCATCGGAGAGAGAGACATAAAAACGTGCCTACACCTTCACTATTCATTTTCTGAGAGAGAACCACCTGCTCATGTGTTGAGACCAAGATATTCCAATTCAACCACAAGAATCTTGATCTCTCGCCTTCCCCAAGTTGCTTTCCACTCAAATATTCTTTCCACCGTATCCAAATCTGTGAGAGAGAGTTGAGTGTTGGGGAGACTATCACTTGAAGAACAAGAGCAAGGAGTTCATCATCAACACACCATTTATTACATTTTGGAGAGTGGTGTCTCCTAGATTGGTTAGGTGTCACTTGGGAGCCTCCAACAAGATTGTGGAGTTTAACCAAGGAGTTTGTACAAGGAGATTGCCTACTTTGTGAAGATCTACCCTAGTGAGGCAAGACCTTCATGGGCAATTTTAGGTTTTGGTCATACTTTCGATCCTACAAGTGGAATCAGAGCTTTGGTCTCCGTTTGCCTTGATTTCCGCAGCTTTGGTGATCATAGCATTGGTTTCACAACCTAGGAGAGTATGGCATCTAGCGAGGGAAGTTACCACCATAGAGGTCCTTAATTTGATGGTACTAATTTTGCTAGTTGGAAGCATAAGATGAAAATACATATTCTTGGACATAACCCCGCCATTTGGGCTATTGTGTGTATTGATTTGCAAGATGAAATTTTCGATTGGAAGGAACCAAATTGTGAAGCTACTGCTGAAGAATTGAATATTTTGCAATACAATGCTCAAGCTTGCGATAACCTCTTCAATGAATTGTGTCCCAAAGAATTCAACAAAATCAGCCATCTTGAGAATGCAAAGGAAATTTGGGATACTTTGATTGATATGCATGAAGGTACCGACTCCGTCAAGGAATCCAAGTTGGATGTGCTTCAAAGTCAACTTGAAAAGTTCAACATGAAGGATGGTGAAGGTGTCGCTGAAATGTACTCTAGGCTTGCTCTCATCACAAATGAAATTTCCGGATTAGGAAGCAAAGAAATGCCCAATAGATTCATCATCAAGAAATTCCTAAGAGACTTAGATGGAAAATATGACACCGTGTGCACATTGATCCAAATGATGCCCAATTACAAAGATCTCAAGCCACCGGAAGTCATTGGTAGAATTGTTTCTCATGAGATGTCAATTAAGGATAAAGAAGAGCTTCACAACAAGTCTAGTGGCGCTTACAAAGCTTCATGTGATGCTCCTACATGATATAGTGAGAAACAAGTCTTCAATGAAGAATTGAGCTTAATGGTGAAGAACTTCAACAAATTCTACAAGAACAGAAGCAAAGAGAGAAACTCCAAATCGAGGTCCTACAATGACAAAAGATCTTCTAGTCTTGATCAGAGTTGCTGCATTTGTGGGAAGCCCGGACACTATTCACATGACTGTACGACTCCTCACAAGAGAAGAGAAAACTCACCCAAAAGGAGAAGTAGAAGAGAAGATTCACCACCAAGAGAGAGGAGTAGAGATGATCGTTACGAACGAAGACCCTCTCGTAGAAGCAAGGACTCAAAAAGGAAGGACAAATCATCAAGGAGCTATACAAGACGGAGACATCAAGCTCATGTTGGTGAATGGGTATCCGGTTCCGACTCCGATAACCACTCCGAGAGAAGCCATTACTCTGACTCCGAAGATACTCAAGATGAAGGTGTTGCCGTAATTACTCTTGTGTCATCCAACTCCTACGACATATTTGACTCACCAAATGAAGGAATTGGAAGATGCTTCATGGCTAAAGGTCCTATGGTATCACACCCCGAATATCATGATTTCAATAGTGATAAAGATGACTTGCTAGGGGATGATGATTTACTTGTTGGTAGCAATAGTGATGAAAACTATAATGAAATTGCTATTAATCATGCTAATCAAGATAAAACGAATGACAATGATAAGAAGGAGATTGAGTGTCTAACTAAAGAATTAAACTCTCTTAAGTTAGCTCATGAAACTACCTTAGAGGATCACCGAGAACTTTTGAGGACTCATGAGAAGCTATGCTTTGAAAAGCTAAATTTAGAGTAAGAGCATGAGTTCTTAAAATTAATCAATGATGATCTTCGTAAGAAAAGTTCTTCTTACATTGCCAAGCGTTTACTCTTGTCAACCTACATGCCACAAGTAAAATCTAGCAATAAGAACAAGAAAGATTCTTCCTCTAGTAGTAACAATGATCATGATAAATCCAATATTGATACTTCTAGTAGTTCTCTTGATTCCACTAATGATTCTCTTAGCCAAGTTACACCTGAGCAAGAAAATAGCTTATTGAAGGGAATTATAGAGAAAGGTGTTTCAAGAGCCTTGCCGGGTGTAAGAAATTCGAGGAAATTGTACGCAAGCAAGGAAGGCACCGAAAGAATCAAGGTGTTGGTTTTGAACAAAAGTTCAATGCCAATGGAGTTGAGTGAGAAGAAGATCAACATGCCAAGACAAAGTTTGTTCCTCAACAAGAGTAGTATGATCCTACTTCCTTCAAGGGGACACAAGCCCAAGATGATCTTCCACCACACGACCACGAGCTAAAAGGCAAGGACAAGCTTCAAGAAGAGATTGATGCATTTTAAGATGCTCCTAAGGCCTTGGTCAAGTGGGTTCCCAAGACTACGTCAAGTTCTACTTCATCAAGTACATCTACAACTCCAAGGATTCACATCGGGATGATGTGGATCCCGAAGAAGAAAAACTATAGTGTTCTTGAGGGTGACTCCGCCAACATACCTCACTCATATTCATATTGGCAAGGACAAGTGCAATAAACTTCCACATCTTGCACTAGTACAAGGAGTAACAAACTCTCTTGTTGGTAAGACAAGGGACAAGGTAACCTAATGCTTTCATGGGCATCATCTTGTGTGTAATTCACTCTATGTCCATGGATATCTTTGTATGTTCCTTGTGGAACTAACCCATGTAGGTATTGGAAGTGCAACTCACTCCAATGGATTGCTCCAAATGATCTACATCAACATTGAGCATCTACATCTTCACTACCTGCATGAAGTCATCATTGACAAAACCCAAGGTTAGTTCATCCCTCTTAGGGGGGATATCACATCTAGGGGGAGCTTTACTCTAAGAATTGAGCTAAAGCAACTCTAATGATGTGAAAACAACAATGCTTTATGTAAAAGTGGTAACCCCACTTGTGCTTAAACGATGAGTATGACCTATGATCAAATGTTCTCATTTGACTCCTAAGTCAATACACACATATATAGATGACCTAGTCATCACCAATTTCTTCCTAGATGCTAGAACGTTCGTGCATGCTTCGTCACATATTTTATTTGATATCTTATTGTGTGAGCATGTTGAGTGCATATTTTTCTCATTCGAGGACATTCGTTTGTTGCTTCGATTGTTTGGCTTTATTCTTTTGCCAAATGGATGGACAAGAATTCCTAAGTACTCCCTTTAGATATCTATGCTTTTCTTGTCTCATACTCTATTCATGCTACATCACAAAGTTTGATCAAGTCAGATTCGAACCACTCTGAGTGAGGAGCACTCGGAGTCACCGATTCATCATGGACTTAAACTGCCAAAACCTCTTAGTCCATTTTTGTATGACCAATTCTTTTCCTTCGGTCACACCGAGTTCATTAAGGTGATCTAGGTTTTCAATCTCGGTTGAACCGATTAGAACAATTCGGTCTCACCGAGTTGCAGTAACTGCTAGCAGTTTTGCATCTCGGTGCCACCAAGTCGTTCCACTCGCTGGATATATATACCCACGGGCCGAACCTTGGAAAGTTTTCCAAATCTTTTCGCCCGTGTCTATCCAGCTCTGCCGACTCAAGGTCTCCATATCATCCTCTCATCGCCTGCGACCTCCTACCGCTGGTCTCCGCCGCCGTCAACGGAAATCTCCGCTGCCGTTGTCGCCGTAGCGAACTCATTGCCGAGTTAGGGTATGAGTTCGACCCTTTGTGTTTTCTCAACCTGATTCTTAGTGCAAAGTCAATGCCATTATTCTTGCCACGTTTGAGATCATCTTGTCCAGCAAAAACTCCGCATAGATTTCTTCCGATTTAAAATTTTAGGGTTAGGTTTCCGCCGAACTCATCTCGGACCGACCGAGATGTAGAAATCGGTCTCACTGATTTGGCTTAGGCCATTGCACTTGTAATGTTCGGTCTGACTGTACAAATCGGTGTGACCGAGTTCAACTCTCAGTGAAACCCTAGAAATCTTGGAGTTACCGAACTGTGTCTCGGTCTGACCAATTTCACTAGTTTAGACTCTCAAAGTTGATTCGGTGTCACCGAGTTTAACAAATCGGTAGCTTCGAAATGCTTTCTGTGGAAACCTAAAACTAATATTTTGACTCAATTGTTTTGCAAAATCTCTGCACTTTGTGATGCTCATCCACTCTACCTCAGCTTGCAGTTTCAGATATGTTTGAGGGCAGTAATAGTCACAACAGGTCAGAGGAGTAGGCACAACTGAGTGAGGGCTCTAGCCCCTCCAATAGCAGCTATTATGATAGTAGTAGAAGCACTACAAGCAATCTACCAAAGGCCGCCACCAAGACAAGGAATAAGAAAACTTCCGACAGTGATGATGAAGATTGTGTGGCTGAAGAGGTCACTTCAAAGAAGAAGGCTGTCGACAAGGAAGAGTCTGCTAGAGTTGTCAAGCCTGGTCTGAACAAGAACGCCCCTGGCAAGAGAGCTCCAATATCAAAAGTCAGAGCCTCCACTCAAGAAACCATGGTGTTTACTCTTGAAACAAGGGATGATGAGCCAGTAGGATCTAAGAAGAGACCTAGGAAGACTACAGCCAGAGTGGTTGGCAAGCCATCTATGAGGGATGATGATGATGCTGATGATGATGCTGATGAGCCTGTTGCACCTGCTGCAAAGACTCAGAAGCTGATGGGGGATGCCATCAAAGCCAGAGATGCTCCATCCTAGCCCAAAGCTGCCCCAAAGCTTCAGCACCCAAGAGGTCCACTAGAGACATTCCAGCAACTGAAAAGAACAAGGCCCTAGTGAAAGATGTTCCAGAGGTAGAGGAAGATCAAGAAGAAGAATCTTCAGATGATGATGACTCCATGATGCTCAGGAAACTTAAGCCAAAGATTCTAGATCATAATGATGCTCATCTTGTTGTTGAAAACATGAAACAGAGAAAGGATGCAGGTCTAAGACGATGGAGACAGACTGATCCATATGCCACCAGGAGAAAGAATAATGTGGACTATCGATTTCACACCAAGGAATAGCAGGACTTCTATGAGACAGTGTTGTTGGACAAGAAGCCCATTGTGTGTGACATGAAGTGGGTTTATTAGAAATACATCGACAAACATGCTGATTTCTTTCAAGGTGTGCATGAAAGCTTCAGGAAGAATGAAGTTGACAAGCTTGTGGGAAACAAACTGACTAGATGGAATGATGAGATGATCATGCAATTCTACTCCACTGCTCATTTCTATCTAGATGGTAGAATTGTATGGATGACTGAAGGAACCAGGTACCAATCAACTGTGGCTGATGGGAAAGTTTGATCAATGCCCCCAAGGAAAATGACAATGACTCAGATGTGTATGCCCAGCCCAGGAAGGATCATGACTCTATGGCAAACATGTACAAGGCAATTCCTAACAAAGATTTGAAGACTCACAAGTTTGGCTCCATCTATCATCTGTTATCTGGACTAACCACCATCAACACTATACTTAGGCACACTTTGTTGCCCAAGTCAGGAGATCATAGAATGATCGGAGGTCACTCCATCAATTTGCTTCACATGTTTGATGTTCTCAAGAAGTGCAAGGTCATGAGCCTGATTGTGGAGACAATCAAGAGGGCAACACTAGACCAGAAAAGGTCTTGTGGATATGCCCCTCACATTCAAATGCTTATCAACTCCAGGTTGGCGAATGGGACATATCTGCTTGACAAGAGGCATCTACCTCTTAGGCCAGATTTCGAGGACAATGAATTTGCCATGGATGCATCCCATCCTACTTCAGTTGAAGGCCAAGAAAAGATTGCTCAAGCAAAGGTAGCGAAGCAGGCAAGTACTTCTGGAGCTCCTAAGGCCAAGCATATCTGCTCAGTTATCTGCTTGAGGCCACTCTAAGGATTGAGAAGAGTTTGGCCAACTTGACTCGGAATCAAGCAAGCCTTGAAAGGATCATTGAGACTAAGATCTATGATCTAGATGTGAAGGCCACAGAGATACATACAGCTATGGAGAAGCTCAAGGAAGATGCTGAGGATAGAGATACTATAGATGCTTTTCAGAGAGTCCCAAGAGGACCAATATCTTCAGCTGTGCTAGTTGTCGAGCCTAGACCTACACTTTTAGCTCTTGCAACCACTGCCACAGTTGTTCCTCCAGCTTCAACACCTCCAGCTCCAACACCTCCAGCTCCACAGACTCCATCAGAAGCGTTAGTAGATGCTCTTATCTATACGCAGCTCTCGGAGATCGTGCCTAGAGTGCCGCATAACGCTATGCATTTTTGAGCTTTTTGGTAACTTGTTACCAAAGGGGGAGAAATTGTATAGATCATTAGGCTTCGAGAGAGAGTGTTTTGCTTATGTTTGTTGGTTTTTGCTTGCTACTTCGTCCGGTTGTTTGGTTATTGCTACAATTTTCTTATGTGTGTGAGATACTACTTGTGCTTGATCATATCATACTATGCTTAATGTGTGATTATTTCATTGTGTATGATCATTCACTTGTTATTTTGGTGATGAGTGCCTATTGCTTAAATCTTATCATTTTGAGTGCTCCATCAAGATGTATGTGACATGGAAGAGTAACCAATGATCCTAATCGATTGTGCATTTGCATTCAAAAGCAAATCTTAAATAATGCACAAATTTAGGGGGAGCTCTTGCTTATCACATACTTCTCAAAGCTATGATATATTTCATTCTTATTATATTTTGTTGAAGCTTTGATCTATATGTTTCCATCAATTACCAAAAAGGGGAAGATTGAAAGTGCAACTAATCCCCCGGTGGTTTTTGTAATTAATAACAACATATAGCTCATTGAACTAATATCCTTCACGACAAATATTTTAGGAAGTTCAATGATTGGCATGGCATGGATTAGAAATGAGGACCCCTCAAAAAGCTAAGGACAAAGACTGGCAAAAGCTCAAGCCTCTACATTTTCATTTTAGTGATCCAAGATCACATTGAGTATATAGGAAAAGCCAATACTATTAAAAGGGGATGAGGTGTTGCTTAATGGTCTACTTCCTCAAGTGCTTAGTAATATGCTCCAAGTCCCTCAACCACTTTCACATTTCCACATATGTTCCAAACCTAAATGTCAAACTCGGCCCCACCGATTTGATCTATCCGGCACCATCGAGTTTACATGACATAGTCACTGCCACAAACCGTAATCAGTTCGGTCTTGTCGATAGGGATCTCGGTCTCACTGAGATGGGATTGCAAACTCACTGTTTCCTCTTCGTAACCTTTCGGTCTAACCGAGATGAGCAAATTGGTCCCACTGAGTTGGCATTGCAAACTCTCTGTTTCCTCTTCGTAACGTTTTGGTCCCACCAAGATGACCAAATCGGTCCCACCGAGTTTGCCTGACCAACACTCTGTTAGCCCATTACCAAAATCGGTTTCACCGAGTTTGTGTAATCGGTCAAACAGAGTTGGCGAAATGTCTAACATTCACATTTTGAACTGCTTCTGTCTGACCGAGTTCGTTATTCGGTCTGGCCGAGTTGGGTCAAATGTGTGTAATGGCTACATTTTGTGTGGAGGCTATATATACCCCTCCACCCCCTCTCCATCAGAGAGAGAGAGCCATCAGAACGTGCCTACACTTCCACTATTCATTTTCTGAGAGCAAACCACCTGCTCATGTGTTGAGACCAAGATATGCCAATCTAACCACAAGAATCTTTGTCGGGGAAATAACACCTATGGGATCTCGGGGATCCCTTCACTTCGGTTAACGGGGTGTAGAGTTGTGCAAAGAGCAGGTCTGGACAATCAACGCATCGGAATTTTTAGCCAGGTTCGGGCCACACGGTGATGCGTAAAACCCTAGTCCTGCTTGTCTGTGTATATTTGGTGTCCTTGACCTCTAGAACTGGCCGCTATGCGTGCATGTCCAAAACCGTCTGAATCCTCCCTTGGTATGCCTCGGGCCTCCTTTTATATGACAAAGGGGTTGCCACAGCGGCACACAGGAGGTGTAAAGTAACTACAGTGTACAAGGTTATCTCCTGACATCTTAGGACAAATGCATTTAATTCACCGCCTATGTGTCCTCTAGCTTTATCGCGGACGGCAAGGAAGCTTGTCCCGCCTGTTGCCGCCTCACCTCGCTCCGACAAGCGTCCAGGCTGATGAGGTATGCGGCGCCACGTTCGCTGCTAGCTTCTGTGGTGGCAGGGTCTTCACGAAGATCTGCATGCCACCACGCAGGTGCTTAGCTAGTTGGCTTGGAGGCTGCATGTCGCCATGCAGGCACTTGTCCAGTTGGCTAATTGTTCGTTGCGTCGGAGTGACCGCGGGGCGGCAAAACCTTGGCGGGTGCGGGCCTGGCTATGGCCCCACAAGGCTCTTGCCGGGGTCTTTGGTCGTCCCTGGCAAGGCTCTTGTCGGGGGTCTTAGGTCATCCCAGGCAAGGCTCTTGTCGGGGGTCTTTGTCTTCAGGTCCCTTGTCTAAGTTTGCAGGCCCCTTAGTCACACAAGGATCTGCATGCCACTACACAGGCGTCCTTTCAATCTTGGTCTTGACGTTATCGATGGTGTCAAAGCACTCAGACCCAAGGGTGGTGGCTTTGCTGGTGTTTGGGCAAGCTGCCCGGCAAGGCTCTTTCCAGGGTCACGTAGGCCGCCTCGGAAAGGTTGTGGCCGGGGGAGGAGTCCACCTTGCCCCTCTGTCCTTCATGTTTTTGGCTTGGGTATCGCCTTGGCAGTCTCGTGCTTGCCCTTCTTCTGTTCCGCCAAGCGTGGTCGTGGGCGTGGCTACAACTTCCCGTGCACAAGTAAAGGGGTGCAAAAGGACCCCTACTTTTGTACACCGACAATCTTGATCTCTAGCCTTCCCCAAGTTGCTTTTCACTCAAATCTTCTTTCCACCATATCCAAATCTATGAGAGAGAGTTCGGTGTTGGGGAGAATATCACTTGAAGCACAAGAGTAAGGAGTTCATCATCAACACACCATTTGTTACCTTTTGGAGAGTGGTGTATCCTAGATTTGTTAGGTGTCACTTGGGAGCCTTCGACAAGATTGTGGAGTTGAACCAAGGAGTTTGTAAGGGCAAGGAGATCACCTACTTCATGAATATCTACCCTAGTGAGGAAAGTCCTTCATGGGGGATGGCCATGGTGGGATAGACAAGGTTGCTTCTACATGGAGCCCTCCGTGGACTCGTGCAGCCGTTACCCTTCGTGGATTGAAGTCTCCATCAACGTGGATGTACGATAGCACCACCTATCGGAACGACACGAAAAACATCCTTACCTCCAATTGTGTTTGCACTCTCCAACCCCTCCCTTTACCCTCGTATGCAATGCTTTACTTTCCGCTACCACAACTCTATAATTGCATGTGTACGAAGATTGCTTGACTTGTGTTAAGTTGCTAAAATCTGCCAAAACTTAAAATTGGGAAAAGGCTAAGTTTTTATTTGGTCAAGTAGTCTAATCACCCCCCCCCCTCTAGACATACTTTCGATCCTACACTAGGTCCCAAAATATAGATTTCTTCTTCCACATGGGTGCGCATCCCTCAGCGTCATTCGGAACAGATAGTCCCCCGAGACCCTTTCCAATGATTACATGTAAATTGTTGACCATAGCAAGTATGTGATCACCAGTACGGAGGGAGGACTTCTTCCGGTGATTTGACTCGCCTTTCAAATGCTTGCCTTTCTTTCAACATTGATGGTTGGTCGGAAGAAATCGATGATGCCCCAGGTACACATTCTTCCTGCATTCATCCAAATATATACTTTCGGTGTCATATATACAATGCATGCTTGCGTGGTATCCCTTGTTTGTCTGTCCTAAAAGGTTACTGAGAGCAGGCCTCTCATTGATGGTTACAAACAACAACGAATGTAGGTCAAATTCCTGTTGGTCGTGCTCATCCCACACACGTACACCTTGTCCATTCCATAGTTTTAAAAGTTCTTCAACTAATGGCCTTAGGTACACATCAATGTCATTGTCGGTTTGCTTATGGCCTTGGATGAGGTACTAGCATCATAATGAACTTCCGCTTCATGCACACCCAAAGAGGAAGGTTATAGATACATAGAGTCACCGGCCAGGTGTTGTGGTTGTTGCTCTGCTCCCCAAAAGGATTAATGCCATCCGTGCTTAAACGAAACAATGCTTTCCTCGCATCACCTACAAAGTCCTTCTAGTACTTTCTCTTGATTTTTCTCCACTGCGACCCGTCAGTGGGTGCTCTCAACTTCCCGTCTTTCTTAAGGTCCTCTTTGTGCCATCACATCACCTTGGCATGCTATTTGTTTCTGAACAGACATTTCAACCCTGGTATTATAGGAGCATACCACATCACCTTGGCAGGAACCCTCTTCCTGGGGCGCTCTTTGTCAACAGCACCAGGGTCATCTCGTCTGATCTTATACCGCAATGCACCGCATACCAGGCACGCGTTCAAATCCTCGAACGCACCACGGTAGAGGATGCAGTCATTAGGGAATGCATGTATCTTCTGCACCTCCAATCCTAGAGGGCATAGAACCTTCTTTGCTCCATATGTACTATCAGGCAATTCATTATCTTTTGGAAGCTTCTTCTTCAATATTTTCAGTAGTTTCTCAAATTCGTTGTCAGATACACCATTGTCTGCCTTCCATTCCAGCAATTCCAGTGTGGTACCGAGCTTTGTGTTGTCATCTTCACAATTTGGGTACAACCCTTTTTGTGATCATCTAACATGAGATCGAACTTCAACTTCTCGTTTTCACTTTCGCATTGTCTCTATTCATCAACAATGACCCAGCGAAGATCATCATCTGGCACATCGTCTGGTTCCTCTTGATCTTCAGCTTCCCTCGCTGCAGCATCACCATATTCAGGGGGCACATAGTTGTCATCATCCTCTTCTTCTTCTTTATCTTCCATCATAAACCCTCTTTCTCCGTGCTTGGTCCAAACAATATAGTGTGGCATGAAACCCTTCTCAAGCAGGTGGGTGTGAAGGATTTTTTTGGTCATAGTAAGACTTCGTATTCCCACATCTAGGGCATGGACAACACATAAAACCATTCTGCTTGTTTGCCTCAGCCACTTCGAGACAATTATGCATGCCCTTAATGTACTCGGAGGTGCGTCTATCACCATACATCCATTGTCGGTTCATCTGCGTGCATTATATATAATTAAGTGTGTCAAAAACCATTACAGAACATCATGAATAGAGAAGTGACCAAATTAATAGAAGTTCATCATATCGCAACGAGGGCCGACGTGGGAGGATACCAAAATCATCGCACTATATAATAACAAAGAATAATAAAAGTAAGAAAATTATACAAATATCTATCTAAATCATACCAGTAAGAATTTTTTTCTTTTAGAAAGAAGATCAGAATAAGAGGCTCACCACGGTGGTGCCGGGGACGAGATCGGCGCGGGCGATCGATGGCGGTGAGAACGGGGACGGGACAGGACGGACCGGCAAACCTAGACAAATCTTGAGGAAAACAGAGTTTGGATAAGGAGCTTCAAGAGGATAAAGCTTAAGTGTGGCTCGGGCATTTCATCGAACACCTCATGTGCATAGGATGTGAGCTAGAGAACCACAAAGCTCTGCCACAACTGGCCAAAAAAACAGAGCGATGGCTCTGCTCGCGGGCAGGGGCGGGGGTATATATAGGCCTCTCTTTAGTCTCAGTTTGTAGCTAAAACCGGAACTAAAGGACAACCTTTGGTTCCGGTTCCATACACCAACCAGGAGTAAAGGTGGTGGGCCTGGAGCGAGGGCCATTGGTCTCGGGTTGTGTCTAGAACCGGGACCAAAGGGGTCAGACGAACCGGGACCAATGGGCCCCAAGGCCCGGCCGGCGCCCTGGCCTCACGAACCGGGACTGATGCCCCATTTGGTCCCGGTTTGTGAGTGAACCAGGATTAATGGCCTTTTCTGGCATGGACCAATGCCCTGTTTTCTACTAGTGGTAATCCATTCTCTCCAATCTAAGAGTAGTAGAGCCAGAAGCTATAGTATATACACCCTTTGTCTAGGTGTATAAGTCACCTTACAAAAATTGAAGAATCTCAAAACACTTCGCGCGATGCATTAACTTCCACCATGTTTCTAGTTTCTTGACATAAATAAATGAAGCAACTAATGTGGGATGTGTGTGCATTTAATGACTTCAAACTACCAAACACGACATACAGTGGTCATTTCATTGCATGCAATGCTATTAATTAGCAAATAAACAATAATTTCTCTTGTTTTCCCTCCACCTTGGTCACGATGCACAACCTAAGATGACTTAGTATATCTTACTGTATAACACTTCAGTGCATGTCTCTTTAGAGTATGGTTAATAGTATAGCCAACTGATGGCTATAAGCCAATGCCATGTCATCTATGGCCAATATGTACAATAGTTGATTAGAAGAGTATACTAATTTTTTATTATATGGCCCACCTTTCACTCTCACAAAGTGTCGTGGAGCACGCACTAGAGTTGGCTCTTCACCAAGAGCCCGCTTATCTTGTCTCTCCTCTTTTCTTTCCTCCAACTAAGCAAGAATATACTACTCCCTCTGTCCCGGTGTATAAGTCATTCACATAGTTCCAGGTCATCGATTTGAAGAATTAAATATGTGTTATATGTCATGAAAACCACATCGCTAGATTTCTACACAGATGTAGTTTCTAAATATATAGTTCTTGTCACATATAATACATATTTAGATAGTTAAATTATCGACCTAGAACTACGCGGATGACTTATACACAGAGACAGATGTAGTAGTTTATTTATTATAGCCAGCTGACTCAGCTCTATTGTACTTGCTCTTACACTCTAGAACCAGGAGTAGTTCTTTTCTTCTTATCATAGAGTAGTAGTATCATAGATGATCTTATTTATTGCCATGCATGAAACAAATTAGCACTGCATTTAACATGATACGATATCTACCTATGTGCACAACATTATCATGCATGGACCTTGACCATGCACGTCACCATATTTCCAGATCTGATATGCTGCGCATACCAGATGAACGGGGCCGAGATAGAACCCCCGTGATGCTAGCTTGGTACGGCTGAACACACTTGGAGAGTACTCTTTTTTCATTGGGGACAGCTACCCCATAGCGAAAATGAAGCCACCTTCCGTGCAAGACGCCGTCGGCCTGCCGTTCAAGAAGAACGCGTGTGTTTTCATTGCGCACCAACGGATTCATATCTTGAACGCCCCTATCCCCGATCTACGCCGCTTCACTTTGGATGACTCTCCAT
The DNA here is from genome assembly GCA_902687465.1 of Secale cereale. Classification (NCBI taxonomy): domain Eukaryota; kingdom Viridiplantae; phylum Streptophyta; class Magnoliopsida; order Poales; family Poaceae; genus Secale; species Secale cereale. Next base: position 364,330,547 of record LR738715.1, read on the forward strand.
CGTGGGGAGCCGCACTAAAGAGCTGCAATGATATGGATTCTCGTTCCCCATCATTTTGGATTGTGCCATCTATGAAGAACATGTGGGACTGGAACTATGAGATAGACATGTACCCAGGGATGTACGAACCTGAGTAATATGTAGCACAGTAATTGAAGTAGCCAGACACAAATAGTATGAACCTACGTGGCATGTTGGCATGTGTCTTTTACTAATCGTACCATGATAACCCACAAGTATAGGGGATCGCAACAGTTTTCAAGGGTAGAGTATTCAACCAAAATTTATTGATTCGACACAAAGGGAGCCAAAGAATATTCTCAAGTATTGGCAGTTGAGTTGTCAATTCAACCACACCTGAAAGACTTGATATCTGCAACAGAGTATTTAGTAGAAAGTAGTATGGAAGTAATGGAAACGGTGGCAAAAGTAACAGTGGCTGTTTTGTAATGATGGTGACAGCAGCAGTAACGAAAGTAACGAAGCAAGTATCAATATGAAACGAACTCGTAGGAAATGGATCAGCAATGATAGATGTCAGATAATATTCATCATGTAGCAATTATAACCTAGGGTGACACAGAACTAGCTCCAATTCATCAATATAATATAGGCATGTATTCTGTATATAGTCATACGTGCTTATGGAAAAGAACTTGCATGACATCTTTTGTCCTACTCTCCCGTTGCAGCGGGGTCCTAATGGAAACTAAGGGATATTAAGGCCTCCTTTTAAGAGAGTACCGGACCAAAGAATTAGCACTTAGTGAATACATGAATTCCTCAAATTATGGCAATCACCAGAAAGAATCCCAATTATTGTCACCTTGGGGTATGAGGATCATAACACATCATAGGTGTCTACAACTTGCAAGATAGGATCAAGAACACATATATATTCATGAAAACATAATAGGTTCATATCTGAAATCATGGCACTTGGGCCCCAGAGACATGCATTAAGCATAGCAAATCATAGAAACAACAATCTTAGAACATAATGGATACTAGGGATCAAACCCTAACAAAACTAACTCGATTACATGATAAATCTCAACGAACCCATCACCGTCGAGCAAGCCTGCGATGGAATTACTTACACACGGCAGTGAGCACCATGTAATTGGTGATGAAGGAAGGTTGATGATGATGACGGTGACGATCTCCACTCTCTGTAGCCCCGAACGGACTCCAGATCAGGTGTCCCGAGGAAGAACGGGAGGTGGCGGTGGCTCCTGTATCGTTAAACGCAATGAAACCATCTTCTTTATTTATTTTCTCCCTGAAGAAGATTATATGGAGTTAGAGTTGAGGGCGGTGGAGGTCCAGGGGCCCACAAGGACGGAGGGGGCGCCCCCACCCCTGTGGCTAGGGTGTGGGCCCCCTCCGGTGGATCTTTTCGCCATTATTTTTATATTTCTGAAAATACTCTCCGGGAAATTTCAGGTCATTCCGAGAAATTTTATTTCTGCACAAAAATAACACCAAGGCATCTGCTGAAAATAGCGTCAGTCCGAGTTAATTCCATTCAAATGATGCAAATTAGTGTCCAAAACAAGGGCAAAAGAGTTTGGAAAAGTTGATATGACAGAGATGTATCAACTCCCCCAAGCTTATCCCATTGCTTGTCCTCAAGCAATTCAATTGGTAAACTGAAAGTGACAAAGAAAAACTTTTATAAACTCTGTTTGATCTTGTTGTTACAAATATGTAAAGCCAGCATTCAAGTTTTCAACAAAGATTATGAACTAACCATATTTACAAGAACATTTAGGTCTCGCATTTACTCATATCAATAACACAATCAACTAGCGAGCAATAATAATAAATCTCGGATGACAACACTTTTTCAAAACAATCATGATATAATATGACAAAATGGTATATCGCTAGCCCTTTCTGAGACCGGAAAACATAAATGCAGAGCACCTGGGAAGATCAAGGACTGACTAGACATTGTAATTCGTGGTTAAAGAGATCTAGTCACACTCATACTCAATATCAATTAATAACAAAGCATATAAATGACAGAGGTGCTCTCCAACTAGTGCTTTTTATAAGTGGATGATGACTCAGCAATAAAAGTAAATAGATAGGCCCTTCGCAGAGGGAAGCATGGATTTGCAGAGGTGCGAGAGCTCGAGTTTTGAAAATAGAGATGAATGTCGGTTTACAAAAAGGGGGGGTACACCTTTTGTACCCCTATGACTGTGCACGGGCAGTCTGAGCCACGGGCACCACCGCACCAAGCAAGGCAAGGGAGGTGAGCCAGGGTGAGACCGAAGCTCAATGGAACAAGAGCAACACCAAAGAACAAGGCCACAAAGAGCAAAGGGACGAAGCGGGTTCCCCCAGCAAGATCCTTGCCGGGAGCCGGCTTTAGCAGCCCCGGCAAGACCCTTGCCGCGACAACTCGCCCCACGCCTATGGAGCAGATCACCCTTGAGTCCACTTCCCCCATGGGGCAAGGATTCGGGAGACATCCCCGTAGTGGCATGCGGATCTTTGTGAAGGCATTCAAGATCAGATACGCACTAAGAAGACGATGACCCTTGGCGGGACCCCAGCCAAGGAAGACCACAAGACCTCCGGCAAGCACCTTGCTGGGGATGGCAGCAGGCGCCGCGGCAAGACCCTTGTCGGGGCCCCGGCAAGGCCCTTGCCGGGGACATCCGCTGGGCCACCATCAGGCCCACGCCGACTAAACTTCCACCGCCTTAAGCAGCTGCCGACCCAACCAGCTGGGCAGGCACCTGCGTGGCGACATGCAGATCTTCGTGAAGACCCACCATTGCGCCACCTCAACTGCCTACCTACCTACATGGCATCTCAGGCATCGCTGGCGAGGGCGCGTGTCGACACAAGAAGGGGCGGCGACGGACGAGACAACTCTCTCCTCCATCCCCGATAAAGCAAGGACACCTAAGCAAGACACATTAAATGTGCCTTGTCATGTAATGTGAGGGATAACCTCGCGTCACTGTACCCTTTCCACCTCCTGTGTGCCACTGTGGCAACCCCTTTTCCCTATAAAAGGAGGCCCGAGGCGACCAGAACGAGGATTCGGCTTTTTGGAGCTCCTCACGCCCCATAGCTAGCTGAAGAACACAGATATACAATCCACCAAAGCAGGAGTAGGGTTTTACGCATCCTCGCGACCCGAACCTGGATAAATGAACCGTGTGCTATCTGTTTGATCCGCTCTTCTCTCAACCCGTGCCTTGCAACCGTAGTAGGGATTCTTGTGATCCCATAGGTGTTGATCCAATACATCGACATCTTTGGCGCGCCAGGTAGGGGGCTGCAGTTGTGAGAATCGGCTCTAGCAGTTAGCCCAGCACTCCTTCGTCTTCGTGGCTCTTTGAGAGGGAAGGAGGCCGGAAGATCAGCACTCGAGCGGCTGCAAACAGGAGCTAAGTTACATTGAACCCTGGATATTTACATTCTATTATATAAAGTTATTGTCCTCGGAGCTGTCGTTCTTTGTACAAAAGGAAACCTGTGCGCAAATGGGTCCCTTCCCGATCGGCAATGCCTTTGTTCTGTTTCGAGTCCGCTCAACGGTTCAAATGGCTGCGTTGGAAACGGTAGGGTAGCCTTCCGCAACTGGCAAGGCTCTCGACTCTGACTCGAGTCAAACTCGACAGTTCGAGCGGCTGCATTAAGGGTGGTAAGGTGGCTCACCCGGTAGCACGCTCACCTGGCAGGCCAATGGGGACCCGTCCCCAAGATGCCGCCTTGGGTTTCCGCTCCGGCAAGCCTACCCAGCTAGTGTAGGGTGGACGTACAAAGAGGCAACAAATAGGGAAATAGCATGCATAATCCCAAAAATACTTCAAAGTTATGTTACATCACATCATTGCTGTGGTTCTAACTAAAGATAAAACTTGTCTTGGTCGGGAACCCGCAGCGGCAAAGAAGAACAGGATGCCTAATCACGGCGCTGGCCTTCCACCCTCTTGATTTCGTCAATGCAGCTGATGACGGGCTTGATGCGCTCCTTGAGCACTGTGAGGTCAGTACCATCCAGCAAGCTATCCATCGTGGCTTCGAACTCAAGGTCGGGATTCCAGTACGCCATCTTGGTGAGGACCTTGGTCACGACCCCCCAGCAAAGCCGCCGGGCCTCCCCGGCCAACATGGCCGCCCTGTTGGAGTGAAGAGAAGCCAAGGCTCCAAGGACGCCCTCGAAGAACTGGGTCAGGTTGGCGTTGATGGTCCCGCTGTGCTCAGGAGCATACCTCACGTTCGGCATCCCCATGATGGCCAACTGGGAGGTGACCCCGTTGGCGATGTCCTCCAGGCGGCTGATCCATCTGTTCTCGCCCGCCACATATTCCTGGTGGGAGGCGGCCTCGTTCGCCCGCAGCTGCTTTTCCTCCTCCAGGCTCCTGGTGAAGGTCTCCTCCCGAGCCGTGCTCTCCAACAACATCTTCTCGAGATTCTCCAGCTTCAGCTTGAGATCTCTAATGGAGTTTTGCGCTTCGGAGAGCTTCCCAGCCCTGCTGATGACCGCTCCTTGCGCCTCTACCAAGGCACAGTTGAGCGTGCTCTTCTCGTTGGATAGCTTGAGGGCATGTTCCTTCAGCTCGTCCCGCTCTACCTCCAGCTCCTTCACCTTGCCGGCATGGGCCAGAGCCTGGGCATCAAGGGCCTCTTTGTGCCTCTGCTCCAGCTCGCGAGTCCGCTGCACGACAAGGGCCTCGAGCTCCTCATCCTTGCCGCGGAGCGTTGTGGCAAGCATCGCCTCACGCGCGGAGAGGTCTTCTTCCTGGGAGTCCAATGTGGCCTGATGCTGGTTCCGGGCGGCCTCGGCCACGGCAGTCAAATTCGTTACCTCTTTTTGGGCCTTCTCGATGTCAGACATCTTCATGGTGAGCTCTACATCGCGCTTGGCCAATTCCCCCTGAAAGGCCCTCTGCTCCTCGCGAGTCTGGTGAAACCAGGTCTGCGCCTCAGCAACGCGCGCCTTGAAGTACACCTCCTCCTTGTCCACTGTTGCCATCCTGGACTTAACCTTGTCCAGACGGGCACGGTAGAGCACTTGGAGCTTTCGGAAATTGGCCCCCATAGCACGGAAAAGCTGCTCTTTTGGAGAACCATCGCCACCAATGCCCACTTCATCGACCACCTCGAGCCCAGTGGCGGCGAGGACCTCGCCGTCGAAGACTTCCCCTCCGGCGGGCGCTCGGGAACTTGACGCCCCTAGAAGATGGACGAAAAGATCGTCGCCCACCTTCAGATATCTGTCGGGGCCCAAGGTTGTGGAGGAAGAAGGTTCTTCATCAACCACCACTTCCTCGGCTGTGGCCTTGCCGGCATCCCCGGCAGGCCCACCGCTGGCACCCTCGGCAGAAGCCTCGCCGGTCGCCTTGGCGGCCTCATCGGCGGCGGCCTCG
>LR738715.1:364335955-364411236 GCA_902687465.1 Secale cereale
CCTTGTCCAGACGGGCACGGTAGAGCACTTGGAGCTTTCGGAAATTGGCCCCCATAGCACGGAAAAGCTGCTCTTTTGGAGAACCATCGCCACCAATGCCCACTTCATCGACCACCTCGAGCCCAGTGGCGGCGAGGACCTCGCCGTCGAAGACTTCCCCTCCGGCGGGCGCTCGGGAACTTGACGCCCCTGGAAGATGGACGAAAAGATCGTCGCCCACCTTCAGATATCTGTCGGGGCCCAAGGTTGTGGAGGAAGAAGGTTCTTCATCAACCACCACTTCCTCGGCTGTGGCCTTGCCGGCATCCCCGGCAGGCCCACCGCTGGCACCCTCGGCAGAAGCCTCGCCGGTCGCCTTGGCGGCCTCATCGGCGGCGGCCTCGTCAGCATCCTTGGCGGCCTCCTCGGCGGCAATCCTGTCGGCCTCCGCCGCGGCCTCCTCAGCAATGTTCCCAACAAAAGTATCCACGTCCTCCATATCTGCTGAAGGAGGGCCTGGCCAGTAGTGGGAGCGATGAAACCAAGAAAAAGAATAAGGGAAAAACAGAGATGGAGGACAGGCGACTCACCAGTGCCAGGCTGTGAAGCAGAAGTCCCCTCCCTGCTAGTATTTGGCCCCATGGCAGAGTCACCAGCGCCCAAGTTCCCCTCTTCCTCCATGGGTGTGGGATCCGTGCTTGATGCCCTTGCCGGGGACACCCCTCGCGGCGGCGTAGTCGACGGGGGTGGTGTGTTGGGGGTAGCCCTCTGCGGCTCCTCCTGCTGCCGCTCCCTTCCTACAAACCCGACAAGGTTAGCACCATAGCATCGAACACCTACCACATGTCGAGTAAGAGGAGGGTGACGAACTTACGCTGGGGGCTGAGCCGGGGGCTACTGTCCAGGCTGCTCAACACCACAAGTGGCGTCTCTGAAGCCCCAGCCGAGGGCTGACTGCTCGCCGAGTCCTTCGCCCTCTTCACCCTCTGGGCCAACGTCTCTGCATCCCTGCAAAAGCAAAAACGGATCACGATGAGTGACTTAATTCAGGGGAATGGAAGTGGCAATAAGGAACGGAGTACTTACTCGTCATCCATCTCCTCCTCTTCGACCACTTTCCTTTTTCTCTTCGGGTTGAGAAGCCCAAGATCAAAAGGGAGCTCCACGTCAACATCCGAGTTGACGTCTGCCGGAGGAGGCGAAGAAGGCGGGGTTTGTGCGCACCCAGATGGGGAAGGGGCTGTTGCCTTGTTCTTCTCGGCGGCCTTCGTCAGCCTCTTCGCTGCCGTGGCCCTCGTGTGACGCCCGGACCCCTCCAGGGTCAATTGAGGCCGTGCAGCCCTGCCGGGCCGGACCGGCTTGCTGAAACTAGCCCGCCGTAGGACTCGCCCTCTTCCCCTAGCTGGCGTCGAGCCCGCCGCCATGTCCTCCTCCGACGACGACTCGTCGGCCGCATCCTCAACAAGCAGAGCTCCAATGCCGGCACTGCTAGCCTCCCCGGCGGCCGCCGCCCACCGGGTGAGCTCCTCCTCCTCCGCAGCCGTTGCGGCCTTGTCCCCCACAACCCCGGCACTGCCGGCCTCCATGGCAAGCTGCGCCTCCCTCGCCCTAGTGGCGATGTGGTCCAGCTCTGCCTGGGTGGTGTCCATGACAAGCCACCGCTCGGCGTCAGCATTGACATACACCTCAGTCAGGGTGTCAAAGAATTGCTGCACATCCACGTCCGTCGGCTCCTTCCAGCTTGGGACAGGGCCGTGCGCATTGCAGTCCGGCATCATAGCGATGATCTCGGACCGGCGTGAATTATTGCATAACGGGACCACCCCCGCTGGCAGCTTGAAAAACGGCCCCTTGATGGCCTTGCCGGCCTTTGCGACAGCCCTCGCGGCATTCCCGGTCCGTTCGACCTCGCCATCACAACCCAAATCAAGCTGGAAGAGCCACTGGCAGAAATGGGCATGTGCCATCATCGTGAAATTGTTATCGAGGCCAGGATGGAGTCCAATAACGTCAGCCGGATTCGTGAAGAGCCAGGCCGGCTTCCCCTTGTTGTGCAACGGGGCGATCCGGGGGCGAATAAAGTCCGCCCCGATCTTCTCAAGGGTGAGTCCAGCCTGGGTGAGCCGGAGAATCCTGGTAGTGGCAACAGTGAGCCTCCCGTCGGCGACATCGACATCGCTCCAGTCACTGACACGGACCGGCGGCACTCGGCGGACCTTGCAGAATTTTGGCGGGTCTTCGTCCTCAATCCAGCACCACCGGCCACGCCATTCATCCCACCTCTCCTTCACGGCATCGTCCGGGTACGCCCCCTTGGATCTTGGGATCCAGGTGACGCACCTAGAGGCGGCACCTCCCGGCTGGATCCGAGGGGAGAAATAATGGCGGAAGAGCGCCGTGTTGGGCTGCACCCCGACGAAGCCTTTGCAAAGGTGCGCAAAGAAAGCCATGCACGCCACCGCATTCGGAGTAAACTCCAAGAGGCTAAAGCCGAAGGTGTGCATGATATCGGAGAAGAAATCGGAAAAATGGGGACATGACCCGCAAGAAAGATAGTCGATGAAGAAGGGATACCGATTTGGGCCAGGATCGGCGCAAGCGGCGGGAATGACGCGCGTCGCCGGATATACCGAATTCTCTCCCCCCGTCTTCACTCCCCATAGAGGCTTGAAGGAGGCCCGGAGCTCGTGGTCGTCAACCGTCGAGGGGAAGAAGAAGGCGGACTTCGTCCGGTCCCCCAATAGCGTGTTCTCCGGCGGCTCCATAGACCCAGCGCCCTTGGCCACCCCCTTGCCCTTGGCGAATTTGGATGCCATGGTGGCCAAGAAAGTTAGAGGACGGAGGGAGGGGGTGGCGAAGCAACGACGGAAGATTAGAAAGGAAGGAAGAGAGGAAACGGCGGCTCTGAGATTGGAAGAGGCCCGAGGAAAGGGGAGAAAGTGAGCAGCGCGCCCGCGGTTATTCCTTCTTATGGGGGAAAACGCGGGCCGCCTCCTTTCACATTAACTGTGACGTGACGCATGCGTGCAACCGACCCCACGCATGCCTCCCACATCACGCACACCCCTCCACGCCGTGCCACGCGCGCGGATCGTGGGAGGTGCAGCGTGCGAAGAGTCTTACCACGGTGAAAACCGTCCTGCCTGCCCGCGCACCGTTCTGGGCCTAGCCCAACAACGCGTCACGCTTATGTGTGGCCCAGGCCCGGGGGCTCCTGTCGGTGTACAAAAAGGGGGGGGGTACACTTTTTGTACCCCTATGACTGTGCACGGGCAGTCTGAGCCACGGGCACCGCCGCAACAAGCAAGGCAAGGGAGGTGAGCCAGGGTGAGACCGAAGCTCGAGGGAACTGGAGCAACACCAAAGAACAAGGCCACAAAGAGCAAAGGACGAAGCGGGTTCCCCCGGCAAGATCCTTGCCGGGAGCCGGCTTTAGCAGCCCCGGCAAGACCCTTGCCGCGCCAACTCGCCCCACGCCTACGGAGCAGATCACCCTTGAGTCCACTGCCCCCATGGGGCAAGGGTTCGGGAGACATCCCCGTAGTGACATGCAGATCTTTGTGAAGACATTCAAGATTAGATACGCACTAAGAAGACGATGACCCTTGGCGGGAACCCAACCAAGGAAGACCACAAGACCTCCGGCAAGCACCTTGCCGGGGATGGCAGCAGGCGCCGCGGCAAGACCCTTGCCGGGGACATCCGCAGGGCCACCATCAGGCCCACGCCGACTAAACTTCCAGTGCCTTATGCAGCTGCCGACCCACCCAGCTAGGCAGGCACCTGCGTGGCGACATGCAGATCTTCGTGAAGACCCACCATTGCGCCACCTCAGCTGCCTGGCTACCTACATGGCATCTCAGGCATCGCTGGCCAGGGCGCGTGTCGACACAAGAAGGGGCGGCGACGGACGAGACACCTCTCTCCCCCGTCCCGATAAAGCAAGGACACCTAAGCAAGACGCATTAGATGTCCCTTGTCATGAAATGTGAGGGATAACCTCACGTCATTGTACCCTTTCCACCTCCTGTGTGCCACTATGGCAACCCCTTTTCCCTATGAAAGGAGGCCCGAGGCGACCAGGAGGAGGATTCGGCCTTTTGGAGCTCCTCACGCCCCATAGCTAGCTGAAGAACACAGATATACAATCCACCAAAGCAGGAGTAGGGTTTTACGCATCCTCGCGGCCCGAACCTGGATAAACGAACCGTGTGCTATCTGTTGGATCCGCTCTTCTCTCAACCCCGCGCCCCGCAATCGTAGTAGGGATTCTTGTGATCTCATAGGTGTCGATCCAATACACCGACAACGAATATAATTTTGAGCGTTATGCCTTCATTGTCAACGCTACGTCCAAGAGTTCTAAATATCTTCCATGCTACATACATTATAGGCAATTCCCAAATAGAATGGTAAAGTTTCACTCCCCCTCCACCATCAATCACACTCCATGGCTTATCCAAAACAACGTGTATCGTCCATACCAACAACTGTCATGGGGGAGCTTTGTTAATTTAAATTTTGATTTGATTTTCACCGTGGGACTGGGCATCCTGGTTACCAGCCATTTTCTTGTGAATGATAAGCGGAGTCCACTCATCATGAGAATAAACCACCTAGCTTGGAAGATAAAGACAGCCCCTAGTCTTTACATGAACGATTTGGGCATACAAAACATAATTTTATTTGAAGGTTGAGAATTTGGCACATGCAAATTTACATGGAACGGCAGGTAAATACCACATACAGTTATGTATGGTGGACTCATATGGACCAACTTTGGGTTTATGGAAGTGGATACACAAGCAGTATTCCCGCTTAGTACATGTGAAGGCTAGAAAGAGACTGGGAAGCGACCAGCAAGAGAGTGACAACAGTCATAAACATGCCTTGAGATTAACCAACATTGAGTGCAAGCATGAGTAGGATATAAATTACCATGCACATAAATATCGTGAAGGCTCTGTTGATTTCATTTCAACTACATGTGTGAACATGTGCCAAGTCAAGCCACTCGAATGATTCAAAGGAGGATACCATCCTATCATACTACATCACAACCATTTTAAAAGCATGTTGGCACGCAAGGTAGACCATTATAAACTCCTAGATAATTAAGCATGGCATGAGTAATTATAATCTCTAATTGTCATTGCAAACATGCTTCATTCATAATAAGCTGAATTAGGAATGACAAGCTAATCATATTTACAAAAACAAAATTGGTCGAGTTCATACCAGCTTTTCTCCATCTCAATCATTTCATCATATATCGTCATTATTGCCTTTCACTTGCACGACCGAACAGTGTGAATAATAATAAGAGTGCACATGCACTGGACTAATCTGGAATCTGCAAATATTTATTCAAAGGAGAAGACAAGGTAACATGGGATCTTGTTAGATAAGCAATAATTCTTATGAGAGCCACTCATCAGTTTCATCGTGGTCTTCTCCTATCGTCCCCCAAAGAAAAGAATCTCAAAGAAACACACTGAATTTTTTTTGGAGTTTTTTTATTTTTGAAGAAGGTAAAACAAGAACGAGAAAAACTATTTACACGGGAAAGCTCCCAACAATCAAAAAGAAGAACGAGGAATATTTTTGGATTTTCTTTTAATACTACAAATGACTAAAACAACAAGCAAGGAAGAAAAGACAAAAAGAAGCCAAACATATTTTTGGGCTTTTCAAAGTTTTCTAAAAACACAAGAAGAAAGCGAGAAAAAAATAACTAATATGGATAATACAATGAAAAAGTATGAACACCCACAACTGGAATGAATGTGTGAATATGAATGTAATGTCGATGGGAAATGTGTACTCCCCCAAGCTTAGGCTTTTGCCTAAGTTGGTCTAGGGCCACCACTGGCCCAGATGATATCCGAAATTATAGTTGGGGTTGTACTATGCTGCAACAGCTACTGCATGGCGAGCTTCTTCTTGGAGGCGAGCGGCCTCCGCCTCTCTCTCATATTCGTTTGCCTCCTCTCTAGTTATAAAATATCTCCCTTTTTCCTGAAGATTAAAGAAGGCATGAGTAGGAAGAGTAACATGCATGGCACGCCGTCTGTCAAAGATTAGTTGGTACTGGAGGTGTTGTTCGTTCCTCTCAAGAAACTGCTAACGTATCATAGCATCATAATCCAGAAAAGCAAGTGGCAATTCAATATCATATCCTCTTACGGGTACACCCAAATAATTAGCTAACCGAGTTGCATAAATCCCTCCAAATAAATCTCCATCTTTAGCATTAAGATGTAACCTCCTCGCAATAATAGCCCCCAAGTTATAACGATTATCACTTAACACCGCACACTTAAGGACACTAAGATCTGGAACATAAAGGTGGTTATGCTCATGTTTACCATTAATGCATCTTCCTATAAACAGAGCAAAATATTGTATAGCAGGAAAATGAATGGTCCCTATGGTGGCTTATGTAATATTTCTAGTTTCCCCCACGGTGCTGCTATCAAGGAAATCATGGTAATCAGATTTGTGAGGTTCACCAAGACTGCCCCACTATGGAATTTTGCATGCATTACAAAAATCTTCAAGGTACATGGTATAAGATTCGTTATAAAGATCAAACAGGACAGTATGAGTATTGCGCTTAGATGAAAACTCAAACCTCTACACAAGGAATTGGTGAGGTAATAGTGTTGTCGGCACTTATCTAACATGAAGTCCTCAAGGCCGACATTTTGTACGTACGCATCAAACTCATCCTTGAAACCTGTGCGAGTCATAAATTCATTCGACGGCCATTCACAAGGCCGCACTTGAGCTTCCCTTGGCGGTTCAAGCTCCGGTCCGCGTATCGCGAGCCTCAGTGCTTGCTTCCTCGAAGAACGACCTTGGTACATTCTCAAAATAAAAGTGAACCTAACTCAACGAAATTGATAGCAACTACTCCTACAAGTGGCTAGATGCAATAGCATGCATCAAAACTACTTTGGACCATACAAATTTGACATGCAAGCTCAAGAACAAGGTCACCACATCAGCAAAAATTTGCAATAAATAAAGCACTAGAGCAAAAACTAATTGGACCATTGGAGGAGTCACATACTGAAGATCAATCCCCCAAAACAGTTTTGCGAATGATGATTTGAGCAAGGAGATAAAAATGGCTTCAAAATGAGCTAGAACACGGGTTTGAGCTATGGGGGGGGGGGGTTCTGGAGGAAGAAGAAGAGGATGGGAGCTGGAATAAGTGGAGGGGGCCACATGGGGCCCACAAGGATGGGGGACACGCCCATGGGGTAGGGCACGCCCACCACCCTTGTGGCCGAGTAGTGCATCCCCCTAGTGCATTCTTAGTGCCAGAAACTCTTAAATATTCCATAAAAACATATTAAATTTTCCGGGCATTTGGAGAACTTTTATTTTCGGGACATTTTTATTTTGCATGGATAATTCAGAAAACAGACTGGTAATACTATTTTTGCTTTATTTAATCTAAATAATAGAAAGTAGAAGGTGGGTACAGACAATGGTGCTCTCTAAATTCATCCATCTCATGCTCATCAAAAGCAATCTATTAACGTGGGGTATCAAGTCTCATTAACAAACTTATTTCGAATAACATAAAACCGGAGAATTTTTGAATAACACTAGGTTACCTCAATAGGGATATGCATGTCCCCAAAAATAAGAATATCATATTTCTTTTTGACAGTAGGAGTAGGGAATTCAAAACCTCCAATTGCAATAGTTGAAATTTTTCCAATAGAATTGATGCTATTAACTTGAGGTTGTTTCTTCGGAAAGTGTACCGTATGCTTCATTACCATTAACATGAAAAGTGACATTGCCCTAGTTGCAATCAATAATAGCACATGTAGTATTCAAAAAGGGTCTACCAAGGATAATCGACATACTGTCGTCCTCGGGAATATCAAGAATAACAAAGTCCGTTAAGATAGTAATGTTTGCAACCACAACAGGCACATCCTCACAAATACCAATAGGTATAGTAGTTGATTTATCGGCCATTTGAAAAGAAATTTCAGTATGTGTCAACTTATTCAAATCAAGTGTAGGATATAAAGAGAAAGGCATAACATAACACCAGCTCCAAGATCACATAAAGCAGTTGTAACATAGTTTCTTTTAATGGAGCATGGTCTAGTTGGTACTCCTAGATCTCCAAATTTCTTTGGTATTCCACCCTTAAAAGTATAATTAGCAAGCATAATTGAAATTTCAGCTTTCGGTATCTTTCTTTTATTAGTAACAATTTATTTCATGTACTTAGCATAGGGAGACATTTTCATCATATCAGTCAAACGCATACCCAAAAAGATAGGTCTAATCATCTCACAAAGGCATCCAAATTCCTCATAATCCTTTTTCTTGAATGGTTTGGGAGTAAAGGGCATGGGTTTTTGAACCCATGGTTCTCTTTCTTTACCATGTTTCCTAGCAACAAAGTATCTCTTATCATAATGTTGATTCTTTGATTGTGGGTTATCAAGATCAACGGCAGGTTCAATCTCTACATCATTGACTAGGTTGAGTATTAGTATGAACATCATTATTAGCATTATCACTAGGTTCATGTTCATCACCAGATTGTGTCTCAACATCAGAAATAGAAATATCATTGGGATTCTCAGGTGCATCTATAACAGGTTCACTAGAAGCATGCAAAGTCCTATCAGTTTTCTTTTTCTCTTTAATACTAGGACCAGTTTTATCAGTATTAGTTCTCTGATAATGTTGCTCAACCCTCTTAGGATGGCCCTCGGGATGCAAAGGTTCCTGAGTCATTTTACCACCTTTAGTCACAATTCTAACAGCATTATCTTTGTTTACTATTCAACCCATTAAGCAAATCATCTTGTGCTTTGAGTATTTGTTCTACTTGAGTTGTAACCATGGAAGCATGTTTACTAATAAGCTTACGATCATTAGCAGTTCTAGTCATATAATGACCCAAGCATTCAAGCGTATAAGCATTACGTTTCAATTGTCTACTAACATAAGCTTTGAAGTTTTCTTGTTTAACAATAAAATTGTCAAACTCATCCAAGCATTGATTGGTAGACTTATTATGAGGAATATCTCCTTCATCAAATATATAGAGAGAATTTACCTCTACTCCCTGTGTCGGGTTATCAAGACCATGTATTGAAGGAAATATGCCCTAGGGGAAATAATAAATTTGTTATTTATATTTCCTTGTATATCATGATAAATTTCTGTTATTCATGCTAGAATTTTATTAACCAGAAACTTGATACATGTGTGAATACATAGACAAAACAGAGTGTCCCTAGTATCCCTCTACTAGACTAGCTTGTTAATCAAAGATGATTATGTTTCCTAACCAAAGACATGTGTTGTCATTTGATCAATGAGATCACATCATTAGGATAATGATGTGATGGACAAGACCCATCCGTTAGCTTAGCACTATGATCGTTTAGTTCTACTGTATTGTTTTCTTCATGACTTATACATGTTCCCCTCACTATGTGATTGTGCAACTCCCAAATACTGGAGGAAGACCTTGTGTGCTATCGAATGTCACAACGTAATTTGGTGATTACAAAGATGCTCTACACGTGTTTCCGAAAGTGTTTGTGGTGTTGGCATAGATCAAAATTAAAATTTGTCACTCCGAGTGTTGGAGAGGTATCTCTGGGCCCTCTCGGTAATACACATCGTAATAAGCCTTGCAAGCAAATGACTAATGAGTTAGTCATGAGATGATGTATTATGGAATGAGTAAAGAGACTTGCCGGTTACGATATAGAACAAGGTATAATCATACCGACGATCGAATCTCGGGTAAGTAACATAACATGACAAAGGGAACAACATATGTTGTTATGCGGTTTGACCGATAAAGCTCTTCGTAGAATATGTAGGGACCAATATGATCATCTAGGTTCCGCTATTGGTTATTGACCAGAGATGAGTCTCAGTCATGTATACATAGTTCTCGAACCCGTAGGGTCCGGACGCTTAACGTTCGATGACGATCAGTATTATGAGTTTACGTGTTTTGATGTACCGAAGGTTGTTTGGAGTCCCAGATGAGATCACAGACATGATGAGGAGTCTCAAAATGGTCGAGACATAAAGATTGATATATTGGACCATGTTGTTCCAACACCGGAAGTGTTCCGGAGAGTATCGGATAAAACCGGAGTGTCGGAGGGTTACCGGAACCCCCTGGAAGGTTAATGGGCCACCATGGGCCCTAGAGGAGAGAGGGACGGCTAGGAGGTGGCGCGCGCCCCCCTAGTACGAATTAGACAAGGGGTGGGGTCGGCGCCCCTCTCCTTCCTTCTCTCCTCTTCCTTCTTCCTTCTCCTCCTTATTGGACTAGGAAAGGGTGGAAACCTACTCCTACTAGGAGTAGGATTCCTCCCCCTTGGCTCGCCCCATGTAGGCCGGCCTCCTCCTCCCTACCTCCTTTATATACATGGGGAGGGGGCAGCCCATAGACACACAAGTTGATTTCTTAGCCGTGTGCGGTGCCCCCCTCCACAATTACACACCTCGATCATATTAGCGTAGTGCTTAGGCGAAGCCCTGCGTCGGTAACTTCATCAACACCATCACCACACCGTCATGCTGATGAAACTCTCTCTCGGCCTCAACTAGATCAAGAGTTCGAGGGATGTCACTGAGCTGAACGTTTGCAGAACGCGGAGGTGCCATGCGTTCGGTACTTGATCGATTGGATCGTGAGGACGTTTGACTACATCAACCGTGTTACTAAACGCTACCGCTTTCGGTCTACGAGGGCACGTGGACACACTCTCCCCGCTTTTTCTTATGCTTCTCCTAGATAGATCTTGCATGATCGTAGGAATTTTTTTGAAAAACTAAGTTCCCCAACAGTGGCATCATGAGCCACGTCTATGCGTAGATGATATGCACGAGTTGAACACAAAGAGTTGTGGGCGATAATAGTCATACTGCTTACCAGCATGTCATTCTTTGATTCGGAAGTATTGTTGGATGAAGCGGCCTAGAACGACATTACATGACCGCGTTCATGAGACTGGTTCTACCGCCGTGCTTCGCACACAGGTGGCTAGTGGGTGTCTGTTTCTCCAACTTTAGTTGAATCGAGTGTGACTACGCCCGGTCCTTGTGAAGGTTAAAACAACACACTTGACAAAAAGTCATTGTGGTTTTGATGCATAGGTAAGAACGGTTCTTGATAAGCCCATAGCAGCCACGTAAAACTTGCAACAACAAAGTAGAGGACGTCTAACTTGTTTTTGCAGGGCATGTTGTGATGTGATATGGTCAAGATGTGATGAGTTATACATTACTGTATGAGATGATCATGTTTTGTAAATTATCGGCAACCAGCAGGATCCTTATGGTTGTCTCTTTATTGTATGAATTGCGAAGGCCATGTAATTGCTTTACTTCATCACTATGAGTTAGCGATAGTAGTAGTAGCAATAGTTGGCGAGACGACCACGACGCTATGATGAAGATCATGGTGTCAAGCCGGTGACGATGGAGATCATGACGATGCTTTGGAGATGGAGATCAAAAGCATAAGATGATGATGGCCATATCATGTCACATATTTTGATTGCATGTGATGTTTGTCTTATTTTGCTTAGTACGGCGGTAGCATTATAAGATGATCGCTTACAAAATTTCAAGGTACAAGTGTTCTCCCTGATTATGCACCGTTGCGACAGTTCGTCATGCCGAGACACCACGTGATGATCGGGTGTGATAAGCTCTACGTTCAAATACAACAGGTGTAAGACAGTTATGTACATGCATAATACTCGGGTTAAACTTGACGAGCCTAGCATGTACAGACATGGCCTCGGAACACTGGAGACCGAAAGGTCGAGCGTGAATCATATAGTAGATATGATCAACATAAGATGTTCACCATTGAAAACTACTCCATCTCACGTGATGATCGGACATGGTTTACTTGATTTGGATCACGTGATCATTTAGATGACTAGAGGGATGTCTATCTAAGTGGGAGTTCTTCAGTAATATGATTAATTGAACTTAAATTTATCATGAACTTAGTCCTGATAGTCTTTGCATATCTATGTTGTTGTAGATCAATGGCCTGTGCTACCGTTCCCTTGAATTTTAATGTGTTCCTAGAGAAGGCTAAGTTGAAAGATGATGGTAGCAACTACACGGACTGGGTCCGTAACTTGAGGATTATCCACATTGTTGCACAGAAGAATTATGTCCTTGAAGCAACGCTAGGTGACAGGCCTGCTGCAGGAGCAACTCCGGACGTTATGAACGTCTGGCAAGCTCGTTCTGATGACTACTCGATAGTTCAGTGTGCCATGCTTTACGACTTAGAATCGGGACTTCAAAGACGTTTTGAACGTCGTGGAGCATATGATATGTTCCAAGAGTTGAAATATTTCAAGCAAATGCCCGAATTGAGAGATATGAAGTCTCCAATAAGTTATATAATTGCAAGATGGAGGAGAACAGTTCTATCAGTGAACACTTACTCAGAATGTCTGGGTACTACAATCACATGACGCTCGCGATTGCTGGACTGTGCAGGTCACTATCCTTCACAGTAATGATTGGAACGATTTGCTTCCTGAGGTCTTGCCCGCTGATGAGGAACCCCCTCCCTTGGATGGTAACCCACACCCCCAGTTCGGGCCTGAGCTAACTGCAGAACAACTATACCAGCAGCAGGTTCATAACTGGCTGGTTCAGAATGCAGCGCCACAACCTGCCAACCCTGGTCCAAATGGAGTTGCTGCTAATCCCAATCAGGTGAATAATGGTTGGGGTGTTTGGCCTGCTCCTCCGGCTCCGCCGGCGCTTGCACTTCCACCTCACCTTGTCAATTTCCAAGCATGGCTGGCTGCCCAAGGACTCATTGTTCAGCATGGCATTGTTCCTGAAAATAACACTTCTGATAGCCCAACTGAAGCCTGGAACGATTCCATTACAGTTTCTGATGACAGCAGTTTAGATGCTTCTGATGATTTGGTCTTGGTTGTGCTTCCCCACCAGCCGCAACACCTGACGGAGCAACCTCAGACCCAAGATCACCTTGACATTTCTTTCACTCTGCACCAGCGTGGAATACAGTTTGCCCTGTCTAATCAAGGAAATGATCTTATGTCTATGCTCATTGCTAAACCTGTCCCCCGCCAGCAGCTCAATATGGTTGTGTTCAATGCTCTGCGTCCCTTAATTGCTACTATTGGGCCTTGGAGGCACAACTATGGCATGCGTGACACCTCTGCTGAAGTTTCTGTTCATGTGGATTCCACTCCTTCAGGCTTACATTTCTCTCAGATTGTTGCCCCTAACACCACAACCTCTTCAGTGGTCATTTATGAGCTGCCCGATGAGGTGGAACCCCCTGCTCCTTTGGAAGTTCTCCTCTCTAGCAATGATCATGTGAATGTTGCTCAACTAGCTCCTGAAGCCAATCACTTTGCTGCCACGAACTCTGATGGATTGGGCCTTGCTTCTGTTGAGCTGGCTTTGGTTCCTACTGGCCCTCCTCTAACCCGTGGTCGTCATCCTCGTGTTGCAGCTCCAATCTCCGTGACTGAGGTTCGACGCAGCAATCGCATCAACAAGTACAATGGATTTCGTGTGCCTGCTACTTCTGATGCTCGAGTGGTGCCTTCCAAAGTCAAGCCTCGTGTGATCCCTTCAGCTGCCTCCTCCTCCACGGTCATGGATGATGCTCATACGACAATTCCTCCACCAACCCCTATGGCTACTCTTCAGGCAATTGGTGTGCACCGATGTGTTGTCCCTCCTCATGAGCTTACTACTGAAGCTCTGCTGGCTGCTCCACCCTCTCAGGTTGACTCTTGGTTCTTCTCAAGCAAGTAATCCTCAGGTTGATGAGGGGGGCGCTGATGCTCCATCTAGCTCTGCTTGATTGAGTTCTCCTCTTTATGACACTTTTGTGTTGCTGGAACGTTCTCTCATGGAACATTAGGGGTTTAAACTCTGAAGACAAGCAACTGGCTATTAATAATGCGATCAAGGCTAGTGGGTGTTCTATTGTCTACTTGCAAGAAACAAAAAAGACTTCTTTTGATTTAGCGTTTATCAAAACTTGTTGCCAGCCTCAGTTTGACTGCTTTGCTTATGTCCCCTCTCGTGGTGCTTCGGGCGGCCTTGTTACTATCTGGAAAAGTTCTATGTTTACGGGCACTGTTATGTCTTCTGAATCTTCTGCCTTGGTAGTTAACTTTGTCAGTACGCAGAGCCCAAAAAATTGGACCCTGGCCAACATTTATGGTCCTTGCATGGGTGAGGAACGTGATATCTATACCAATTGGCTTTTTGAGCTTGATATCCCGAACACAAGTGATTGCCTTCTTCTTAGCGATTTCAATTATATCCGAGCACCTGATAATCGTAATAAACCGGGCGGTAGCATTTCGGACATGGCCACTTTCAATGACTTTATACGCTCACCAAACTTAATTGAACTCCCTACTAAAGGCCGTGCATACACATGGAGTAATATGCAGCAAGACCCCCTATTAGAACAACTGGATTGGTTTTTTACCTCACTGCATTGGACTAATGTATATCCCAAGACGCTTGTTAAACCCCCTCGGTAAGCCGATCTCTGATCATATACCTTGTGGTGTCTCCATTGAGACCAAGATCCCCAGAAGCAAACTTTTTTGCTTTGAGCTTTTCAGGATCCTGCACCGAAGTTTCATGGATTTGGTAGAAGCTACTTGGTCAAAACCAACTCATTCAACAAATGCATCAACTAATCTCTGCCGCAAATTTAAAGCTCTTCGATACGCTCTAAAAAACTGGAGTAAGCACATCTCTCGCCTCTCCATTGCTATTCAGAACTGCATTATAACCCTAGCTGAGCTTGATGAACTGGAGAATAAACGAGCACTGACGATCCCTGAGACTAATTTTCGCAAGATTCTCAAGAAACATCTCCTACGTCTCCTTCACTACCAAAATCAATAATGGAAAAAATGGTGTACAATCCGTTGGATCAAGTTCGGAGATGAAAACACACAAAAATTCAAGCAGTGGCCACCGAGCATTATCGTAGAAACAACATTGCTTGCCTCCGTGGTGAAGATGGGATCCAAGTTGATGATCACCCGGGAAAAGAAGCCCTTCTGTTCCAAACTTATAAAGGGTGATTGGGTACGACAACACACTCTGAAATGAGATTTGACCTACCTGCCATCATCCAAAGAGCTTCCTGTCTAGATCATCTTACTGACCCATTTACGCATACTGAAATTGATGATGTGCTGAAAGAGATGCCCGCTGATCGAGCCCCTGGTCTGGATGGTTTTAGTGGCGCTTTTCTCAAGGCTTGCTGGCCCATCATAAAACATGACTTCTGCATTCTTTGCTCCCAGTTCCACGATGGCACGCTTGATCTCACAAGTATCAATGATGGACTAATCACTCTCATTCCTAAGGTGCCCTCTCCTGAGTTAGTAAATGATTACCGCCGGATCACACTTCTCAATTGTTGCCTCAAGTTGACAACTAAGTTGCTGGCCAATCGTCTCCAATGTATCATCCTCCAACTTGTACACCGCAACCAATATGGATTCATCAAAGGACGTACCATACAGGATTGTTTGGCTTGGTCGTTCCAATACATCCATCAGTGCCAGGCTTCTAAAAAGAAGATCATTTTGCTAAAACTGGACTTTGCCAAAGCATTTGATACTATCAACCATGAAGCTATGATTACGATCATGTGCCATATGGGGTTTAATGAAAAATGGCTTGGATGGATCAAAACCATCTTCGGCTCTGGCCGCTCTTCGGTGTTGCTAAACGGTGTGCCAGGTTGACAATTTCATTGTCATAGTGGAGTTCGTCAAGGGACCCACTCTCTCCACTCATATTTGTGCTTTCTGCGGATCTACTCCAGGCTGCTATCAATGATGCTTTCCGACAGGGAAAATTTGACCTACCCTTCCCATGTGACACGATGACCGACTACCCGGTTATTCAATGCGCTGACGACACCATTCTTGTCCTGCCGGCGTGCGCCCGTCAAATCTCCCTCATCAAAGAGATTCTCACCGATTATGCCACCTCGATTGGGGTCAAAATCAACTTTCACAAATCCACATTGATACCAATTAACTTGGATGAATCTGAGACCAGTGCCCTGGCCAACATTTTTGGTTGTTCGGTTGGCCGTATGCCCTTCACTTACCTCGGGCTCCCTCTTGGGACTTCAAAACCGACTGTTCTAGATCTCATGCCCATTGTTTGCAGTTTTGAACGTCGTCTCACCCCAACTATTGCTATGATGTCGTACGGGGGCAAGCTCTCTTGGCTTAATGCCACGTTCATGTCCTTGCTGATCTATGTCATGTGCACCCTGCAAATTCCTCCCAAGATTCTTGGCATGCTTGACAAAATAAGACGGTGATGCCTTTGGACCAAAAAAACTGAACAAGGGGACAAGTGTAACTCTCTAGCTACCTAGGACATGGTTTGCAAACCAAAAAAGAGTGGAGGGCTTGGAGTGATCAACCTAAAAATTCAAAATGAGGCTCTCCTCCTGAAATATTTGCACAAATTCTACAACAAGAAGGATATCCCATGGGTCAACTTGATCTGGAATGCATACTACTCTGATAAAATTCCCCACGCCTCCGGCCCCGTTGGTTCATTTTGGTGGCGTGACATTCTCAAACTCATGCCTAAATTTCGTGGGATTTCCAAAGTTCTGGTGGTGGATGGTTCGACAGCCCTTTTTTGGAAAGATCGTTGGCCGGACAACATCATACAAGATTCTCACCCTCGGGTTTTCTCGTTTGCGCTGCATGAAGACATCTCTGTCAAACATTTCTTGGAGAGCACGGCACTGCATGAAAACTTCCATCTACCACTCACACCTCAAGCCCTTGATGAACTGCGGGATCTCAGAACTCTCTCCTTGCAAACCAACCTGGCTACCTCGACCTCTGACATCTGGTTATATCTTTGGGGTAAGATAGACTGCAAGGCGTCCGACTACTACAAATTTTGCTTTCAAGACACTAGAGCCCACCCCACCTTCAACCTGCTTGGGCTATCTAAGTGTACAATGAAGCTCAAGGTATTTCGGCGGCTGCTCTTCCATTACCGTCTCAACACGCGCAACATGCTAAAAAGACGCCATTACAACATTGGAAATAACTTTCACTGTCTCCTTTGCGGCCAACACATCGAAGAGACAGTTGATCATATGATATTCACATGCTCTTTCAGTCGTGCCTACTGGGGCAGACTGCAAATCACATGGCCCACATTCACCTCGCAGCTGGAGGTCGTCAGCACGATCAAGGCAGCCTGGCCCAACCAACTCTTTGTGGAAATCTTTATTACCGCTGCCTGGAGCCTGTGGAAGGAAAGGAACAACAAACACTTCAGGGGTGGCCCCCTCCATTCGATCCTCGCTAGATAGATTCATAAAAGACTTCGGTCTTCTTCAACACAGGGTAAAAGAGGCACATATTGCCTCTGTGCTTGACTTTTGTAATTCTCTCCTGTAACTTCTTCTAGTCAACCTCCACCACCCCCCTCTTTGTATATACTACCCCCCACCATGTAAACCTTTACTTATATGTGAGTAATACAAAAACAGTAGGAGCCTCTCCTACTGTCTTCTCTGTCAAAAAAAACTAGGATGCAAAGTTGATGAAGATAGTGTTATTGATAGAGTTCTACAATCACTGCCACCAAGCTATAAAGGCTTCCTGATGAACTATAATATGCAAGGGATGCAGAAGACTATTCCCGAGCTCGTCGCTATGCTCAAAGCTGCGGAGGTAGAAATCAAAAAGGAGCATCAAGTGTTGATGGTTAACAAGACCACTAGTTTCAAGAAAAAGGTCAAGGGAAAGAAGGGGAACTTCAAGAAGAATAGCAAGCCAGTTGCTACTCCCGCGAAGAAACCCAAGTCTGGAGCCAAGCCTGAAAATGAGTGCTTCTACTACAAAGGGACTGGACACTGGAAGCGGAACTGCCCCAAGTATTTGGCGGATAAGAAGGATGACAAAGTGAACGAAGGTATATTTGATATACATGTTATTGATGTGTACCTTACTAATGCTCGTAGTAGCACCTGGGTATTTGATACTGGTTCGGTTGCTAATATTTGTAACTCAAAACAGGGGCTACGGATTAAATGATGATTAGCTAAGGACGAGGTGATAATGCTCGTGGGAAATGATTCCAAAGTCGATGTGATCACCGTCGGTATGCTACCTCTACATCTACCTTCGGGATTAGTTTTAGACCTAAATAATTGTTATTTGGTGCCAGCATTGAGCATGAACATTATATCTGGATCTTGTTTGTTGCGAGATGGTTATTCATTTAAATCGGAGAATAATGGTTGTTCTATTTATATGAGTAATATCTTTTATGGCCATGCACCCTTGATGAATGGTCTATTTTTGTTGGATCTCGAATCGTAGTGCTACACATATTCATAATATTGAAGCCAAAAGATGCAAAGTTCATAATGATAGTGCAACTTATCTCTGGCACTACCATTTAGGTCATGTTGTTGTAAAGCGCATGAAGGAACTCCATGCTAATGGACTTTTGGAATCCCTTGATTATGAATCAGTTGGTGCTTGCGAACCATGCCTCATGGGCAAGATGATTAAAACTCCGTTCTCCGGAACAATGGAGCGAGCAACTAACTAATTGGAAATCATACATACTGATTTATGCGGACCAATGAGTGTTGAGGCTCGCGGCGGGTGTCGTTATTTTCTGACCTTCACAGATGATTTGAGAAGATATGGGTATATCTACTTGATGAAGCACAAGTCTGAAACATTTGAAAAGTTCAAAGAATTTCAGAGTGAAGTAGAGAATCATCGTAACAAGACAATGAAGTTTCTATGATCTGATCGTGGGGGCGAATATTTGAGTTATGAGCTTGCTCTTCATTTGAAACAATGTGGAATAGTTTCACAATTCATGCCACCTGGAACACCAAAGCGTAATGGTGTGTCAAAACGTCGTAACCGTACTTTATTAGATATGGTACGATCTATGATGTCTCTTAGCAATTTACCACTATCGTTTTGGGTTTTTCTTTAGAGACAGCTTCATTCACGTTAAATAGGGTACCGTCTAAATCCGTTGAGACGACGCCTTATGAACTATGGTTTGGCAAGAAACCCAAGTTGTCGTTTCTTAAAGTTTGGGTCTGCGATGCTTATGTGAAAAAACTTCAACCTGATAATCTCGAACCCAAGTCGGAGAAATGTGTCTTCATAGGATACCCAAAGGCGACTGTTGGGTACACCTTCTATCACAGATCCAAAGGCAAGATATTCGTTTCTAAGAATGGATCCTTTCTAGAGAAGGAGTTTCTCTCGAAAGAAGTGAGTGGGAGAAAAGTAGAACTTGATGAGGTAATTGTACCTTCTCCCTAATTGGAGAGTAGTTCATCACAGAAATTAGTTCCAGTGATTCCTACACCAATTAGTGAGGAAGCTAATGATGATGATCATGAAACTTCAGACCAAGTTACTACTGAACCTCGTAGGTCAACCAGAGTACATTCCGCGCCAGAGTGGTACAGTAAACCGGTTCTAGAAGTCATGTTACTAGACCATGATGAACCTATGAACTATGAGGAAGCGATGATGAGCCCAGATTCCACAAAATGGCTTGAGGCCATGAAATCTGAGATGGGATCCATGTATGAGAACATAGTGTGGACTTTGGTTGACTTGCTCTATGATCTGCAAGCCATTAAAAATAAATGGATCTTTAAGAGGAAGACTGACGCCGATGGTAATGTTACTGTCTACAAAGCTCGACTTGTTGCGAAAGGTTTTCGACAAGTTCAAGGAGTTGAATACGATGAGACTTTCTCACCCGTAGCGATGCTTAAGTTCTTCCGAATCATGTTAGCAATTGCCGCATTTTATGATTATGAAATCTGGCAAATGGATGTCAAAACTGCATTCCTTAATGGATATCTCAAAGAAAAGTTGTATATGATGCAACCAGAAGGTTTTGTCGATCCTAAAGGTGCTAACAAAGTGTGCAAACTCCAGCGATCCATCTATGGACTGGTACAAGCATCTCTGAGTTGGAATATACGCTTTGATGAGGTGATCAAAGCATATGGTTTTATACAGACTTTTGGAGAAGCCTGTATTTCCAAGAAAGTGAGTGGGAGCTCTGTAGCATTTCTGATATTATATGTGGATGACATATTGCTGATTGGAAATGATGTTGAATTTTTGGATGGCATAAAAGGATACTTGAATAAGAATTTTTCAATGAAAGACCTCGGTGAAGCTGCTTATATATTAGGCATCAAGATCTGTAGAGATAGATCAAGACGCTTAATTGGACTTTCACAAAGCACATACCTTGATAAAGTTTTGAAGAAGTTCAAAATGGATCAGTCAAAGAAAGGTTTCTTGCATGTGTTACAAGGTGTGAAGTTGAGTAAGACTCAATGCCTGACCACTCCAGAAGATAGAGAAAAAATGAAAGTCATTCCCTATGCTTCAGCCATAGGTTCTATCATGTATGCAATGTTGTGTAGCGGACCTGATGTGTGCCTTGCTATAAGTCTAGCAGGGAGGTACCAAAGTAATCCAGGAGTGGATCACTGGACAACAGTCAAGAACATCCTGAAGTACCTGAAAAGGACAAAGGCTATGTTTCTCGTTTATGGAGGTGACAAAGAGCTCATCGTAAACGGTTACGTCGATTCAAGCTTTGACACTGATCCGGATGACTCAAAGTCACAAACCGGATACATATTTTTGTT
Source organism: Secale cereale (assembly GCA_902687465.1). Taxonomy (NCBI): domain Eukaryota; kingdom Viridiplantae; phylum Streptophyta; class Magnoliopsida; order Poales; family Poaceae; genus Secale; species Secale cereale. The sequence continues at coordinate 364,356,711 of LR738715.1, forward strand.
GAACAGTGGAGCTGTCAGTTGGTGCAGTTCCAAGCAGAGCGTCGTGGCGGGATCTACGTGTGATGCGGAGTACATAGCTGCTTCAGAAGCAGCAAATGAAGGAGTCTGGATGAAGGAGTTCATATCTGATCTAGGTCTAATACCTAGTGCATCGGGTCCAATGAAACTCTTTTGTGACAACACTCGAGCAATAGCCTTGGTGAAGGAATCCATGTTTCACAAGAGAACCAAGCACATCAAGAGACGCTTCGACTCCATCCGCGATCAAGTCAAGGAGGGAGACATAGAGATTTGTAAAATACATACGGATCTGAATGTCGCAGACCCACTGACTAAGCCTCTTCCACGAGCAAAACATGATCAGCACCAAGATTCCATGGGTGTTAAAATCATTACTATGTAATCTAGATTATTGACTCTAGTGTAAGTGGGTGACTGGAGGAAATATGCCCTAGAGGCAATAATAAAGTTGTTATTTATATTTCCTTGTATATCATGATAAATGTCTTTTATTCATGCTAGAATTTTATTAACCGGAAACTTGATACATGTGTGAATACATAGACAAAATAGAGTGTCCCTAGTATGCCTCTACTAGACTAGCACGTTAATAAAAGATGGTTTTGTTTCCTAACCATAGACATGTGTTGTCATTTGATCAATGGGATCACATCATTAGGAGAATGACGTGATGGACAAGACCCATCAGTTAGCTTAGCACTATGATAGTTTAGTTTTACTATTATTCCTTTCTTCGTGGCTTATACATGTTCTTCTGACTATAAGATTATTTAACTCCTGAAAATTGGAGGAACGCCTTGTGTGCTATCAAACATCACAACATAACTGGGTGATTATAAAGATGCTCTACAGGTGTTTCCGAAAGTGTTTGTGGTGTTGGCATAGATCAAAATTAGAATTTGTCACTCCGAGTGTCGGAGAGGTATCTCTGGGCCCTCTCGGTCATACACATCGTAATAAGCCTTGCAAGCAAACAACTAATGAGTTAGTCACGAGATGATTTATTACGGAATGAGTAAAGAGACTTGACGATAACGAGATTGAACAAGGTGTAATGATACCGATGATCGAATCTCGGGCAAGTAACATACCGATGACAAAGGGAATAATGTATGTTGTTATGCGGTTTAACCGATAAAGATCTTCGTAGAATATGTAGGAACCAATATGAGCATCCAGGTTCCGCTATTGTAATTAACCGGATATGAGTCTCGGTCATGTCTACATAGTTCTCGAACCCATAGGGTCTGGACGCTTAACGTTCGATGAGGATCGGTATTATGAGTTTATGTGTTTTGATGTACTGAAGGTTGTTCGGAGTCCCGGATGAGATCATGGACATGACACCGGAAGTGTTGCGGAGAGTTTTGGATAAACCGGAGTGCCAGGGTTACCGGAACCCCCCCGGGAGGTTAATGGGCCACAATGGGCCCTAGAGGAGAGAGGGTCGGCTAGGAGGTGGCGCGCGCGCCCCCCTAGTCTGAATTGGACAAGGGGTGGGGGTGGCACCCCCTCCTTCCTTCTCTCCCCTTCCTCCTTCCTTCTCCTCCTTGTTGGACTAGGAAAGGGTGGAAACCTACTCCTACTAGGAGTAGGACTCCTCCCCCTTGGCGCACCCCATGTAGGTCGACCTCCTCCTCCCTCCCTCCTTTATATACATGGGGAGGGGGCACCCCATAGACACACAAGTTGATTTCTTAGCCGTGTGCGGTGCCCCCCTCCACAGTTACACACCTCGGTCATATTGTCGTCGTGCTTAGGAGAAGCCATGTGTCGGTAACTTCATCAACACCGTCACCACACCATCATGCTGATGAAACTCTCCCTCGGCCTCAACTGGATCAAGAGTTCGAGGGACGTCACCGAGCTGAACGTGTGCAGATCGCGTAGGTGCCGTGCATTTGGTACTTGATCAGTTGGATCACGAAGACGTTCGACTACATCAACCGCGTTACTAAACGCTTCCGCTCTCGATCTATGAGTGTACGTGGAAACACTCTCCTTGTTCATTGCTATGCTTCTCCTAGATAGATCTTGCGCGATCGTAGGATTTTTTTTTGAAATACTACGTTCTCCAAAATGTATTTCTTCAATAGGCGGTAAATTCTTAACATCTATAGCTTTAATACCTTTTTCCTTCATTGATTTCTTTGCCTCTTGCATATCTTTAGGACTGAGAAATAGAACGCCTCTTTTTTTCGGAGTTGGCTTTAGAGTTGGTTCGGGAAGAGTCCAATCATTATCACTGCTCAATATATTATTCAATAATTTTTCAGCTTGCTCAACAGTTCGTTCCCTGAAAACACTACCAGCACAACTATCAAGGTGGTCCCTAGAAGCATCAGCTAGTCCATTAGAAAAGATATCAAGTATTTCATTTTTCTTGAGAGGATGATCAGGCAAAACATTAAGTAATTGGAGAAGCCTCCCCCAAGCTTGTGCGAGACTCTCTTCTTCAATTTGCACAAAATTAAATATTTCATGTAAGGTGGCTTGTTTCATATGAGCAGGAAAATATTTTGCAGAGAAGTAATAAATCATATCCTGGGGACTACGCACACAACCAGGAGCAAGAGAATTGAACCGCAACTTAGCATCAGCCTTTAATGAGAAAGGAAACAACTTAAGAATAAAGTACTAGCGAATTTTTCCTCGTGAGCAAATAGGGTGGCTATATCATTCAGTTTAGTAATATGTGCCAAAACGGTTTCAGATTCATAACCATGAAAAGGATCAGATTCAAGCAAAGTAATCAATTTAGGATCGACAGAGAATTCATAATCCTTATCAGTAACACGAATAGGTGAAGTAGAAGATTCAGGATCATATTGCACTCTAGCATTCAAAGATTTTTCTTCCACTTGTGTAGTAATTTATTAAGATCATTCCTATCCTTACAAGCAAGAAAATCTCTAGCTACATATCCTTCCATAACATATCCCTCGAGCATAACAGACAATTCATATTTAGGAGAACAAGATTTGACAGGAGTTTCAAAGTTTTCAGTTTCAATAATTTCATCAGTTTTGAAAATATCATCATCTTTAGCATAATCAATAGTTCTAGCTCTAGCAAAATGTTCATCAAGTAATTCTCCCAGTGCAACTGAGGGAGTCCTGGATAGAGGGGTCCTCTGGAGGACACATAACTCTTGGTGGGCCGGACCGGTGGGCCGTGAAGATCATAGTCGAAGATCATCTCTCGTATCCGGATAGGACTCCTATATTCATGTAATGGCAAGTTTTAGGTTCGGGTGCAATCTTTCCTTACTCTGCAAGATGGTATGTACAAAACCTAGGCCCCTCCGGTGTGTATATAAACCGGAGGGTTTAGTCTGTAGAGGCTAGCAGAGAATCTCAAATCCTCATAGGCTAGACTTTAGGGTTTAGCCATTACAATCTCGAGGTAGATCAACTCTTGTATTCATATTCATCCATATTAATATAGTACGGAGTAGGGTATTACCTCGATCGAGAGGGCCTGAACCTGGGTAAACATCGTGTCCCCAGTCTCATGTTACCATCGATCCTCAGACTCATAGTTCGGGACCTCCTACCCGAGATCCGCCGGTTTTGACACCGGCATTGGTGCTTTCATTAAGAGTTCCACTATGTCGTCGACGGAAGGACTGATGGATCGTGTCATCAACAACGATGGGAACACTTAGGGAATCTTCCCTCCTAGACAACTCTTCGTGTTCGACGGCTTCGCGCTACGCGCCAACACTGAAGGCCATCTTGAGCAGATTGAGAGCTACACCCCTGGCCATCAAGTCAGATTCAGAAGTCTAAACTACGTTGCTGATATCCGCGGAGACTTGATCTTCACCGGATTCGAGCCAGCAGCAACCTCTCTCTGCCTTCACGATGAACATGACTTAGCTCTGTCATCGGATCAGGAAATAGCACCTGCAACAGTTCCTGCCCTAGATCCAGAACAGACCGCGCCACCCGAGCACGGGAAGCTCAACCCGGCCACGAAACCCGCGGACTCCACGGCGTTGGAGCCGCACACAAACCCAACTTTAGACGAGGTCTGTGTCATCGAAACCTGGACCTAACTCCGGTCTCGGATTCCGAATCAGACGCATCTACGCCCTTCAAGCCACATCGGGCGTCAATCGCCGAATTCAGTGATGTGGATATCTTCCAGCACTCACCCTTTGTCGACATGCTAAGGTCGTTAAGATCCCTCTCCTTAGATGGGGACACACAGCCACATTGTATCCGGTTCGAACCTGAGGCTGATGGAGAATTTTGCTCCCCACCCACCACCCACTTGGTAGCCACGATTGAAGATCTAACCGATCCACTTGACTATGCTTCCGAAGATTTCAAAGGGATGGACCTCGAAATCGAAGCGGATCCATATCAAAGCCGGCCCGTCACCGGGCGGTGGACAGCTACGTCTTCATACGACGTGTACATGGTGGATACACCTAAGCAGGCGGAGAGTGACGGCGAAAACAATCCCGGAGAGGAAAAGCCCGTCGAAAAACCTCCCAAACATTGGCGTCCAAAGTGCCGAACCAAATACCGTAAAGAAAAATATAGCAACATCGTCACTAACGACGATAATATTCCGAAACAAGCCGAAGACCCCGCAGACCAAGTGATGGAGCAGGAGGAGCGAGAGGACACCGAGCAGAGTCCGAAGCTGCTGTCTGATGACAGCGATGCCGAAGACGGTAACTACGAACCGGTCTCCGAAGAAGAGGATAGCCTGGATGAGGATGAATATACCGTCCTAGAAGAACCCTCTGAACAAAAACGCTTCCATCGGCGGCTTATTGCCACCGCAAGGAGCCTGAAAAAGCAGCAGAGACAGCTTCGAGCAGCACAGGACACACTCAATGATATATGGAACGAGGTGCTAGACGCCGAACAAAAGCATGGCTATAATGGCCAAACCAAAGGCTATCACAAGCGTAAACAGCTGACTGAATTCGACGACGAGGCCGTCGCGCCCGTCCTGGCGAAGAATAACACCACCGACAAGCCGGATCGAACACCTCGTGGACGGGACAGAGTTGCTAGCAATGGCATACACAAGCCCGCACCACCACCCCGTAAAGAAAAGGAGGGTGCGGCTCAAGTCCGAAAACACGATCTGCATGAGGACCTGAAGAAAAAAAGCTTGCAAGACCAGGTCTATCTACGGACCTAGGAACTGGGCTCCCGCACGGGACGGCGGCTATCAAGCCAATCGCGCCTGTGACATACCAGTTCCGGGTCATAACCGAACATCACAACCATCGGATATACGCCACGATATAGCAAAATACGGAGGTGCCGCACACCCTCTGTGCTTCACCGATGAGCTGCTGGATCATGACTTTCCAGAAGGGTTTAGACCCGTGAATATCGAAGCGTACCATGGAACGACGGATTGAGCCGTCTGGATAGAAGACTTTATTCTTCACATCCTCATGGCTCGAGGAGATGATCTCCACGCCATTAAATATTTACCCCTCAAGCTAAAAGGACCATCTCAGCACTGGCTAAACAGCCTCCCAGAGAACTCCATTGGGAGTTGGGAAGAACTTGAGGATGCTTTATGGGCCAATTTTCAAGGGACTTATGTCCGGCCCCCAGACGCTGACGATCTAAGTCACATCATCCAACAACCCGGGGAGTCATCCTGCAAGCTTTGGAATTGGTTTCACACTAATAAGAACCAAATCGTCGACTGTCCGGACGCTGAAGCCTTAGCGGCATTCAAGCACAGTATCCCGGACGAATGGCTAGCCAGGCACCTTGGACAGGAAAAGCCGAGGACAATGGCAGCCCTAACTACACTCATGACTCGCTTTTGCGTGGGTGAGGATAGTTGGTTAGCTCGTAGTTGTACCAGTGACCCTGGAACATATGAAGTCAGGGACGGCAATGGAAAGCCACGACGTAACAAAAACAAACTTCAAAATGATACTGGAAGCCCCGATGATACAACGGTAAACGCTGGATTCAGTGGCTCTAGACCCGGTCAACGGAAGAAGCCATTTAAAGGCAACAGAGATGGTCCATCTAGTCTGGACCAAATATTAGATAGGCCCTACCAAATCCATGGCACCCCAGAGAAACCTGCCAACCACACCAACCGTAACTGTTGGGTCTTCAAGCAGGCCAGCAAGCTCAATGCCGAACATAAGGGCAAGGAGCCTCAGAGCGAAGACGAGGATGAGCATCGCCAGCCGAATGTAGGGGGACAGAAGAAATTTCCACCGGAGGTTAAAATAGTGAACATGATATATGCCACTCATATCCCAAAGAGGGAGCGCAAGCACGCACTCCGAGAAGTCTACGCCATTGAGTCTGTCACCCCCAAATTCAACCCGTGGTCGGCCTGTCCGATCACTTTCGATCACAGGGATCATCCGACTAGTATTCGTCATGGGGGTTCGGCTGCCCTAGTGCTCGACCCAATAATCGATGGATACCATCTAACCCGAGTCCTCATGGACCGCGGCAGTAGTCTCAATGTGATATATCAGACACTATCCGCAAGATGGGGATCGACCCATCAAGAATCAAGCCAAGAAGCACGACCTTTAAAGGAGTGACACCGGGCGTAGAAGCCCGCTGCACGGGCTCTATAACATTGGAGGTCGTATTTGGCTCTCCTGATGACTTTCGAAGCGAAGAATTGATCTTTGACATAGCTCCGTTCTGAAATGGCTATCATGCACTACTCGGAAGAACGGCCTTCGCCCCCTTTAATCCAGTCCCGCATTATGCCTATTTAAAGCTTAAAATTCCCGGACCACGTGGCGTCATCATGGTCAATGGAAATATGGAGCGCTCCCTCCGTACGGAGGAGGACACTGTGGCCTTAGCAGCCGAAGTCTAAAACAGCCTATTCAAGCCGGTCAATTTACCAATAGGGGACATAACTAAACGTGTCCGGCATACTGATGGGCCTCGAACCCCTCATTGGTTACCCCAAGTGGAAGGTGTAAGATGCAGTAAGTAGAAGTGTTTTCCCCTAGCAAAGATGCCAAGGATCGAATCCCCAGAGACTCCTAGGTTCAACAGGTAGGTGTCAACTGCTAACGGCGCAATTAGCAATCAACGTGGACCTGCACACAGATACAAATAACTTTGCTCCCAACGAGTACAGAGAGGTTGTCAATCTCTCCGGCCTTGTAGTTCACAAAGGGTCAAAAGCAATATGATAGTAGTGATAGATAGTATTTCGCAATAGTAAATAAAATAGCGAAAAGTAAATAGTGGATGTGATCAATGATGGTAATATGGACCGGGGTCTCGTGATGTTCACTAGTGATGTCTCTCTCCCAAAAGACGATAAAACAGCTATGTGAGGTAAACAAATTACAGCTGGGCAATTGACAGGACCACGAACGCAAACCAATGCTGACTACATTGCAAGAAAGGTTGAGGTTCAAAGCATGGGCGGTACGCCAAAGTAAGTAGACCGAAATCCATCAATATCTACTACTAATCATCCACCTTGAGATATCTATCCAGAACATCTCGCTGGTATTAAGTTGCGAGTCCCACCCATAGTGTAAACTCAATGCAACAGACAACTGCATTAAAAGAACTTTGCGTAAAGTAAACAATCCTTGCACCCGCGGGCGCAAGCACCGTTGTTTTCCCCCTTGTGGCAACAGCACATCCCCTAGACTCATGTTTCTGTCACTCAAGCAAGTCATCGAGGGGCATGAACCCACAATCGAGCATAACGTTCCCTCTTGGAGTCACTACCTATTACTCGGCCAAAGCAATAAATAACAACGGAGAACATGCAAGAATTACTTATGAACTAAAATATAAAAGAGGTGAATCAAATATATTACTCAAGATCAATCTGAACATAATCTCATAATCCATCGGATCCCAGCAAACTCAACATAGCAACAGCATAAGGATTACATAGGTGCCTCGATGATGTAGGGCAGCTCACGAGGACTAATTAGTGAAGCACAAGAACGGGAGGAGAACATCACATAGCTACTGGTCATGGACTCATGGTCCAAGGGAGACTACTCGCGAGTCATCCGGGAGGCGTCCATGGTGGTGGAGAAGCTCCCGGTGGTGATCCTCCCCTCTGGCAGGGTGCCGGGAAGAGTTCTCCTGGTGCTCCCGATCTTGGAAGCGGTGGCGGCGGCGGAACATAGATGGGATCGCGAAAAGAAGTCCTGTTTCGAGGGTTTCGGAGAGTCCTTTAAATATATGCCAAAGTAGGGCACCGGGGGGCTCTCGGGGGGCTGAGGCACCCCCCCGGCGCGGCGCAGGGGGGGGGCGCCCACAGGGCGCCCGGAGCCCCTGTGGCCCCCCAGGTTGCCCTTCGGACGCAGTGTTGTTTCCGGTTCGCTGATTTTTTATACAATTTTTCTGGGCAGTTCTCGAAACGTGAAAACCTGAAATACAAAAACAGCCGAAAACAGAAACTAGGACTGGGGTGCATTGGATTAGTAAGTTACTCCAAATATGATCAAAAGTGTATGGAAGTGTATGAATATCATAGCAATATCACCCAAAAGTGGCATGGAGCAAGCAGAAATTATAGATACGTTTTGGACGTATCAACATCCCCAAGCTTAATTCCTGCTCGTCCTCGAGTAGGTAAATGATAACAAGAATAATTTCTGTGGTGACATGCTATTAACCATATAAGACTTTCTCATAGTCATATGACAAAAGCTTACTGAGACAATGATTCTAAAGTAATTAAGTTGCCTCAAGAGAAAATCACAAATGACTGAAAGTTTTACAACATGAAACTGAAACATCAAAAAGATTTGCAATGAACATGATGTGCAAATATGATCAAGTGATATCTAGCTTGCCCCCTTTAGTGATGCAAAACATAAGTGCAGGGGCACCTTCAAGGTTTAAGTGATGACTAGATACAATCATTTCAGAATAAACGATATCACAATCATGCAAAAGACAATGCTACTTTGGGACAATGCACATTACACTCAGAATGACAATCATGCTCTCAGTAGTTGGTGCTTGAAGTGCTAGAGATTTTTATTTTGAAACATGGAAGCAATTGTGTCAACGGTAGTAGTACTTTATATGTGTCATGTATAAAACATCCTATAAGTTGCAAGCCTCATGCATCGAATACCAATAGTGCTCACTCCTTGTCCTAATTAGCTCGGATCCCCATGGGTTATCATTGCATTGCATATGTTTTAACCAAGTATCAAAAAGGGGTACATCTATGCCACCTGTACAAAGGTCCAAGGAGATAGATCGCATTTGATTTCTCGTTTTTGATAGATCTCAACTTGAGGACATCCATACCGGGACAACATAGAAAATAGATGATGGACTCCTCTTTCATGCATAAGCATATTCTCATGAGAGATTGAGGATTAAGGTCCAAGCTAAAACTTCCACCATGATGCATGGCTTTGGTTGGCGGCCCAATGTTCTTCTCTAACAATATGCATATTAATTCAACCCACGGTAAATCACCCTTACTTCAGACAAGACGAACATGCATAGCAACTCACATGATATTCAACAAAAGTGTGACAGTTGATGGCGTCCCCAGAAACATGGTTACCGCTCAGCAAGCAACTCATAAGAAATAAGATACATAGGCAACATATTCTTTACCACAATAGTTTTTAGGCTACTTTCCCATGAGCTATGTATTGCATGGTTAATTTGCTTAGTGCAGGTGTAGGTTAGCAAAAGACTGGGAGAGACCAACTAAGAGAGCCATGACGGTCATAATCATGCAGAGCGATAAAGCAATATTGAATCAGGCATGGTAGTTATATCGCTACTTAGAAATAAAAGATCATCAAGGCTTGACAGACTTTCTTTACAGTCTTGAATATGCGTGAGCATAAGCCAAGTCAATCAAAATAAATTCTCGAAGGAAGATATTACTAAACCATACCACATCATAGGCAAACAAACCAAGTTGGTACTCCAATGACATATTGGGAACCCCCCAGCTATTCGAGATTAACCAAAAGAAAACCTGAACTACTAAGCACCATCATGAAAGTAGCATCTTTATCATAGACACATTAACCCATGCAACGGAAGCAAACTCTCTTAATAAGGTGAGCATGGTAATTAAAGAGAGTTCAAGCAACCAACTAAATAAAATCTCTTGAAAAGATAAGCATGAATACTAAGAGCAAAGCACGATAGTAGCTATTTAAAGACAAAGAACACACACAGCATAGATAGACATGAAAATTCTATGTAATGTTCTAGGTAGAAGTGGAGCGTGTTTCTCTCCCACATAAAGGAATGCTGGGTTCCAACTCGTTATGAAAAACTAAAAAGAAAACTAAAAGCAAGACGCTCCAAGCATAGCACATAACACATGAAGTGATAAAAATATAGCGAAACGAAAGACGAACTGATAATGTCGATGGAGAAGGGGATGCACGGGGGCATCGCCAAGCTTAGACGCTTGAGTCTCCTTGAATATTTCTTGGGGGTGCACGGGGGCATCCCCAAGCTTGAGCGCTTGACACTCCTGAATCTTTTTATCATCTTCTCTCGCACACTTGAAAACTCCCTTCATACATAACTCATCATAATCTGATTAGCGAGGTTAGTACCCTTAATAAAATAATTATACCTTGCTGGAAATAAGGATATTCTTGAAGTTCTACTGTTTCTCAAGATTGCCAAAAGGTTTTTGCAAAGAAAAAGAAAGTTCTCAGTTTGCAAAGTGAAGGTAAGGCAAAACAGGACAGAATCTGTGAAAAACAGAACAGCAGGCAGTAATTGACCTGTTCGGTATACTTCTGCAACTCAAATCAAAAAACTCAGAACTGACGCACGAAAGACAATTATATAGAGAACGCTGTCGAAAATATTCAGACCAAAAAGATGATCTGGTGATTTTATACGAATTTTTCTATCCAAGGACAGAATCTGTTTCCTGGACAGCACCTCACAACTTTTGAACTTCCTAGCAATCAGAGGCTATACTTGGCACAAATATGAAAAGTAAAGATACAATGATGATGCTACAGCAGTAAACAACATCAAGACACAACAAAAGCAAAAAAATTATTCATGTGGGCTGCCTCCCAAAAGCGCTTTCTTTTATGCCTTTAAGCTAGGCATAATGCATAGATCAAGTTGTATCAATTGAACCATCATCAAGATCATCAAAAAGCTCTTCAATAATACAACTAGTCTTAAGAGGACTCTCAAATAAAGGCCTCATAGAGATACATCTAGGTAGAAGACCAAAAGGATAAAAGTCAAGGGAAGATTCATTTATAAATTCATCAACGATAGGTGTTTCTTCCAAAGTCTTTACAGTTTCAACCCCTTTGGCAGTAGGTGGATTACTTTTAGAACGGGGAGCCTTTGGAACGTGAACGAACTTAGGCTCCCTCTTTGCCGGAGTTTCTACCTTTTCGGTTTTGATCGAGGAGAAAGTAGTTCCTAAGGTATCAAATATTTCCTCAATCTTGTCCATCCTAGAAGAGTCAGAATCATGGAATTTGACGTTCTCCAAAATTTTGAAAATTTTATGCATGGAGCTATCAAGTCTATTCAAATTCCCTTGGATCTTTCGATCCCACTCATATTAGTGCTTGGCATCTCTAGCTCTAGTTTTTCAAGTTTTTTCATAATGTGAGCTAGGGTGATGTCCTCTCGAATGCTAACAACAGGGGGACTCCCAACAAGATTTTCAATAATACTAAGAGACTCCCAAACTGGGGCCTCTAGGAAATTTCCATTGATAGCAGTATCTAGAATAAACCTATTCCAAGGAGTAATTCCGACATAAAAATTTCTAAGCAAGATAGTAGTAGGTTGCTTCTTGGTGGCTCTTTTTTGTGAATCATTAATTCTATACCAAGCATCTTTCAAACTCTCCCCACCTCTTTGTTTAAAGGTGAGAACTTCTGCCTCGTCAAAGACAAAAGGACACGACATAATGATAACTAAAGAACAAGATAACTATTTTTGTGATTTTCGATAAGAGGAACTAAAGAAAAAATGAAAAGTAAACTAACAAGACTAAAAAGCAAAGGTGAAAGATAGCATGCAACTCCCCTATCCTGAAGAGTGGAGTCCCCGACAACGGCGCCAGAAAATACTCCTTGATGGGCCTCGAACCCCTCGTTGGTTACCCCAAGTGGAAGGTGTAAGATGCAGTAAGTAGAAGTGTTTTCCCCTAGCAAAGAAGCCAAGGATCGAATCCCCAGAGACTCCTAGGTTCAACAGGTAGGTGTCAACTGCTAACGGCGCAATTAGCAATCAACGTGGACCTGCACATAGATACAAATAACTTTGCTCCCAACGAGTACAGAGAGGTTGTCAATCTCTCCGGCCTTGTAGTTCACAAAGGGTTAAAAGCAATATGATAGTAGTGATAGATAGTATTTTGCAATAGTAAATAAAATAGCGAAAAGTAAATAGTGGATGTGATCAATGATGGTAATATGGACCGGAGTCTCATGATGTTCACTAGTGATGTCTCTCTCCCAAAAGACGATAAAACAGCTATGTGAGGTAAACAAATTACAGCTGGGCAATTGACAGGACCACGAACGCAAACCAATGCTGACTACATTGCAAGAAAGGTTGAGGTTCAAAGCATGGGCGGTACGCCAAAGTAAGTAGACCGAAATCCATCAATATCTACTACTAATCATCCACCTTGAGATATCTATCCAGAACATCTCGCTGGTATTAAGTTGCGAGTCCCACCCATAGCGTAAACTCAATGCAACAGACAACTGCATTAAAAGAACTTTGCGTAAAGTAAACAATCCTTGCACCCGCGGGCGCAAGCACCGTTGTTTTCCCCCTTGTGGAAACAGCACATCCCCTAGACTCATGTTTCTGTCACTCAAGCTAGTCATCGAGGGGCATGAACCCACAATCGAGCATAACGTTCCCTCTTGGAGTCACTACCTATTACTCGGCCAAAGCAATAAATAACAACGGAGAACATGCAAGAATTACTTATGAACTAAAATATAAAAGAGGTGAATCAAATATATTACTCAAGATCAATCTGAACATAATCTCATAATCCATCGGATCCCAGCAAACTCAACATAGCAACAGCATAAGGATTACATAGGTGCCTCGATCATGTAGGGCAGCTCACGAGGACTAATTAGTGAAGCACAAGAACGGGAGGAGAACATCACATAGCTACTGGTCATGGACTCATGGTCCAAGGGAGACTACTCACGAGTCATCCGGGAGGCGTCCATGGTGGTGGAGAAGCTCCCGGTGGTGATCCTCCCCTCCGGCAGGGTGCCGGGAAGAGTTCTCCTGGTGCTCCCGATCTTGGAAGCGGCGGCGGCGGCGGAACAGAGATGGGATCGCGAAAAGAAGTCCTGTTTCGAGGGTTTTGGAGAGTCCTTTAAATATATGCCAAAGTAGGGCACCGGGGGGCTCTCGGGGGGCCGAGGCGCCCCCCCAGCGCGGCCTAGGGGGGGCGCGCCCACAGGGCGCCTGGAGCCCCTGTGCCCCCCCCCCCCAGGTTGCCCTTCGGACGCAGTGTTGTTTCCGGTTCGCTGATTTTTTATATAATTTTTCTGGATTTTTCTGGGCAGTTCTCGAAACGTGAAAACCTGCAATACAATAACAGCCGAAAACAGAAACTGGCACTGGGGTGCACTGGATTAGTAAGTTAGTCCAAATATGATCATAAGTGTATGGAAGTGTATGAATATCATAGCAATATCACCCAAAAGTGGCATGGAGCAAGCAGAAATTATAGATACATTTTGGACGTATCACATACACCTCAGTGCGACAGCTTAGATGAACCTGAGAAGGACTACCAGCTACGCCCCCTATCGACTGCCCCACAAGGTAATAGCATATGTGCCTCGAATACATAATTATGCCTTAGAAATTCCTTGGGCGGCGACTGGGGGCGCCTGCATATAGTCCATAGTTCAGCTGGACCCTATTCAGACTCTAAATTTATATTCTTTAGGTTCATTAAATGAACTAGACTTGTTATGGCCACACTGGATTTCTTTTTCTTTTCCAGGTTTTTATTTTTTATTTTTACAGGCGGCCATCATACTCTCACCCCTTCAAGGGCACATTACAGAGGAGGAAACGGCGCAGACGTGCAGCAGGAACCCGCACTAAGGTTTCTTTTTAGATTAAGACCCTGTGTAAACCTTTTTTCTCTTTCTTGTTATATACCTTTTTGGCATGTAAAATGTTCAAAAAGGTTTTCAGCATTGTCTGTAAGTTTGCGGCTCACCGTACCATGAAGGGATATTAATAGAGCAGCTTGATTCGCATTACGTTCAGAGTTTTATTCACTCATCATAAATGTTCTCTTCCCACATCAGATTGCCATATGTGCCTTGTCAATAAGGGTCCAAATACCAGGGGCTATATTCAGCCCGGTATATGTTAAAAAGACAAAACACCTATAGGGAGTGTTCGGCGTCCTGGATGTTTGCCATATATGCATTAGTTCTGAAACATGTCTTGGGTCAATAGTTGGGTTGCCCGGCTCCTGTGCTTACCCCTACGTTCCCGATTGTTCGGCTAGGGTGTAAAGGGAGAACTACTGCGATTGTACTTCTGGATCGTCCGGTCATGTACCTTAGTAGAGAAAGCCGAAAATTGACCGTCATGATAGGTGAGAACCTGGTCCGCAATCCGGTGACTTAGTTTAATACTACGATCAATAGAGATCTACTCCTGTTATACGAAGGGTTGGTTTTTTGCCAAGCCAGGTGCAATTGGATGCCTTACGTAAAGGAATATCATACCCGCACCAGGGGCTAGTACCTAGCCCCACATGTCAAGCTCCTACGACTAAGTGAAAGCAATAACACCGCATAGTCTGATTGCCTGGTTCGCTCCGCATACACCTCCTACACAAACCAAGACGTTGGATAAAGAGTGTATATGCATATGACCGAACACCCCAGTATTATGTACATGGGGGCTAAAGCCGACGACTAGAAACTTTCAGATTTAGATAAACTGTCACATAGGAGGTAAAAGACGCTCATAGTATAAATAGCACAAAAGTTATATACATCGGATTCATAAGCATAGTCTTTACATACGGATACAATCACTCGAATATAACATCCTTCGAACACTGGCCTTGTATAAAGCGGGCGCCATCGATGACATCCTCGAAGTACTTCTCCGGCTTGCGATGCGCCTTCCAGGCGGGTGGACCAGCAGTGGCGATATGCCCCGCATCCATCTTCGCCCAGTGAACTTTGACACGAGCGAAGGCCATCCGAGCACCTTCTATGCAGGCCGAACACGTTAGTGCGTCGACCCGCGTATTCACCTCGATGAGCCGCTTCACCAATCCAAAGTAGCTACTTGGGATTGGCTCAGCGGGCCATAGCCGGACTATTAAGTCCTTCATGGCCGAACCCGCCATATTGTGCAGCTCGACCAGCTGCTTCATCTGGTCACTAAGGGGCACTATATGTTGTGGCGCATAAAACTGCGATCAGAACAGCTTCTCCGTATTGTTCCCCTCCTGGTCTCGGAAGTACTGGGCGGCGTCAACACTGGTCCTCGGAAGATCAGCGAACACACCTGGAGAACTCCATAACTGTGTCAGCCCAATGTACTTCTGCCCTCCAAAGATGCTCTGTAAGAGAAATGTCTTACCAGATGCTATCTGTCGTGCCTGCACGATTTCCTGACGGGCGCTGCGCGACTCGCCTCGCGCATCCTGGGCAGTCTTCACTACCGCAGCAAGCTTGGATGCCTGTTCTGAAGCCTTCTTCTCAAATGCCTCACATTTATGAATGACATCGTTGAGCTCGACCTCAACTTCGGGCACCCGAGACCGGTGCTTCTCGCACTCAGCCTTTTCAGCCTCCAAATCAGCAGCCGCTTTGTCAGCGGCTACCTTGTTTGCCTCAGCCTACTTCTTGGCCTTGGCAACCTCGCCCTTGAGGGCCCCGACCTCAGTGGCGCCAACTGTGTAATACAGAATAACACATCAGAGTTTATAAACATACTCAAGTTAATTAGTCTTATCAACATTTTACAAATCTGCATACCTTGTGTTTCATCTAAATGCCAGTAGACGCAGTCGAGGTCTGCATTGGCCAACTCGAGCTTTCGGTTTAGTTCGGCAACCTCCGCGTCTCGTGCAGTTGCCTTAACTAGTGAAGCTTGCACAACAGTACAACTCTGTAAGTATGCTACACTACGGATACTTCGTCCGATTCTTTTCAGAATCACACAAAGCATCAGGGGCTACTGGTTATGTATGTGCATTAAAAATAATAAAGTTCTATAAAGAATGTTACATTGCTTACCTCAAAACCTGTTAACAGGTTGTTGAAGGCTTCATTCAGTCCGCCCTTGACAGACTGAATCTTCTTCATCACTGCACCCATCACGGTGCGGTGTTCTTCAATGACGAGAGCACTTTGCAGTGCTCCCTCCATAGAGTCTGGCGCCTCCGGATTAACTGCGGGCGCCGCCGTATCCTCCTCCACTTGAGGAGTCGGGTCTTTGGACCCCGAAGCCACACTAGGCTCCGGGACAGTATTCGGTGGGGCCCCGGACTGTTTGGGCCCCGCATCTTCGGTCTCCATGGAGACGGTCTCCCCATAGTGGGCGGCCGCCGGGGTATTATCCTCGGACGCCTTGTCACATGCCCCGCCCTCGTCTCCTAGGGCGGAGGACACCCGCTGGGGTGACACTTTGGTGTCCCCGCCAATCACGGGCGATGAAGCCCGGGCTGGCGGGTCACTGTCCGTCTCTCCAGGCGCTAGAGAGTTCCCCTCCGATAAGGAGGCGTCGGGGTGTCCTCCGGGAGGGCTGTAGGTCAGCAGGAGAAAAATGCTATGTAAAGCATCAAAAATACTAAACAAACAAAGGTGCAGCAGTCAATCCGGACAAACTTACGATTCGGGCAGGGGTTTCACCTTGGGCTTCACCACGAAACTGTGTTCGGACGAATCTGAACTAGCTCCAAGGTTCAGTTTCCTCCGGGGCACGGCCGTGCCCGCGTCAGCAGCGGCCCCCCTCTTCTTCCCCCTGCCTTACGCAGGGGGCTCCTCATCTTCTTCTTCCTCTTCCTCGTCATCATCTTCCTCCACATCGTCTGAGGAGAGGATGTTGATTTCCTCAAACTTTTTGTGTGCGGGATGGGGGCTATCTCTGGCCCTTTCCCTTCGTCTTCTTGGGCTTCTTGGTGGGCGCCTTGTATGGCACCTGGACCAGCATCGCCGTTAGTAGGGGCAATGCTGGGTCCTCGGGCAAAGGCGTCGGACTCTTAATCCGGGTCGCCTTCTTCTCCAGCCATGTATATCACGTAAAATTCCAATTCCTGTTATTATTAGATAGGGGAAGGAATATGTGTTCGGCGAAGATTTCTATTACCTCTGGTGCGGAGAGAGCGGTGCTAAAGCCCGCGTCTACGATTTCAGCCGGCTACCCTTATGGCTCTTAAAGAGATGCTGCCAGATCTCTTTGTGCGTAAAGCCGAAGAGATGCTCCAGCGGCTTGTCTCATGCCGGATCGAACTCCCATAGGGAGGAGCTCCGGCCTTGGCAAGGGAGAACAAGTCGGGCCAGCATTACCTGGACCACGGAGGAGAGTTGGTGCCCCTTGGAGATCATGCCGGACACACGGCTCACGAGAGTCGTCACTTCAGTTTGCAACCCCCAGTCCAGACCCTTTTTGGTCTAGGAGATCAACCTCTCTTGGGGTCCGGATCTGAAAGCAGGCTCCGCCGCCCATTTGGCGTCGCGGGGTTCGATGATGTAGAACTACTCCTGCTGCCAGACCTTATTCTTCTCAACGGATGAGCCCTTGGGCCAAGTTGCATTCGGGAGCTTGCTAATCATAGCGCCCCCGCACTCCACGTGATGTTCGTCCACCACCTTCGGTTTCACGTTAAAGGTTTTGAGCCATAGGCCGAAGTCTGGAGGGATGCGGAGGAAAGCTTCACATACCACTATGAAAGCGGATATGTGAAGGATTGAGTTTGGGGCTAGATCATGGAAATCTAGCCCGTAGAAGAACAAAAGACCCCGAACAAAGGGGTGAAGTGGAAACCCTAGCCCCATAACAAAATGGGAAGAGAACACTACCCTCTCACCCGCCTCAGGGACGGGAATCACATGACCCTTTGCAGGGACTCGGTGCGCGATAGTGACGACGAGATAGCCCACGCTCTGTAGATCCTCCATGGTCTTTTAAGTAACCATGGAAGCTTCCCACTTGCCCCTGGCACCGGATCCAGCCATTGCTGGGAAGGGGAGTAGTGGTTGAGGAATGAGGAGCGGTGGGCACAGGAGATGAGAATATTGGGGCTAGGGAGATTGGAGAGCTCGAGCTTGAGGATGGTGTGGGGCTGCTGAAGGGGATAGATATCCTTTTATAACGCTGTGAATACAGAGCGTCCCCCCACTCTAGCCATAAACCTCGCTGGTTCCCAAAGCGGTCGTGCATAATGCGCGGCGTGGGTGCTCACATCATATTGATAAGGATCCCACAATAAGCGGGCACGATCTCTATTTTGATAGGACGTGTCAATGAGGATATACCTCGAAACACAAAACTAGGACCAAATAAAACGGTTTGATATGTTAGTGGGTTGGATGCGATGCTTCACCCAAAAGATGTCAGTAGATACACACTAATTACTTTCCTTTAAGAGCCTTGCCTTCGAGGCTATGGGTTGTACTAACCTTGCAGAGCCGAACACAATACACTTTTTGCAGAAGATATATTCGGAAGAAGGAACCCACCTTGCAATGTCGAACACAATACAGAAGCTGAACTCATCGTCATCGAAGTCTGGTTTAGTGGCTACTGAGGGAGTCCTGGATAGAGGGGTACTCGGGAGGCCACATAACTGTTGGTGGACCGGACTGGTGGGCCGCGAAGATTATAGTTGAAGATCATCTCTCGTATCTGGATAGGACTCATGTATTCATGTAATGGCAAGTTTTAGGTTTGGGTGCAATCTTTCCTTTCTCTGCAAGATGGTATGTACAAACCCTAGGCCCCTCTAGTGTGTATATAAACCAGAGGGTTTAGTCCATAGAGGCTAGCAGAGAATCTCAAATCCTCATAGGCTAGACTTTAGGGTTTAGCCATTATGATCTCGAGGTAGATCAACTTTTATATTCTTATTCATCCATATTAATATAGCAGGAAGTAGCGTATTACCTCGGTCAAGAGGGCCTGAACCTGGGTAAACATCGTGTCCCCAGCCTCCTGTTGCCATCGATCCTCAGACGCATAGTTCGGGATCCCCTACCCGAGATCCGCCGGTTTTGACACTGACGGGCACTGTTTTATCGAACATAGTAGTAGCATCATAAGCATCATTTATACTAGAAGTGGCATCATCAATAACATGCGACATATCAGAATCAATAGCATGTGTAGGTGTCGCAAGCTTACTTCAGATGCTGAATCAAGTGCGTAGCTAGATGGCAGTTCCTTACCTTTCCTCGTTCTAGAGGGAATGATCTTTGTTCTATCATCCTTTAGTGGCCTCATAGTGAACAACAGATATAAATCCCAAGTAACTCAAAGAATATAGCTATGCTCCCCGGCAACGGCCCCAGAAAAAGTTCTTGATAACCCAGAAGTATAGGGGATCGCAACAGTTTTTGAGGGTAGTGTATTCGACCCAAATTTATTGATTCGACACAAGGGGAGCCAAAGAATATTCTAAAGTATTACCAGCTGAATTGTCAATTCAACCACACCTGAAAGACTTAATATCTACAGCAGAGTATTTAGTAGCAAAGTAGAATGGAAGTAACGGTAACGGTGGCAAAAGTAACAATAGCAGTTTTGTAATGATGGTGATAGGAGCAGTATTGTAATGATGGTGACAGGAGCAGTAAGGAAAGTACCGAAGCAAGTATCAATATGAAATGAACTCGTAGGCAATGGATCGGAAATGATAAGTGTCAGATAATATTCATCATGTAGCAGTTATAACCTAGGGTGGCACAGAACTAGCTCCAATTCATCAATATAATGTAGACATGTATTCCGTATATAGTCATACGTGCTTATGGAAAAGAACTTGCATGACATCTTTTGTCCTACCCTCCCGTGGCACCGGGGTCCTACTGGAAACTAAGGGATATTAAGGCCTCCTTTTAATAGAGACCAGACCAAAGCATTAGCACTTAGTGAATATATGAACTCCGCAAACTACGATAATCACCGGAAAGAATCTCAATTATTGTCACCTTGGGGTATGCGGAACATAATACATAGTAGGTGTCTAGAACATGCAAGATAGGATCAAGAACACATATATATTCATGAAAACATAATAGGTTCAGATCTGAAATCATGTCACTCGGGCCCTAGTGACAAGCATTAAGCATAACAAAGTCAAAGCAACATCAATCTCAGAACATAATGGATACTAGATATCAAACCCTAACAAAACTAACTCTATTACATGATAAATCTCATCCAACTCATCACCGTCCAACAAGCTTACGATGGAATTACTCACACATGGCGGTGAGCATCATGAAATTGGTGATGGAGGAGGCTGATGATTACGACGGCGATGATCTCCACTCTCCGGAGCCCCGAACGGACTCCAAATCAGGTCTCCCGAGGAAGAACAGGAGGTAGCGGCGACTCTGTATCGTAAAACGCAATGAATCCTTCTTCTTTATTTTTTCCCAGACAAGATTATATGGAGTTCGAGTTAAGGTCGGTGGAGGTCCAGGAGGCATAAGGACAAAGGGCGCGCCCTAGGGGAGCGTGCCCCCCACCCTTGTGGCCAGGGTGTGGGCCCCCTCCATTGGATCTTTTCACCAATATTTTTTATATTTTCTGAAAATACTCTCCGTGAAATTTAAGGTCATTCCGAGAACTTTTATTTCTGCACAAAAATAACACCAAGGCAATTCTGCTGAAAACAGCGTCAGTCCGGGTTAGTTCCATTCAAATTATGCAATTAGAGTCCAAAACAAGGGCAAAAGAGTTTGTAAAAGTAGATACGACGGAGACGTATCATACCAGTATCTTACGTGCAATGCATGGTGATACTATGATGCAGTACGTGCCGATGGCGGCTTCGGGCGTTAATTATGTCATGGAGGTTCCTCTTGGTCAATGTGATATGTACAGAACTTCACGGACAGAGGGAGTAGTGCACATGCCAAGTTCACTGGGCTATCGTGTTTCACACTCCTCCATAGTAAGAGTGGAGACAATAGGTTTCATCAAAAATAAAAAATGAATAGTATTGCAAAAGAGCAGTGACACCATCCCGCTCGGCTTCCTTGCTAGTCCTCAATATCTGAAAGAATACTTTCATTCGCCGACATATGGGATGTCGACCATCCCGGTCCACTTGCCATGCACCAATATTAGAGTGCATCACACGAAACTGCAGGGGAGACTC
Source organism: Secale cereale (assembly GCA_902687465.1). Classification (NCBI taxonomy): domain Eukaryota; kingdom Viridiplantae; phylum Streptophyta; class Magnoliopsida; order Poales; family Poaceae; genus Secale; species Secale cereale. The sequence goes on from LR738715.1 coordinate 364,378,077, forward strand.
ACCCCGGTCGTAGCGCCGTAGTAATAATGACTAATGAGTCATCAAATCACAGGCCCAACCTTTCCCACTGTACGTTGCTCGGATGAAGGAACCATCATCACTTCGTTGAATCCGCTTCTTCATAAAAACTAATGTACCAACAATACTGCTACCACACGCGAAAACTGCACGTCACTATAGCACGTCATATCACTCAGACCTCCTAGGCTAAACAAGCCCGCCTAACGCGCGGGAAAGCCCCGCCCTCGTCATTTTGTTCTGGATTTGCATCAATGGATCGCACGAACAAGGGAAACAACAGTGTAGAAAATGTTACACTTTGCAAGTTCAAAAGGAAAAGGCGGCACACTTAAAGCATGCCTGTCGCGTTCGCGTCGCACCATCCATAGTCGGTCTGGCACGCCGATAACCAAAGGGGACACGCGTTGCAATTATCCGCTGACAGTCGGCCAAGGAAAAGGAGACAGGGAAGGAAAAGAGATCGGCCGGCCGACGCGCAAGGACTCCAATTAATATACTAGTGATATGTGTGGCGAGACATGTACACACCCGTATAACCTATCACTAGCACACGTAAACACTTGAAAGGATCGGAGAAGAGGTGTCTAGAGGGGGGGTGATTAGACACTCAACATGAAAGGTAGCAATTTTTCAAATTCCTTAAGTTGAGGTGGAGCTCTAGCACAAGATTTAGCTTTCCAAGCAAACATAGCAAGAGTATAAGCATTGGAAAGAGTAACACATGCTAGTTTCAAAAAAGTAACAATCCTACACATGCAATTCTAAGAGTGTGGCAGCGGAAAGTAAAGCATTGCATATGAAGGTAAAGGGAGAGGTTTGGAGAGTGCAAACGCAAGGGAGACACGAAGATTTTTGGTGTGGTTCCGATAGGTGCTATCGTACATCTATGTTGATGGAGACTTCAACCCACGAAGGGTAACGGCTGCGCGAGTCCACGGAGGGCTCCACCCACGAAGGGTCCACGAAGAAGCAACATTGTCTATCCCACCATGGCCAACGCCCATGAAGGACTTGCCTCACTTGGGTAGATCTTCACGAAGTAGGCAATCTCCTTGCCCGTACAAACTCCTTGGTTCAACTACACAATCTTTTCGGAGGCTCCCAAGTGACACCTAACCAATCTAGGAGACACCACTCTCCAAAAGGTAACAAATGGTGTGTTGATGATGAACTCCTTACTCTTGTGCTTCAAGTGATAGTCTCCCGAACACTCAACACTCTCTCACAGATTTGGATATGGTGGAAAGATTATTTGAGTGGAAAGCAACTTGGGGAAGGCTAGAGATCAAGATTCTTGTGGTAGGAATGGTATATCTTGGTCTCAACACATGAGCAGGTGGTTCTCTCTCAGAAAATGTGTAGTGGAAGTGTAGGCACGTTCTGATGTCTCTCTCTCAAATGGAAATGGGGTGGAGGGATATATATATAGCCACCACACAAAATCCAACTGTTACACACATTTGACCCAACTCGGTCAGACCGAATAGATGAACTCGGACAGACCGAAGCAGTTCAAAATGTGAACGTTAGGAATCTCGCTGGGACTAACATGATCAACTCGGTGGGACCGATGTGCTAGGGCTTGGGCAAAACCTCATCTCGGTAAAACCGATTGCATGAATTCAGTGGGACCGATTTCAGCAAAAGATCAAATAGAGAGTTGGTCAAGCAACTCGGTGGGACCGATTGCACAGTTCGGTGAGACCAAAATAATTAGAATAGGATAATAGAGAGTTTGCAAGGCCATCTTGGTGAGACCGAGATCCGTATCGGTGAGACTAAATTGTCTAGGGTTTGTGGCAGTGGCTATGTCAACTGAACTCAGTGGAGCCGGATAGATCAAATCGGTGGGGCCGAGTTTGACTTTAGGTTTTGGACATATGTGCAATATGAGGAAGTGGCTAAGGGTTTTGGAGCAATATTAATAAGCACTTGAGCAACTAGATCAATAAGCAACACATCATCCCATTTTAATAGTATTGGCTTTCCTATGGACTCAATGCGATCTTGGATCACTAAGATGGAAATGTAGAGTCTTGAGCTTTTGCCAATCTTTGTCCTTAGCATCTTGAAGGGGTTCCACATACTCTTGTCCTTGACAGCTTGAAAGAGTTTCGCATCCTCTTGTTGTCACATCCCTAGTTAGCACTTGCATTAGGGTTAGTTGGTGTGTGCATCATGTTTACTTCTCAAAGAAATTTGAAATGGGAATGACAGAAACCCCAGCACCCCTCTTCTAACAACTAGGGTTTGATAAAATATTTTCCAATGTACCCAAAATGCCCTTCAAAAATGTTCATCATTTCTGCCTTGGTCTCAAACCTTTGCTAAAAATGGTGCACAATTTTCTAGGACACACTAGGGCTTTGGATTAAATCATATGGTATTTGTATTTGGGCATTTAAATACTTTTAAATATTTTAAATGCTCAAATAATCATGAACTATAATGTTTCCTACTGTTCATATTATATACAGTGGGCATGACAAGTTTCATGAGTAATAAAAATGTTTTGGCATTTTTAATAATTGAACAAAGCTGCAAAAGAAATGAAACAGAAAAGAAAATAGAAAAAAAAAGAGAGAGAAGAAGCTTACCTGGCGCCCCACCCGGCCCACCTACCGGCCCAGCCCAGCTGCCGCTCCAGCGAGCTGCTTGGCTCGGCCAGGCAGGCAGGCAGGTGCTCGACGGCGACCGCACCGCGTGCCACGCAGCTGCCCGCCGCCCTGCTTCCTCCCCTCGCCGCCCTGGAAGCCTGGATCGGTCATACACGTCGCCCCTGACCTCGCAGACACCTCCCCCTCTCCCCAGCTCCTCTCCCTCGCTCTCCCCGCGCCATGGCCGACGCCGTCATGCTCGCACCGTCGTAGAAGCCGCGCCCACCGTCGTCCCTGAGCCCCGCCTTGGTGTCCGTCGTCTCCGCCGTCCTCGACTACTTCGAACAGGCCGAGCCCCGAGCGCTCGCCCGCCCTGGAGACGCCCCCGACCTCTTCTTCCCCAACTGCGGCCGCGGAGATCCCCCTCGCCGTCCCGCTCATCTCAGACCACCCCCGAGCTCGCTCCGGCGCCTGCTGCAACCCCTTTGAGCCCAGCTTCGTCCTCCCCCTCTCCGTTGGCTCTCTTCTGCCCTGGAACGCACCGCACGAAGCTCACCTGCACGCACCGCCGCGGAGCTCGTCGCCGACAAGGCTCCGGCCATCCATTGGTTCGGCCACCGTGCCTATCAGCTTCACCATCACACGTAGATGCTGTAGGACTACTTCACGCTCCTCAACGAGCACCGCACCGTCGTTTTCGACTTCGCCGAACTCCGGCCGCCGCTGGACTCGTCGCCGGCGTCATCTCCGACGACCCCGAGGCCAGCCATCACCTCCACTCGATGCGGTTTGTCTCCAGCTACCCGTAGGTGTGCTCCGCCGTCGTTTTGGCAGCCGGAGCACGAAACCCGCACCCCACCGCCGTGTTTGGCCTCGCCGACGGCTAAACGCCGGTGAGTTGGACCTATTTTGACCACCGGTTTGACCCCCTGGGTCACTGACATGTGGGCCCTGCCCGCAAGTCAAACCTAGTTTAGGTGTTAATTTAATTCTAATTAGTTAATTAGTTAACTGTGACACTGACAAGTGGGTCCCACTGGTCAGTTTTGACTTGGACTGGCCCTGTTGACTGACTGACATCAGCATGATGTCATGCTGACGCAGTAAAGTTTTTTCTGGGATTTTTAGATTTAAAAATAATTCAGGAAATTCCAGAAAATACCCAAAACTTCTAAAAATCATATAAAATCAACCATAGCTCAGATGGAAAAGATTTATATATGAAAAATGATCAAAAAAATCCAATCTTTCCAATGGCACTGGTTTCATGCATGTTTGAACAAGTTAACTTGCTGTATACATCAAAAACATGATAATGCACTTATTTAAATAATAGTTTGAACTCCAATTTGAATCTTTGATTCAAATAGGTTCAAACCCTTCTGGTTTTAGTTGCATTAGCCAACACACATGCATCTTGCCATGTCATGAGCATGCATCATATTGTTGCATTTGTTTGTTAATGATTGTATCGCCGGTATTCTCTGTGTTAGGTCCTGCTCCCGAGGATACTGCTGCGTATCCAGTTGAAGAGCAGTACCCGACAACTACTTTGGCAGGCAAGCAATCATTGATCATTCCGATACAAACCCAATCTTCTCGCTCCTGCTCTCTTTTACTGCATTAAGGCAACAGCGTGTGAACTGCTACTTGCTGCGGTAGTTGAACCCTATCCCTTGCATGACCTGTCATTGCCACAGTAAATAGTTGAAACCCACTAGCATGTGTAGGAGTTGATTGAGCCATGTGATGTGTGATCCACCATGCTATTTGTTTATGTTGCCTGCTATGCCTAGAGTTGTGTCAGGTCTGGTTCATCTGGGTGATGGATCAGAGTGAAATGATCATACCGGTAAAGAGAAGGAAGTGTGGAATACGCTTGGTAAAGGTATCGATGAAAGGCCATGTAGGAGTACATGGTGGGTTGTTTCATTGGAATCGTCCATAGGACCTGAGATCTGTATGTGTGGTTCAAGTTGCAGTTACTACCATGCATTGGGCCCGAAACCAATGGACCCTCTCGGCTTATTAATTACGCTCTATCTCTGTCCAGGAGTTGCAACTAGTTTCTGGTGTTTATAGCTTACTGGAGGTCGTGCACAACGCTGACCCTCGGGGTGGGTTGTGATGCGACAAGTACGTGGCACGGTGTACCGGTTGCCCGTTTGGTGACTCGGGAACCCTGTACACATCGTTTGGGGCCGTGAGCGACACCCCGGCCGGATCTCCCCACGGATGGAACCCAAATAGGCGATAAACCTGGACGAGAGACTTGAGTAGTTAGTCAGGTCGTGGCCGACACCCCCGCTGGGCTTCCGCTTGAAGGTTGCCGAGTACACGCCGAGTAAACGACGATAAGTGGTGAAAGCGTGTGTGAAGAAGTACACCCCTGTAGGGTTATCAAACTATTCGAATAGTCGTTGTTCGCGGTACGGACTACTTGGTTGCTCTTACAGTTCATAGACAAGTTGATGGATACTACTAAAAGCCTCAAGATAAGTGTGAGTGCCGTGGATGGCCCTTCCGAAGGATGACGGAAGAGGATCCTCGGTAGTGTATTGATGTGGTGAGTAGAGGACTCGTGTTCGTAATAACATCTTGCAATCCGTTGAGAGTTGTAGTATAGGTTAGCCAAGGTCAAAGCTGGCAATCTGCTATGAACTCCACTACCCCCTTTGATAATGTTGCATGTATGATAGGTTCTGTGGTAAGACTTGCTGAGTACCTTTGTACTCATGTTTGCTTAATAACTGTTGCAGAGGAGAACCCTGCCCCTGCTGATGGGTTCTACATAGACGTTGACGTCGACGAGTAGCTTGACACCCAGACGGAGATCTGGAGCTTGTGAAGGGCCTTGTAGATAGTCAGGTTACACCAAGCCTGTTTTATTTTCTAAGTTGTCTGTACTCAGACATGTAGCTTCCGCTTGTGCTTGTATGACTGTATGACTTGAGTGATGGGTCATGTGACCCCTACCTGTATGGATATGTTATGTATGGCTCTTGGAGCCTTTTAAATAAAGTACTTTGAGTCATAGAGTTCTGTTGTGATGCAATGTTGTATTTGCACATATTGAGCATATTGCGTGTATGATTGAAATGCTTGGTATGTGTGGGATCCGACACCTAGTTGTTTTCCTTTGGTAGCCTATCTTACAGGGAAATGCCTCCTAGTGTCTCCAATGAGCCTTGGTAGCTTGCTACTGCTCGGAACACGTAGGCTGGCCGGCATGTGTCCTTCTTCGTTCCTGTGTCTGTCCCTTAGGGGAAATGTCACGCGTTGTTCCTTTAAGTCCATGTATCTTGCTACGACTTGGGTTCACACGTTGATGACCGACACGTTCGTTGCTGGGTCATGGATGCATGTCTCTGTAATTTAGTGCCACTTTTGGTTTATAACTAGCCATGTCGGCCCGGGTTCTCTGTCAAATGGATGCTAGCGACACTGTCATATACGTGTGCCAAAATGCGCAAATGGTCCCGGGCCAGGTAAGGTGGCTCCCGTGGGGTTACCGTGCGTGAGGACGCAAAGTGATATGACGTGTTACAGCTAGATCGGTGTGACTTAGGATCGGGGTCCTGACAGCGTTGGTATGAGAGCTGGACTGCCTGTAGGTTTCTCAAGCCAAACTGGTCGATGTTGAGTCTAGAAAAATTCTTAGTTATATGTAGGGGAATTGATTGTGGAAGGGAACGTAAGGCTGTTTTCACTCCTTTACCTTATGCCCTTCTTATCTGAGTCAGTCTATTCTTTCTACGGGGATTTAGGACTAGGCCTCTTATCCTTACTAGGTTCACGTGTTACTAATCCGTAGACTCTTAGGTTTGTTGGTTTCAAGCCTCAGTTCAGTTTCTATCCTTTTAGTATGATGATTGTTGGACCGGAAACTTGATATGGATTGTTGAGTGGCTATGCTATCATTTGTATGATGTCTCAAATCTTTGTTTGAGCATTTACAGTTGTTATGCTGCCCGATTTCTTCCAGAAACACTAATGCCTTTGCATTATTTCGTGTTTCAGATGTCTGGCCGCATCCCTCACCAAGTGGTTCGTTTGACTCGGTGCATTAATGTGCCCGGTCACACGGCCATGCTAGTCCGTGAGCTGACTGAGACCGGTTATCGCTGGTATCCTGAATACACTGTGGAGGAACAGTACCGGGATTTCAATCAGAGTCAGTATTTCTGCACAGTCCAGATATACCCCTCATATCCTGGAGCTAATGATCCCATCCATTGGTCTTATGGACTCGGGATTACCATCGAGATGGTAGTGCAGGATGCCGCTTATTCGATGATGACCATTCTCCGTGCTAGGCATGCCCTGTTGCTGAACACTGAGTTCTGTTACATGCGAGCCTCACTTCCCGGAGAGGAAGGCTACTACACTGGTCTGTATACTGATGCTGCTCATGAAGAGCCACTGCTTCAGACTACTGTTCAGATGTTGGAGGATAGGGACCGTGAGGTCCGTGCCCTCCGAATGGAGCTGTATAACACTCGAGCCGCCCACTGGACTACTTTGACACGGCTTGCACCTGCTGTGCACGCCGGATATCTGGACATGTGGGATTTGTACCCCGTGCGGACTCGTCTGCCTGATCGCATGGATTGGCGTGACGTTGGGGGTATTACACCTCCACGTGGGCGTCGGTTACCACCAGCATCGGGACCTAGACCACACCCATGCCCCTATGGTCCACAGCCTTCGAGTGCTCGCGAGTTCCAAGATCCATCTATTCCACTTCCAAGTTACGGTGGTAATCTTTACGAGGATTACTATGCGAATGTCTGAGCTAGGCCGTGGTTGTAGTAGTATTGTAGTAGTTGTATTTCCACAGTCCTGCGCGTCTTGTGGAATATGACTTAGTGTGTACTGAGTTCCGGAGGTGTAGTTAAATATTGTATAGGAGCTTGGAATGCCTCTGATGGGATGTATCGTCTTTCACCGCAGTTGTACTTTAGCCTTGGCTTGTACTAAACTTTGTATGGTGTGTATGACCACTGGTATATATATAGCAGTTCCTATATTGCCATGTCGTACGGATGAACATCTTTGCATTCCGTGTCATCCATTACATTCTGCACTTCTATGTCAAATTTTTGCCATCCTTGTCTAAACCATTGTTTTGTTTTCCTAGGATGGTCAACACTCGCAGCACTCCTGCTGCTTAGGAGCAGGGTGAGGCTAGTGGGGCTAGAGATGGGAATCTACCCCAGCCACCCTCCTTGGTGGAAGTTATGCTTGAAGCAGAACGGAACAAGAGAGAGACCAACCGTCTGCTGGAACGCATAGAGCAGAACACTGGGTTCCGTCAGAGGAATGACGTGGTGTCAATCCACGATTTTATCAAGATGTGTCCACCGAAGTTCCATCACTCCACTGAACCTCTGGATGCTGATGACTGGCTACGTAGTATCACCCACAAGCTACACTCTGCCCGTGTGGCCGAAGCTGACAAGGTTATCTACGCCACCTACCATCTCTAGGGCCCTGCCAGTCTTTGGTGGGAAAACTTTGAAGCTACGCGTCCTGCTGGCCAAGTCACTACCTGGGTTGAGTTCAGTGAGGCATTCCGTGAACATCACATTCCGGAAGGTCTCATGGATCGCAAGCGGGAGGAATTCTGCAATTTCACCCAGGGCCGTTTAATTGTGGATGGCTATAGTCGCGAGTTTGGTAACTTGGCACGCTATGCACCTGAGGAAGTATCCACCGATGCCAAGAAGCAGGCGAGGTTCCGCAAGGGACTCAGCCCTGAACTCCACCGAGATCTACGTCTGCACGAGTGCACTTCCTTCCAGAAGTTGGTAAACAAGGCTATCAGTGCTGAAACAGGCCAGACCGACTTCGAGGCCACCCGCAAGCATACTCGAGACTTTGGTTCCTCATCCGGCTCTGGCTCTCACAAGCGCCGTGTGTGGGTTCCTAACACTGCTCAGCCACCCAAGTACACACCGAGGCCATCCTATGAGGCGCCTCGCCCAACTCAACAGGTTGCACCTGCCAAGACCTATGGAGGACCACCTTCCAACTTTGCTCCACGCACTACCACTGTGACATGCTTTAAGTGTGGAGAACCGGGACACTACATGCGTGATTGTCCCCAGAACCAGCCCGGAAAAACCGTTGGCCGTGGTAAACCAATCGACAAGGTGAATTATGTCAAGCCAATCCCCACTGCACGTGGTCTGTCAACTATGTCTCTGCTGAGGAAGCTCATGAGGATCCTAATGTCGTCCTTGGTACGCTTCTCGTCAATTGCCATCCGGCATCTGTTCTTTTCGATACTGGAGCATCCCATTCATTCATATCTGAGAGCTATGCTCGATTGCACAACATGACTTTTTGTGACATGCCTACTTCCATGGTTATTCAAACTCCTGGTTCAAAGTGGCAAACCTCTAGGGTAAGCCATGGAAATGAAATCCTTGTCGATAGACTTGTTTTCCTAGCATCCTTAATCGCTCTCAAGTCCTCGGACATAAACATCATCTTGGGTATGGATTGGATGACAACTCATTACTCCAAGATTGATTGCTTTACTAGGACCGTTCAACTTACACATCCATCAGGCAAGATAGTCAATGTCTTGACACGAATGGCTGAGCGTCAGCTCTACTCTCTTAATGCCAGCCCTCTACCAGAACTCGAAGATATCCCGGTAGTCCGTGACTTCCCGGATGTTTTCCAGAAGAACTGCCAGGAATTCCACCTGACAGAGATGTCGAGTTCGTGATAGATCTTATCCCTGGAACTGTCCCAACCTCTAGGAGACCTTATAAGATGGCACCTCTAGAATTAGCTGAGCTAAAGAAACAACTCGATGAGTCCTTGCAAAAGGGTTTCATCCGTCCTAGTTCTTCCCCTTGGGTTTGCCCCGTCCTCTTCGTCAAGAAGAAGGATGGAACGGAGCGGATGGTTGTAGATTACCGACCTGTCAATCTGGTCACCATAAAGAATAAGTATCCGCTCCCCAGGATCAACGACCTGTATGATCAGCTCGCTGGATCCTCAATCTTCTCTAAGATGGATTTGAGGTTGGGCTACCATCAAATCAAAATCAAGAACGGGGACATTCCTAAAACGGCTTTTGTTACTCGTTATGGCCAATATGAGTACACCGTTATGTCCTTTGGGTTAACCAATGCCCCAGCTACCTTTTCTCGGTTAATGAATTCTATATTCATGGAGTATTTGGATAAATTCGTCGTGGTATACCTCGATGATATACTCATCTATTCCAAGAACAAGGAAGATCATGCCGAGCATTTAAGGTTGGTATTGACGAAACTTCGAGAGCACCACCTTTATGCCAAATTCTCTAAATGTGAATTTTGGTTGCCAGAAGTAACCTATCTAGGTCATGTGATCTCTGGCAAGGGTATTGCTGTCAATCCCGAGCGAGTTCAAGCCGTACTTGATTGGACTCCCCCTGAATCGGTCAAGCAAGTTTGGAGTTTTCTTGGCTTAGCGAGCTATTGCCGACGTTTCGTCGAGAATTTCTCCAAGGTTGCTAAACCTCTAACCGAACTCCTTAAGAAAGATAAAAAGTTTGAGTGGACCCCACAGTGCGAGTCCAGTTTTCAGGAACTGAAAAGACGCCTAACATCTGCACCTGTACTGGTACCACCAGATTTTTTGCAAGGATTTTATAATCTATTGCGACGCCTCGCGACAAGGACTAGGTTGCATTCTCATGCAAGATCGTCAAGTGATTGCATACGCATCCCGACAGTTGCGTCCACATGAGGATAACTATCCTACTCATGATCTAGAGCTTGCAGCTGTAGTCCATGCACTCAAAACATGGCGACATTACCTCCTTGGTAATCGCTGTGAAATCTTCACTGATCATCAAAGTTTGAAGTATATCTTCACCCAACCGGATTTGAATCTCAGGCAAAGACGCTGGGTTGAGTTGCTCACCGACTACGACTTAGGAATCACTTACACCCCTGGAAAGGCAAATGCCATGGCTGATGCACTAAGTCGTAAGTCATATTGTAACAACTTATGTTACAACAAAGTCAACCACTTCTCCACGAGGAATTCCGTAAGCTTAACCTTCACATTGTTCCTCGAGGATTCCTTTCCACCTTGGTGGCGAAACCTACCCTTATGGATCAAGTCATCAAAGCACAGAAGGTTGATCCCGGAATTTCCCGTATTAAGAGGAACATCAAGAAAGGAGTTGCAGGATGTTTCTCAATTGATGATCAAGGAGTCGTATTCTTTAGCAACCGTTTAGTGGTTCCTAAAGTACGAAACCTAAGATGTTTGATCCTTAAGGAGGCTCATGAATCTCCTCTCACGATTCATCCCGGTAGTACCAAAATGTATCAGGACCTACGTCAGAGATTCTGGTGGACTAGGATGAAGAGAGAAATCGCTCAATTCATTGCTAACTGCGACGTTTGTCGTCGAGTCAAAGCAGAGCATCAACGGCCTGCTGGCACCCTTCAACCTTTAGCTATTCCTGAATGGAAATGGGACAAAGTCGGTATGGACTTCATTACCGGTTTTCCCAGGACCAAGAAAGGGAATAATGCTATCTTCGTCGTTATCGACCGCCTCGCTAAAGTAGCTCATTTCCTGCCTGTTCGAGAGAGTATTACCGCTAGCTAGCTAGCAGACTTATATGTCTCTCGAATAGTATCACTTCATGGTGTGTCGCTGGAGATTAATTCAGACCGTGGAAGTCTTTTCACATCACGATTTTGGGAAAGTTTCCAGAATGCTATGGGAACTCATCTCTCCTTCAGTACTGCCTTCCATCCGCAGTCAAGTGGTCAAGTGGAACGAGTCAATCAAATTCTGGAAGACATGCTTCGAGCCTCTGTCATTTCTTTCGGTATGGAATGGGAAAAATGTCTTCCATTTGCCGAAATCGCTTATAACAATAGTTATCAAGCCACCTTGGGCAAAGCTCCCTTCGAAGTTCTATATGGACGAAGGTGTTGAACACCTCTTAACTGGTCAGAGACCGGGGAAAGACAATTCTTTGGCCCGGATATGATCCAGGAAGCAGAGGAACAAGTTCGCATCGTTCGTGAGAGATTGAAAACAGCCCAGTCTCGCCAAAAGAGCCAATATGATAGTCATCATAAGGCTGTGAGTTTTGAAGTCGGCGATAAGGCTTACCTTCGGGTTACTCCTCTTAAGGGAACCCATCGCTTCGGTATCAAAGGCAAATTTGCCCCTCGTTATATCGGTCCCTTTCGCATTCATGCCAAACGAGGAGAAGTTGCCTACCAATTGGAACTACCTCCGCACCTCTCCAGAGTTCATGATGTTTTCCACGTTTCTCAACTCAGGCGTTGCTTCTCGGATCCTATCCGCGGAGTGGATCACGAAACGCTTGATCTCCAGGACAATCTCACATATCGAGAATACCCCGTTCGTATTCTTGATCAAACCGAGCGCACCACTCGACGCCACAATATCAAATTTCTCAAGGTTCAATGGTCACATCATTCCGAGAGTGAAGCTACTTGGGAAAGGGAGGATCGTCTTCGACTTGAGTACCCCACCCTCTTTCCGGAGGAACCCGAATCTCGGGACGTGATTCTTTTAAGTGGGGGTGAGTTGTCACATCCCTAGTTAGCACTTGCATTAGGGTTAGTTGGTGTGTGCATCATGTTTACTTCTCAAAGAAATTTGAAATGGGAATGACAGAAACCCCAGCACCCCTCTTCTAACAACTAGGGTTTGATAAAATATTTTCCAATGTACCCAAAATGCCCTTCAAAACTGTTCATCATTTCTGCCTTGGTCTCAAACCTTTGCTAAAAATGGTGCACAATTTTCTACGACACTCTAGGGCTTTGGATTAAATCATATGGTATTTGTATTTGGGCATTTAAATACTTTTAAATATTTTAAATGCTCAAATAATCATGAACTATAATGTTTCCTACTGTTCACATTATATACAGTGGGCATGACAAGTTTCATGAGTAATAAAAATGTTTTGGCATTTTTAATAATTGAACAAAGCTGCAAAAGAAATGAAACAGAAAAGAAAATAGAAAAAAAGAGAGAGAGAAGAAGCTTACCTGGCGCCCCACCCGGCCCACCTGCCGGCCCAGCCCAGCTGCCGCTCCAGCGAGCTGCTTGGCTCGGCCAGGCAGGCAGGCAGGTGCTCGACGGCGACCGCACCGCGCGCCACGCAGCTGCCCGCCGCCCTGCTTCCTCCCCTCGCCGCCCTGGAAGCCTGGATCGGTCACACACGTCGCCCCCGACCTCGCAGACACCTCCCCCTCTCCCCAGCTCCTCTCCCTCGCTCTCCCCGCGCCATGGCCAATGCCGTCGTGCTCGCACCGTCGTAGAAGCCGCGCCCACCGTCGTCCCTGAGCCCCGCCTTGGTGTCCGTCGTCTCCGCCGTCCTCGACTACTTCGAACAGGCCGAGCCCCGAGCGCTCGCCTGCCCTGGAGACGCCCCCGACCTCTTCTTCCCCAACTCCGGCCGCGGAGATCCCCCTCGCCGTCCCGCTCAGCTCCGACCACCCCCGAGCTCGCTCCGGCGCCTGCTGCAACCCCTGCGAGCCCAGCTTCGTCCTCCCCCTCTCCGTTGGCTCTCTTCTGCCCTGGAACGCACCGCATGAAGCTCACCTGCACGCACCGCTGCGGAGCTCGTCGCCGACGAGGCTCCGGCCATCCATTGGTCCGGCCATCGTGCCTATCAGCTTCACCATCACACGTAGATGCTATAGGACTACTTCATGCTCCTCAACGAGCACCGCACCGTCGTTTTCGACTTCGCCGAACTCCGGCCGCCGTTGGACTCGTCCTCGGCGTCATCTCCGACGACCCCGAGGCCAGCCATCACCTCCACTCGATGTGGTTTGTCTCCAGCTACCCGTAGGTGTGCTCCGCCGTCGTTTTGGCAGCTGGAGCACGAAACCCGCACCCCACCGCCGTGTTTGGCCTCGCCGGCGGCTAAACGCCGGCGAGTTGGACCTGTTTCGACCACGGGTTTGACCCCCTGGGTCACTGACATGTGGGCCCTGCCCGCAAGTCAAACCTAGTTTAGGTGTTAATTTAATTCTAATTAGTTAATTAGTTAACTGTGACACTGACAAGTGGGTCCCACTGGTCAGGTTTGACTTGGACTGGCCCTGTTGACTGACTGACGTCAGCATGATATCATGCTGACGCAGTAAAGGTTTTTCTGGGATTTTTAGATTTAAAAATAATTCAGGAAATTCCAGAAAATACCCAAAACTTCTAAAAATCATATAAAATCAACCATAGCTCAGATGGAAAAGATTTATATATGAAAAATGATCAGAAAAATCCAATCTTTCCAATGGCACTGGTTTCATGCATGTTTGAACAAGTTAACTTGCTGTATACATCAAAAACATGATAATGCAATTATTTAAATAATAGTTTGAACTCCAATTTGAATCTTTGATTCAAATAGATTCAAACCCTTCTGGTTTTAGTTGCATTAGCCAACACACATGCATCTTGCCATGTCATGAGCATGCATCATATTGTTGCATTTGTTTGTTAATGATTGTATCGCCGGTATTCTCTGTGTTAGGTCCTGCTCCCGAGGATACTGCTGCGTATCCAGTTGAAGAGCAGTACCCGACAACTACTTTGGCAGGCAAGCAATCATTGATCATTCCGATACAAACCCAATCTTCTCGCTCCTGCTCTCTTTTACTGCATTAAGGCAACAGCGTGTGAACTGCTACTTGCTGCGGTAGTTGAACCCTATCCCTTGCATGACCTGTCATTGCCACAGTAAATAGTTGAAACCCACTAGCATGTGTAGGAGTTGATTGAGCCATGCGATGTGTGATCCACCATGCTATTTGTTTATGTTGCCTGCTATGCCTAGAGTTGTGTCAGGTCTGGTTCATCTGGGTGATGGATCAGAGTGAAATGATCATACCGGTAAAGAGAAGGAAGTGTGGAATACGCTTGGTAAAGGTATCGATGAAAGGCCATGTAGGAGTACATGGTGGGTTGTTTCATTGGAATCGTCCATAGGACCTGAGATCTATATGTGTGGTTCAAGTTGCAGTTACTACCATGCATTGGGCCCGAAACCAATGGACCCTCTCGGCTTATTAATTACCCTCGATCTCTGTCCAGGAGTTGCAACTAGTTTCTGGTGTTTATAGCTTACTGGAGGTCGTGCACAACGCTGACCCTCGGGGTGGGTTGTGATGCGACAGGTACGTGGCACGGTGTACCGGTTGCCCGTTTGGTGACTCGGGAACCCTGTACACATCGTTTGGGGCCGTGAGCGACACCCCGGTCGGATCTCCCCACTGATGGAACCCAAATAGGCGATAAACCTGGACGAGAGACTTGAGTAGTTAGTCAGGTCGTGGCCGACACCCCCGCTGGGCTTCCGCTTGAAGGTTGCCGAGTACACGCCGAGTAAACGACGATAAGTGGTGAAAGCGTGTGTGAAGAAGTACACCCCTGCAGGGTTATCAAACTATTCGAATAGCCATTGTTCGCGGTACGGACTACTTGGTTGCTCTTACAGTTCATAGACAAGTTGATGGATATTACTAAAAGCCTCAAGATAAGTGTGAGTGCCGTGGATGGCCCTTCCGTAGGATGATGGAAGAGGATCTTCGGTAGTGTATTGATGTGGTGAGTAGAGGACTCGTGTTCGTAATAACATCTTGCAATCCGTTGAGAGTTGTAGTATAGGTTAGCCAAGGTCAAAGCTGGCAATCTGCTATGAACTCCACTACCCCCCTTTGATAATGTTGCATGTATGATAGGTTCTGTGGTAAGACTTGCTGAGTACCTTTGTACTCATGTTTGCTTAATAACTGTTGCAGAGGAGAACCCTGCCCCTGCTGATGGGTTCTACATAGACATTGAAGTCGACGAGTAGCTTGACACCCAGACGGAGATCTGGAGCTTGTGAAGGGCCTTGTAGATAGTCAGGTTACACCAAGCTTGTTTTATTTTCTAAGTTGTCTGTACTCAGACATGTAGCTTCCGCTTGTGCTTGTATGACTGTATGACTTGAGTGATGGGTCATGTGACCCCTACCTGTATGGATATGTTATGTATGGCTCTTGGAGCCTTTTAAATAAAGTACTTTGAGTGATAGAGTTCTGTTGTGATGCAATGTTGTATTTGCACATATTGAGCATATTGCGTGTATGATTGAAATGCTTGGTATGTGTGGGATCCGACACCTAGTTGTTTTCCTTTGGTAGCCTATCTTACAGGGAAATGCCTCCTAGTGTCTCCAATGAGCCTTGGTAGCTTGCTACTGCTCGGAACACGTAGGCTGGCCGGCATGTGTCCTTCTTCGTTCCTGTGTCTGTCCCTTAGGGGAAATGTCACGCGTTGTTCCTTTAAGTCCATGTAGCTTGCTACGACTTGGGTTCACACGTTGATGACCGACACGTTCGTTGCTGGGTCATGGATGCCTGTCTCTGTAATTTAGTGCCACTTTTGGTTTATAACTAGCCATGTCGGCTCGGGTTCTCTGTCATATGGATGCTAGCGACACTGTCATATACGTGTGCCAAAATGTGCAAACGGTCCCGGGCCAGGTAAGGTGGCACCCGTGGGGTTACCGTGCGTGAGGCCGCAAAGTGATATGACGTGTTACAGCTAGATCGGTGTGACTTAGGATCGGGGTCCTGACACTTGTCCTTTCCACTCCAATGTTGAACTTGTCTGAAATACACTAGGTAAAGAAGCATTAGTCCAATAGGGGATATGTTGACATTAATTACCAAAATCACCCAGGGAGAACTTGTGCTTTCAATCTCCCCCTATTTGGTAATTGATGACAACATACATCAAAGCTCTAGATAAAAGATATGAAGAGTAGTAATTAAAGCTTTGGAAAGACATGTAACTTGCATAGGCTCACCCTACATGTATGCATTCATGCAAGGATTGAACATAAGAGAATTTGAGTGCATAAACATGACAGAGCGGGCAATGAGTTACATGTATCTTGGCTATATGCATCAGAGCAAATGAAATAGATGAAGAAATGTGTACCTACATATTCATGAATCCTCCTTGCAAACTATATGTACATCAGCAAGGGGTCATCATGCACATGATTGTGATGCATATACTTACCTTGGGGTCTAGAATTGACTTCGAAATGAGTGCACTTGAGAAAATAAGGTTAGATAACACAAGAACACTCTAAGGCAAAGCAATTTCAGAAAACCACAAGAGTACCAAGACGGGGATGACATGTAATGGGTAAGTACTTAGTACTTCATTTGGATATAGACATGTCCCCAAAGATTAAAAACATATGCAATGAATTTCATCTATTTTCTTCCCTGGTAATGAGCTCTTTCTCCCTCTAAATCTGATATTGGATAATGGGAGAAGATAGGGAAACAGAAAATTAGAGCAAAAGATAAACATATTAGAGCAATAGATCAATAAAAGAATCAGAGCATAGGTCATAGGTTATCAGAGCAAGAAATGAGTCAGAGCTCATAGCATAAGACAATACTCAGACAACCATACCCATGACTTAACATATATTGTATTTCCTCTCTTAAAGACATGTAACTTCTCTCCTCTTGATAAGTATGCATCCTTGTGAAAGAGGCTTTGATGTTCTCTTATAGGCTTTAACTGAGCTTTGATGATCTCTCTCTCTCCCCCCCTTTGAAATCAACTTCCAAGAAGGGTTTCTTCAAGAATTTGAGTCAAGTGGGTTTGATCCTTGAGAGATACTACAAAGCAGAATATAGTTTAAGATGTTGGTAGAGGATAAGAATCATTGAGTGGAGCTGGAGAAGATAGCAAATATGCAATGGCAAAACTTTTTTCTCAGTAGTGAAATCAGTCGCTCCGATTTGTTCTCATCGGTGACACCGAGTTGGCGGTGTCATGGAGAATGCATATCAGTCAGACCGGGTGAGTCCACTTTGGTTGAACCGATGAACTACACACAAGGAAGCCTTGTGCTTCGGTCGAGCCGGTAGGCTGAGATCAGTGTGTCCGAGTTCAATGCAGAGAGAGAAAAATTGGCAACTCAGCTCACTTGGCAGATAAAATTCCTAAAATATTTGCAATGAATTTGACTGAAAGATTTGCAAGGAATTTGCAGAAAAGATAAAAGAAACGAAAGAAAGAGAATCTAGATGAAGTTTTTTTGATAAGGGGAACAAGATAGCAAAACACAAAGTAAAAGCAAGAAACACTAGAGAACTTCATCTAGAGATAGGTAGGCGACAAAGTCACCTCTGTTAGGTACATTGACTTAGGAGCCAAGTGAGGTCACTTGATCATAGGTCATACTCATCATTTAAGCTCAAAATGGGGTTACCATTTTCATTTAAGCAGTTTGATGTGTTCACATCTTGTTGAGTTGCTTTGACTCATGACTTTGAGTAAAGCTTCTCCAAAATGGGAAAACATACCTTGGGTGATGTTGATCTTGATCATGTAGTTGAACTTGTGTTGGATGCTCAAAGTCGATGTGGTTCATCAAGAGTTATGAGCACCACTCATAGTTTGAGTTCATCTTCCTACATTGGTCAGTTTGGCAAGGAAAAGCACTTGTGCACCCGAAATGACAATCATGAAACATGATATCAATGATATTTGATATATAGAGTTTGTCAAAGGATATATGAGTGAGTTCATGCTTCCTTGATATCAACATCCATGAAGTAGAGACTTGGTGATGTAGAGATTGCTCAAGATGTGAGTGACTTGCAATCTCATAGATTTGGGCGTATCCAAGTACCTATAAGGGGTTAGATAGCATGCAAGGACACAAATATAGATCCAAGACATATGATCATCGTCATAAGATAAATATCAAGGACAAGTCATAAAGGGTCATGCCTTGCATGTATCCAAAGGAGTTTCTACTCCAAGTTTGAGGCATCAATGATATTCAATTCACCTCTCAAACGGCAAATTACTTACTCATCAAGCAGTTTGGTAAATATACGCCAATTGCTTATTGGTATGAACATGCTTAAGATTGATGTCTCCTTTAGCAACATGATCTCGAATGAAATGGTGGCGAACTTCAATATGCTTAGTTTCAGAATGTTGCATGGGATTGTGAGCAATCTTAATAGCACTTCCGTTATCACAAAGCAATGGAACATGTTTCACATATATCCTTTAATCCTTAAGGGATTGGGTCATCCAAAGTAATTGAGCACAACGTGATCCGGCGGCAACGTATTCCACTTCGGCGGCGGATAAGGATACCGAGTTTTGTTTCTTGGAGGACTAAGACACAAGAGATCTACCAAGAAATTTACAAGTACCCGAAGTGGACGTTCTATCATCCTTGTCACCGGCATAGTCTGAATCGGAGTAGCCAACAAGATCAAAGGAAGACCTCTTAGGATACCAAATGCCAAAGTTTGGTGTATGAATTAAGTATCTAACTATCCTTTTCACAGCCTTAAGATGACATTCTTTATGGCCGCTTGATACCGTGCACACATGCACACACTTGGCATAATATCGGGACTGGAGGCACATGGATATAACAATGAACCAATAATAGAGTGGTAACCTTTTGGTCAACTAGTTTGCCATCCTTAGTCAAGTCAAGATGTCCACTAGTAGGCATTGGTGTTTTCATACCTTTTCTTTCTTGCAAGTTGAACTTCCTGAAAAGGTCCTTGGTATACTTTGTTTGAGAAATAAACGTATCTTCCTTAGTTTGATTGATTTGCAAGCCAAGGACAATTTTGAGTTCACTCATCATAGACATCTCAAACTTCTCTGACATTACCTTTCAAACTTTTCACTAAAATGGGGGTTAGTAGAACCAAATATGATATCATCAACATAAATTTGGCACACAAATAATTCACCGATAACCCTTTTACTAAAAAGTGTGGAATCAATTTTCCCAATTTCAAAGCCTTTTTCAATAAGAAACTTGGTCAAGCATTTATACCATGCTCTAGGAGCTTGTTTAAGACCATAAAGAGCTTTGCGAAGTTTGAAAACATGATTAGGTTTCTTGGGATTAACAAATCCGGGAGGTTGTTTAACATAAACTTCCTCCTCAATTTCACCATTAAGAAAAGCACTTTTAATGTCCATTTGATACAATGTGATGTTATGGTCATTGGCATAAGCAAGTAAGATGCGTATGGACTCAAGTCTAGCAACGGGGGCATATGTTTCACCATCATCCATACCTTCGACTTGAGTATAGCCTTGGGCGATGAGATGGGCCTTGTTACGTGCTACTTCTCGAGCTTGCGTTGTATTCCCTCGAAGAGGAAAGGGTGATGCAGCACAATAGTGTAAGTATTTCCCTCAATTTTTGAGAACCAAGGTATCAATCTAGTATGAGACCTCACGCGAGTCCCTCGCACCTGCACAAACAAATAAGAACTTTGCAGCCAACGCGATAAGGGGTTGTCAATCCCTTTACGGTCACTTACGAAAGTGAGATATGATAGATAGGATAGTATAATATTTTTGGTACTTTTGGTATGAGAACAGAAAGTAAATAAATCAAAGTAAAGTAGATGGAAGATTAATATGTTGAGAATAGACCCGGGGGCCATAGGTTTCACTAGTGGCTTCTCTCATGATAGCAGAATTCTATGGTGGGTGAACAAATTATTGTCGAGCAATTGATAGAAAAGCGCATAGTTATGAGAATATCTAGGCATGATTATTATATATAGGCATCACGTCCATGACAAGTAGACTGAAACGATTTTGCATTTACTACTATTACTCCACACATCGACCGCTATCCAGCATGCATCTAGAGTATTAAGTTCATAAGAACAAAATAATGCTTTAAGCAAGATGACATGATGTAGAGGGATAAACTCAAGCAATGTGATATAAACCCCATCTTTTTATCCTCGATGGCAATCATATAATACGTGCCTTGCTGCCCCTGCTGTCACTGGGAAAGGACACCACAAGATTGAACCCAAAGCCAAGCACTTCTCCCATTGCAAGAACTATAGATCTAGTAGGCCAGACCAAACCAATAATTCGAAGAGACTTGCAAGGATATTATAATCATACATAAAATATTTCAGAAAAGAATAAAATATAGTTCATAGATAATCTTGATCATAAACCCACAATTCATCGAATATCGACAAACACACCGCAAAAAGATTACATCGAATAGATCGCCTCGAAGATCGAGGAGAACTTTGTATTGAGATAAAAAAAGAGAGAAGAAGCCATCTAGCTAATAATTATGGACCCGAAGGTCAATGGGAGGAAGGTGGGCATCGGGGGAGCCAGAGGGGGCCCACGAGGGTGGGGGCACGCCCAGGGGTAGGGGCGCGCCCAGGGGTAGGGGCGCGCCTAGACCCACGTGGCCACCTCTCTTGTTCCCTCGCGTGTACTCCAAGTCTTCTGGGTAGATACGGTTCCAAAAATAACTCTCCGGAAGGTTTCATTCCGTTTCGACTCCGTTTGATATCCCTTTTCTGCGAAACACTGAAATAGGCAAAAAAAACAGCAATTTGCGCTGGGCCTTGGGTTAGTAGGTTAGTCCCAAAAATAATATAGAAATGTAAAATAAAGCCCATTAAACATCCAAAACAGAATATATAATAGCATGGAACAATCAAAAAATATAGATACGTTGGAGACGTATCAAGCATCCCCAAGCTTAATTCCTGCTCGTCCTCGAGTAGGTAAATGATAAAAACAGAATGTGGAATGCTAACCAGCATAATTCTCAATGTAATTCTCTTTGTTGTGGCATGAATGTTCAGATCCGAAAGATTCAAGATAAAAGTCTATATTGACATAAGAATAATAATACTTCAAGCATACTAACAAAGCAATCATGTCTTCTCAAAATAACATGGCCAAAGAAAGTTCATCCCTACAAAATCATATAGTTAGGTTATGCTCCATCTTCGTCACACAAAATACTCCAATCATGCACAACCCCGGTTTCAGCCAAGCACTTGTTTCATACTTAAAGTTTTTGAAAATCTTTCAACTTTCACGCAATATATGAGCGTGAGCCATGGACATGGCACTATGTGGAATAGAGTGGTGGTTGTGGAGAAGACAAAAAGAGGAAGATGGTCTCACATCAACTAGGCGTACCGATGGGCTATGGAGATGCCCATCAATAGATATCAATGTGAGTGAGTAGGGATTGCCATGTAACGGATGCACTAGAGCTATAAATGTATGAAAGCTCAACAAAAGAAACTAAGTGGTTGTGCATCCAACTTGCTTGCTCACGAAGACCTAGGGCATTTGAGGAAGCCCATCGTTGGAATATACAAGACAAGTTCTATAATGAAAATTCCCACTAGTATATGAAAGTGACTAAACAAGAGACTCTCTATCATGAAGATCATGGTGCTACTTTGAAGCACAAGTGTGGAAAAAGATAGTAGCATTGTCCCTTTTTTCTTTTTTTCTTTTTTTCTTTTTTTGGGCCTTTCTTTATTTCTTTGGCCTTTCCTTCTTTTTTTCTTTTTTTTCTTTGGGACAATGCTCTAATAATGATGATCATCACACTGATATTGATTTATAAATCGATATTACAACTCGATACTAGAACAAAGTATGACTCTATGTGAATGCCTCCGGTGGTGTATCGGCATGTGCAATGAATCAAGAGTGACATGTATGAAAATTATGCATGGTGGCCTAGCCACAAATACGATGTCAACTACATGATCATGCATGGCAATATGACAATGATGAAGCGTGTCATAGCAAACGGAATGGCGGAAAGTTGCATGGCAATATATCTCAGATGGATATGGGAATGCCATGATAGGTAGGTACGGTGGCTGTTTTGAGGAAGATATATGGTGGGTGTATGGTACCGGCGAAAGTTGCGCGGTACAAGAGAGGCTAGCAATGGTGGAAGGATGAGAGTGCGTATAATCCATGGACTCAACATTAGTCATAAAGAACTCACATACTTATTGCAGAAATCTACAAATCATCAAAACAAAGTACTACACGCATGCTCCTAGGGGAAGGTTTGGTAGGAGTTAACCATCATGCGATCCTGACCTCCACACAAAGGATGACACCCAATGAAATACCTCATGCTTCAAATTTCTCAAACAACTGTTACCATACGTGCATGCTACGGGACTTGCAAACCTTAACATAAGTATTTCTCAAATTCACAACTACTCTACTAGCATGACTCTAATACCACCATCCTCATATCTCAAAACAATCATCAAGTATCAAACTTCTCATAGTATTCAATGCACTTTATGTGAAAGGTTTTTACTATACCCATCTTGGATGCCTATCTTATTAGGACTAGTTTTATAACCAAAGCACATTACCATGCTGTTCTAAAAGACTCTAAAATAGATATGAGTGAAGCATGAGAGATCAACAATTTCTACAAAATAAAACCACCACCGTGCTCTAAAAGATATAAGTGAAGCACTAGAGCAAAACTATCTAGCTCAAAAGATATAAGTGAAGCGCATAGAGTATTCTAATAAATTCTAAATCATATTTATCTCTCTCAAAAGGTGTGTCCAGCAAGTATAATTGTGGCAAACTAACAAGCAAAGACTCAAATTATACATGAGGCTCCAAGCAAAACACATATCATATGGTGAATAAAAATATAGTCTCAAGTATAGTTACCGATAGACGAAGACGAAAGAGGGGATGCCTTCCCGGGGCATCCCCAAGCTTAGGTTTTTGGTTGTCCTTGAATTTTACCTTGGGGTGACTTGGGAATCCCAAGCTTAGGCTCTTGCCACAATTTGTTCCATAATCCATCAAAGCCATACTCAAAACTTGAAAACTTCACAACACAAAACTTAGCCAAAAATCTCGTGAGCTTCGTTAGTATAAGAAAACAAACCACCACTCAAAGGTACTGTAATGAACTCATTCTTTCTTTATATTGGTGTTAAACCTACTGTGTTCCAACTTCTCCATGATTCATACCCCCCCCCGATACTACTCATAGATTCATCAAAATAAGCAAACAACACACACAAAACGGAATCTGTCAAAAACAGAACAGTATGTAGTAATCTGTAACTTTCGAATACTTCTATAACTCCAAAAAAAATTGAAAAAAATTGTTGAACGTGAGGAATTTGTCTATTAATCATCAAAGAGAATCGACTAAATAGCACTCTCTAGTAAAAAAATACAGCCAATCTCATGAGCGCTAAAGTTTCTGTTTTTTATTGTATGATCACATAAACTTCACACAAGTCTTCCCAAAGGTTCTACTTGGAACGTACACTAATTAAAACACAAAACACATCTAAAGAGAAGCGAGATGCAGTATTTATTCCTAAACAGAAGAAAAAACCAAGAGGGCTGCCTCCCAATAAGCGCTATCGTTTAACACCCCTAGCTAGGCACGATACAAGAATAGATCTAGGTGTTGCCATCTTTGGTAGGCAATCCATAAGTAGCTCTCATATTAGATTCATAAGGTAATTTGATTTTCTTTCTAGGAAAGTGTTCCATTCCATTCCTTAACGGAAATTGGAATCTAATTTTTCCTTCCTTCATATCAATAATTGCACCAATCGTTCTAAGGAAAGGTCTACCAAGAATAATAGGACATGAAGGATTACGATCTATATCAAGAACAATGAAATCTACGGGCACATAGTTCCTATTAGCAACAATAAGAACATCATTAATCCTTCCCATAGGTTTCTTAATGGTAGAATCCGCAAGATGCAAATTTAAAGAACAATCATCAAGTTCATGGAAACCTAACATATCACAAAAAGCTTTTGGAATTGTAGAAACACTTGCACCCAAATCACACAAAGCAAAGCATTCATGATCTTTAATTTTAATTTTAATAGTAGGTTCCCACTCATAATAAAGCTTTCTAGGGATAGAAACTTCTAATTCAAGTTTTTCCTCATAAGACTGCATTAAAGCAGCAACTATGTGTTTGGTAAAAGCCTTATTTTGACTATAAGCATGCAGAGAATTTAGTACGGATTGCAACGAGGAAACATAATCTATTAAATATAAATTATCATAATTGAATCCCTTGAAATCCAAAATAGTGGGTTCATCACTATGCAAAGTTTTAATCTCTTCAATCCTACTTTTAACAATTTTAGCATCAAGATCTAAAAACTCCGAATCATTGGGACGCCTTTTAACTAAAGCAGACTCATCTCCAGTCCCATCTTTATCAAGAATCATACTAGAAAACAAGGATCTAATAGGAGACACATCAATAACTTTCAGATGTTCATCTTTATTTTCATGATAACTAGAAGAACACGCTTTCATAAAGCAATGTTTTTTAGCACGCATCCTAGCGGTTCTTTCTTTGCACTCATCAATGGAAATTCTCATGGCTTTGAGAGACTCATTGATATCATGCTTAGGTGGAAAAGATCTAAGTTTCAAAGAATCTACATCAAGAGTATTTCTATCCACGTTTCTAGCTAACTCATCAATCTTATGCAATTTTTCTTCAAGCAAAGCATTGAAATTCTTTTGCGAATTCATAAACTCTTTAACACTAGTTTCAAATTCAGAGGGCATCTTACAAAAATTTCCGTAAGAGTTATTGTAGGAATTGCCATAATTATTAGATGAATTACTAGGAAAAGGCCTAGGATTAAAGTTTCCTCTATAAGCATTGTTACCAAAATTATTCCTACCAACAAAATTCACATCCAAAGATTCATTATTATTTTCAATCAACGTGGATAAAGGCATATCATTAGGATCAGAAGAAGCACTCTTAGTAGCAAATAATTTCATAAGTTCATCCATCTTTTCACTCAAAGCACTAATCTCTTTAATAGCATGCACTTTTTTACTAGTAGATCTTTCGGTGTACCATTGAGAGTAGTTAACCATAATTTTATCTAGGAGTTTGGTAGCTTCTCCTAAGGTGGTTTCCATGAAAGTGCCCCCCGCGGCTGAATCTAAAAGATTTCTAGAAGCAAAATTCAAGCCAGCATAACAAATTTGTATAATCATCCATAAGTTCGAACCATGTGTAGGGCAATTA
The DNA here is from genome assembly GCA_902687465.1 of Secale cereale. Classification (NCBI taxonomy): domain Eukaryota; kingdom Viridiplantae; phylum Streptophyta; class Magnoliopsida; order Poales; family Poaceae; genus Secale; species Secale cereale. The sequence goes on from LR738715.1 coordinate 364,403,655, forward strand.
CGTATCATTAATTTCATTCTCTCCCAAGCTTGTGCAACATGCTCATGATCTAGTTGCTTAAAATTCATAATATCATTTTTAAGGGAGATAATCTTAGCGGGAGGAAAATACTTAGAGATAAAGGCATCTTTGCACTTATTCCATGAATCAATACTATTTCTAGGCAAAGAGGAAAACCAAGTTTTAGCACGATCTCTAAGTGAAAACGGGAATAGCTTTAATTTAACAATATCATTATCCGTATCCCTCTTCTTTTGCATATCACATAAATCAACAAAGTTGTTCAAATGGGTAGCGGCACCTTCACTAGAAAGGCCAGTAAATTGATCTTTCATGACAAGATTCAACAGGGCAGCATTGATCTCACAAGATTCAGCATCAGTAATAGGAGCAATAGGAGTGCTAATAAAATCATTATTGTTGCTATTGGAAAAGTAACACAATTTGGTATTGTTTTGAGCCATAGTGACAAGCAAGCAATCCAACACACAAGCAAACAAGTGGCAAGTGAACGGTAAACACACGGAAAAGAAGGGCGAATAAAAACGGCAAGGGTGATGTGGGGGAGAGGAAAACGAGAGGCAAATAATGTAATGCGAAGGATAAGGGTTTGTGATAGGTACTTGTTATATGACTTTTGCGCAAGCCTCCCCGGCAACGGCGCCAGAAATTCTTCTTGCTACTTCTCGAGCTTGCGTTGTATTCCTTCGAAGAGGAAAGGGTGATGCAGCACATTAGCGTAAGTATTTCCCTCAGTTTTTGTGAACCAAGGTATCAATCCAGTAGGAGACCATGCGCGAGTCCCTCGCACCTGCACAAACAAATAGGAACTTCGCAGCCAATGTGATAAGGGGTTGTCAATCCCTTTACGGTCACTTACGAAAGTGAGATATGGTAGATAGGATAGTATAATATTTTTGGTATTTTTTGTATAAGAACAAGTAAATAAAGCAAAGTAAAGTAGATGGAAGATTAATATGTTGAGAATAGACCCGGGGGGCATAGGTTTCACTAGTGGCTTCTCTCATGATAGAAGAATTCTACGGTGGGTGAACAAATTACTGTCGAGCAATTGATAGAAAGGCGCATAGGTATGAGAATATATAGGCATGATTATTATATATAGGCATCACGTCCGTGACAAGTAGACCGAAACGATTCTGCATCTACTACTATTACTCCACACATCGACCGCTATCCAGCATGTATCTAGAGTATTAAGTTCAGAAGAATAGAGTAATGCTTTAAGCAAGATAACATGATGTAGAGGGATAAACTCAAGCAATATGATATAAACCCCATCTTTTTATCCTCGATGGCAACAATACAATACGTGCCTTGCTTCCCCTGTTGTCACTGGGAAAGGACACCGCAAGATTGAACCCAAAGCGAAGCACTTCTCCCATTGCAAGAACTATAGATCTAGGAGGCCAAACCAAACCAATAATTCGAAGAGACTTGCAAGGATATTAAAATCATACATAAAAGATTTCAGTAAAGAATCAAATATTGTTCATAGATAATCTTGATCATAAACCCACAATTCATCGCTTCTCGACAAACGCACCGCAAAAAGATTACATCGAATAGTTCTCCTCGAAGATTGAGGAGAACTTTGTATTGAGATCCAAAAAGAGAGAAGAAGCCATCTAGATAATAACTATCGACCCGAAGGTCTGTGGTAAACTACTCACAACTCATTGGTGAGGCTATGGTGTTGATGTAGAAGCACTCTGTGATGGATCCCCCCTTTGGCGGAGCTCCGGAACAGGCCCCAAGATGGGATCTCACGGGAGCAGAAAGTTGCAGCGGTGGAATTAGGGTTTTCTCTGTTGCCACGATGTTTTTAGGGTACATGGATATATATATAGGAGGAAGGAGGGCCTTGGGGGAGCCAGAGGGGCCCCACGAGGGTGGGGGCCCGCTCAGGGGCAGGGGGCACACCCTGGACCCTCTTGGCCACCTCTCTTGTTCCCTCGCGTGTACTTCAAGTCTTCTGGGTAGATATGGTTCCAAAAATAATTCTCCCGAAGGTTTCATTCCGTTTGGCCTCCGTTTGATATCCCTTTTGTGCGAAACACTGAAATAGGCAAAAAAAAACAATTTGCGCTGGGCCTTGGGTTAGTAGGTTAGTCCCAAAAATAATATAAAAGTGTACAATAAAGCCCATTAAACATCCAAAACAGAATATATAATAACATGGAACAATAAAAAATTATAGATATGTTGGATACGTATCATTGTGTACAACTTGTCCATCTTCATTTTGCTTAATCCAAAACACCCATTTGTTTCCAATGACATTGTGACTGCCGTCGGGCTTATCAACCAATGTGTAAACTTGGTTCCTCTCGAAGTTATGTAGTTCCTCATGCATAGCATTCACCCTATCCGGATCAACAAGAGCATCTTCAACCTTCATAGGTTCAAGGTATATGAAAGAGTAATGTTCACAAAAGTTAGCTAAACGAGATTTAGAGCGAGTGATTCTCCCGGTTTTAATATCATTGGTGATTTGTTCAATGGGATGATCTCTAGCAATTCTTGCTCTAACTCGTGAGAGCTTTTGTTTAGGTTAGGGTGGAACATCCTCTTCATTTTCTTCATCTTCTTCTTGTTCTTGTCCTTTTTCGTTGTTGTTGAAGTTGTTGTCTTGTGGAGGTGGAGAAGGAGGTCGATGAGGTTCATCTTTTTGTACTTCCTCGTTTCCTTCATCTTGACATGTTCCACTTGTGGATGCCTCCAAGTCAACTTGTGGTTCACCTTGGCGTGAAGTTGAGGTTTCCACTTGAATGGACGAGGTACTCTCCTTCACCTCCCTTGGGCAAATCTTGCCAATAGACAAGTCTTGGATAGCTTCCCAAGGATCTTTGTCTCCTACATCAATTGGCAATTGCTCTACTTGTGAGCCATTAGATTCATCAAACTTCACATCTACCGTCTCTTCAACCTTTCGGGTGAAATTTTTGTAGACACACTAAGTGTGAGAGTTTGAGCCATAACCCAGTAGAAAACCTTCATGAGATTTAGGGGCAAATTTCGAATGACGATGCTTGTCAAGAATGTAGCACTTTGAGCCAAATACTTGATAGTATCCAACTCGCGGTTTGATACCGGTGAGGAGCTCGTATGCCATCTTGCCGAGAAGCTTGTGAAGATATAGTCGGTTTGTAGCATGACAAGCTGTCTCAACCGCTTCTTCCCAAAAGTTTCTTGGCATTTTGTATTCGTCCAGCATCGTTCTCGCCATCTCGATCAGCGTCTAGTTCTTCCTCTCAACAACTCCATTTTGTTGAGGTGTGTACGTAGCTGAGAACTCATGTGAGATCCCTTCCTCATCAAGAAAGGTATCCACATTGGCATTCTTGAACTCCGTTCCGTTGTCGCTCCGAACCTTCTTGATCTTCAGTTCAAATTGATTTTGAGCCTTTCTAGCGAAGTTCTTCAAGATCTTTTGGACATGCGATTTATCATCAAGAAAGAACACCCACGTAAATATGGAAAAATCATCAACAATGACCAATTCAAAGGAGTTACCACCGAGACTCTTGTAAACTTTGGGACCAAAAAGATCCATGTGAAGTAGCTCAAGAGGTCTTCTTGTGGTCATGATATTCTTTACGGGATGGCTTCCTCCAACTTGTTTTCCTGCTTTACAAGCACTACCAAGTCTATCCTTGTCAAATATAACATCTTTAACACCAAGGATATGATCACTTTTAATAAGCTTATCAAGATTTCTCATACCAACATGACCTAATCTTCTATGCCATAACCAACCCTTAGAAGATTTAGCAATTAAACAAGTACAAGGTCGGGCTTTCTTAGTGAAATCAACAATGTATAGGCCACCTCTATGAATACCGATAAATACCATGTTATGATTATCTCTACGAAAGACTTGACAATCAACATGCGTAAATAGCACATTTAAACCAAAATCATCTAATCTAGATACGGAAAGAAGATTATAGCCGAGAGATTCAACAAGCATGACATTTTTATAGAGCTATCATTAGATATGTCCACCTTACCAAGGCCAACAATTTTACCCTTAGAGTTGTCACCAAAGGTAACATACTTTCGTGGACAATCATTTCTAGAAATCTCATCAAACATGTCCTTATCTCCGGTCCTATGATTTGTGCATCCGCCATCAAGAACCATTACTTTCCTCCGGCTGCGTAACCACGAAGATTAGCCATAAGACCAAAGTGTCTCATTGACTCATCAAGATCCAAGTCACTATCTTCACCTTCGCCAAAGTATCCATGCTCAACATCATCATCATCCGTGTGATCATCACCTATAACAAGTGATTCATTAGAATTTGGATAATGACAATGTTCAAGTTTGTGAGTTACAATAGCTAATGCGATTATGTGACTAATGATTCCAACGTCACCCTTAGCACGCAAAAGATCATGTAGCTCAAATAAGCATTCATAAACTTGGGATCACTAGGCTTCATCTTTTGAAAAGCAATGGATTTTGGAAGAATCTCATCTAAACTTTTCAAAGAATAGTTAGGAAAGCATTCTTCAAGAAATTTCCATATAGTGTAAGAACATTCTAAATTAGGCAATTCTCTAAGCAAATGATCCGGTAGAGATCTAACAATAAGATTGACAGTTCTAGTATTTCGAACAATATCAAGATACTCATCGGGGGTAAAATGCATAGGATCAATAGGAGGCACATAAGGGCTAAGAATGTACTTGTTCAAATGATATACATTGAAAATCTAAAGCATGTCATTTTTCCATTCCCTATAAAACTCCCCTTCGAAAATAGGCATCATGTCTGCTAGAACTACGTCGATATTTCTCCAAAGAGGAAAGGATGATGTAGTATAGCAGCGGTAGGTATTTCCCTCAGTGATGAGACCAAGGTTATCGAACTAGTAGGAGAACCAAGCAACACAATGTAAACATCACCTGCACACAGATAACAAATACTCACAACTTCACATGTAAAAGGGGTTGTCAATCCCTTTCGGGTAACGGGCGTGATAGAGTTGTAAATATTGATAGATGGAATGCCAAATAAGATAAATTGCAGCAAGGTATTTTTGGGTTTTTGGTTTAGTAGATCTAGAAATAAAAGTAAAGGAAAATAGATCGCAAAGGCAAATAATATAAAGAAGAGACATGGGGGCCGTAGATTTCACTAGTGGCTTCTCTCGAGAAAATAGCAAATGGTTAGTAAACAATGATTGTTGGCAATTGATAGAACTTCAAATAATCATGACGATATCCAGGCAATGATTGTTATATAGGCATCACATCCAAGATTAGTAGACCGACTCATGCCTGCATCTACTACTATTACTCCACACATCGACCGCTATCCAGCATACATCTAGTGTATTAAGTTCATGGAAAAACGGAGTAATGCAATAAGAACGATGACATGATGTAGACAAGATCTATTTATGCAGAAATAGACCCCCGTCGTTTTATCCTTAGTTGCAACGATACATACGTGTCAGTTCCCCTTCTGTCACTGGAATCAAGCACCATAAGATCGAACCCACTAAAAAGCACCTCTTCCCATTGCAAGATAAATAGATCAAGTTGACCAAACAAAACCCAAATACCAGAGAAGAAATACAAGGCTATAAGAAATCTTGCATATAAGAGATCAAAGAAGACTCAAATAACTTTCATGGATAAAAAGATAGATTTGATCATAAACTCAAAGTTCATCGGATCCCAACAAACACACCGCAAAAAGAGTTACATCATGTGGATCTCCAAGAGACCATTGTATTGATAATCAAAAGAGAGAGAGGAAGCCATTTAGCTACTAACTATGGACCTGTAGGTCTACAAGGAACTACTCACGCATCATCGGAGAGGCACCAATGGAAGTGCTGAACTGCTCCGTGATGGTGTCTAGATTGGATCTGGTGGTTCTGGACTATGCGGCGGCTAGAATTGATTTTCATCGAGTCCTCTAGGGTTTCTGGAATATTGCGGTATTTATAGAACAAAGAGGTGGTCCAGGGGCGCCCGAGGTGGGCACAACCCAATAGGGCGCGCCTGGGCCTCCTGGCATGCCCTGGTGGGTTGTGCTTCCCCTCGGAGCAGCCCCCCAGGTGCTTCTCCGGCCCACTAGATGTCTTCCGGTCCAAAACAAATCCACAAAAAATTTCGATGCATTTGGACTCTGTTTGGTCCTGATTTCCTACGATGTAAAAAACATCCAGAAAACAGCAATTGGTACTTGGCACTATGTCAATTGATTAGTACCAAAAAATGATTAAAAAGACTATAAAACATCCAAGAATGATAATATAACATAATGGAACAATAAAAAATAATAGAAACATTGGAGACGTATCAGCATCCCCAAGCTTAATTCCTGCTTGTCCTCGAGTAGGTAAATGATAAATACAGAATTTTTTATGTGGAATGCTACCTATCATGTCATGTCATATTCTTTTCTTTATAGCATTGAAATTTTGACTTTTATATGTTCAAAGCAATATTCTAGTTTTGACATGAGATTTAAATAATCAAGCATATCAACAAGCAATAATGTCTTTGAAAATAGCAATGCTAAAATAGGTTATCCCTAGCCCATCATGCTCAGCCATTGATCCATTCATGAAACACACTCGCATATTAGTTACACCCAATGCTCAAGTACGATCGTAGTGCTTCCTAGTTGGTGCTTTATAAGAGAAGATGGAGACTCGAATTCAAAATAAAAATTGCATAAAGTAAAAGAAAGGCCCTTCGCGGAGGGAAGTAGGGATTTTTAGAGGTGCCATAGCTCAAAGCTTAAATTGAGATATAAAATTATTTTGGGAGGCACACTTTTCCCACCAACAAAAACGACTTAGATTTCCCAGCACTTTCCATGCTAGATATATCATAGGCGGTTCCCAAACATAAAATAAATTTTATTACTTTTTCCACCAAACTTTCACAAGCCATGGCTAGCCGAATCCATGGTTGCCTTCCATACCAACACATTCCAAGGAATTTATTATTTGACAACATAAAGTAAATTTATTTTTCATTTCGGACTAGGCATTCCTAATACCTTTGCCTTACTCTCGTGCAATGACAAGTGAATAAAGACTCATCATGAGAATAACACATCTAGCATGGAAACTATTAGCCAGCCCTCACCGCCTCGCGAGCGGTATGAGCAGACAAAAGGGAAATTTATTTTGAAAATTAGAGATGGAACATACAAATTTGCTTAGAATGGCAAGGGAATACCGGATATAGGTAGGTATGGTTGTTGGTGTCTGATACGTCCAAAACGTATCTATAATTTCTGCTTGCTCCATGCCTCTTTTGGGTGATATTGCTATGATATATATACACTTCCATACACTTTTGATCATATTTGGACTAACCTATTAACTCAGTGCACCCCAGTGCCAGTTTCTGTTTTCGGCTGTTTTTGTATTTCAGGTTTTCACGTTACGAGAACTGCCAAGAAAAATCCAGAAAAATTATATAAAAAATCAGCGTTCCAAAAACTACCGTGCGCCCGAAGGACAGCCTGGGGGGCCACCAGGGCTCCAGGCGCCCTGGCGGCGCCCCCCCCTGGGCCGCGCCGG
>LR738715.1:364411451-364462047 GCA_902687465.1 Secale cereale
GAGGCTCCTCCGATGCCCCCTTTGGCATATATTTAAAGCGTCTCCCGAAACCCTCGAAACAGGAACTCTTTTACGCGATCTCATCTCTGTTCCGCCGCCGCCGCCGCTTCCAAGATCGGGAGCACTAGGAGAACCCTTCCCGGCACCCTGCCGGAGGGGAGGATCACCACCGGGAGCTTCTCCACCATAATGGACGCCTCCCGGATGAGTTGTGAGTAGTCTCCCTTGGACCATGAGTCCATGACCAGTAGCTATGTGATGTTCTCCTCCCGTTCTTGTGCTTCACTAATTAGTCCTCGTGAGCTGCCCTACATGATCGAGGCACATATGTAATCTTTATGCTGTTGCTATGATGAGTTTGCTGGGATCCGATGGATTATGAGATTATGTTCAGATTGTGTTTGAGTAATATATTTGATTCACCTCTTTTATGTTTATGTTCGTAAGTAATTCTTGCATGTTCTCCGTTGTTATTTATTGCTTTGGCCAAGTAGTAGGTAGTGACTCCAAGAGGGAACGTTATGCTCGATTGTGGGTTCATGCCCCTCGATGACTAGTTTGAGTGACAGAAACATGAGTATAGGGGATGTGATGTTGCCACAAGGGGGAAAACAACGGTGCTTGTGCTCGCGGGTGCAAGGATTGTTTACTTTACGCAAAGTTCTTTTAATGCAGTTGTCTGTTGCTTTGAGTTTACACTATGGGTAGGGCTCGCAACTTAATACCAGCGAGATGTTCTGGATAGATATCTCAAGGTGGATGATTAGTAGTAGATATTGATGGATTTCAGTCTACTTACTTTGGCGTACCGCCCATGCTTTGAACCTCAACCTTTCTTGCAATGTAGTCAGCATTGGTTTGCGCACATGGTCCTCTCAATTGCCCAGCTGTAATTCGTTTACCTCACATAGCTGTTTTATCATCTTTTGGGAGAGAGAAATCACTAGTGAACATCATGAGACTTCGGTCCATATTACCATCATTGATCACATCCGCTATTTACTTTTCCGCTATTTACTTACTATTGCAATTATACCTATCACTATTATCACTTGCGTTTGATCCTTTGTAAACTACAAGGCCGGAGGGATTGACAACCTCTCTGTACTCGTTGGGAGCAAAGTTATTTGTATCTGTGTGCAGGTCCACGTTGATTGCTCATATCCGGCGCCGTTAGCAGTTGACACCTTCTTGTTGAAACTGGGAGTCTCTGGGAAATCAATCCTTGGTATTACCAAGGGAAAACTTCTGCTACACTGCATCTCAAACCTACCACTTGGGGTAACCAACGAGGGGTGAGAAGCCACCTAGCAAAGCAATTTCTGGCGCCGTTGCCGGGGACTCCACTCTTCAGGATAGGGGAGTTGTACGCTATATTTTACCTTTGCTTTTAGTCTTGTTAGTTTACCTTTCAGTTTTTGCTTTAGTATCCTTTATCAAAAAAATTACGAATTTTTTTATTTCGCTTTCCTGTTAGTAGTCCTTTCTGTTTAGCTAAACATGTTAGGATTTGGTGCTTTGAGGGAATCAGAAGTTCTAGATTTCCATCAAAGGGATGGAGAAAATATGAAGAAGGCATGGGACAGAATTTCTGATGCACATAGGAGAATTATGCCTTGGATACCTATAAAAATTGTGCTTAGAAATTTTTACCATGGTCTTTTTAAATGGTGTAAACACTCTCTTAATATTATAGCTGAGGGAGATTTCCTAGAGTGTGATGAAGCTAGAGCTCTTGAAATTATACATGGTCTATCTAGTTACTTTGTTTATGATCATAACTTTGATATTGTCATAGATAGACTTGCTACTATTGAAAAGAGAATGGATGCTCTAGACTTGATGAAGGTAGAGAAACCTAAACCCAATAAGAAAGACATTTTGGAAATAGACAATGATTGGGAGCCTTTCGTTAGGATTAGCATCTCTAATCAAGACTTCCTTGCTTATTGTGATATTGGATCTATGGTTTCTACTATGCCAAAAATTGTTCATGATTCTTTAAAATTTAACATGGATAGATTACCATCTTATCATGAACACACTAATGGAGATATTTCTGAAATCCAGGGAAGAATAAAAGACGTGCCAGTTAAATTCCTTAAAGGGATTGCAATGATTGATTTCTTCATCATGGAGCCAAACCAAGGAAATATAGTGCTTGGAAGGGACTTCCTCCGAGCAGTTAAAGGCTTCATTGATATAGGTAAGGGACAAATCCGCTTGCGCGTAAAGGCAAAAGGTGTGTACCCCTTTCCTAGAAGGAACAAGAATGAACTTGTTGAGGAACCATTTGAAGCAATTTATAGCTCCGATTATTACGATGGTTATTGATTCCTCTTTGTATTATGCCTAGCTTAAAGGCATAAAAGAAAGCGCTTTTGGGAGGCAGCCCAATGAATAAATTTATTTTGCTTTTGTTGTGTCTTGATGTTGTTACTACAGTAGCATCATCATTGTATCTTTGCTTTTCAATTTTGTGCCAAGTATAGCCTCTGATTGCTAGAAAGTTCAAAAGTTGTGAGGTGCTGTCCAGGAAACAGATTCTGTCCTTGGATAGAAAAATTCGTATAAAATCACCAGATCATCTTTTTGGTCTGAATTGTTTCGACATCGTTCTCTATATAATTGTCTTTCGTGCGTCTGTTCTGAGTTTTTTGATTTGAGTTGCAGAAGTGCCCCGAACAAATCATTTACTACCTGATGTTCTGTTTTTCACAGATTCTGTCCTGTTTTGCTTTTCCTTTATTTTGCAAACCTAGAGCTTGCTTTTTCTTTGAAAAAACCTTTTGGCAATCTTGAGAAACAGTAGACCTTCAAGAATATCTTTATTTCCAGCAAGGTACAATTATTTTATTATGGGTACTAACCTCGCTAATCAGATTATGATGAGTTATGTATGAAGGGAGTTTTCAAGTGTGCGAGGGAAGATGATAAAAAGATTCAGGAGTGTCAAGCGCTCAAGCTTGGGGATGCCCCCATGCACCCCCAAGAAATATTCAAGGAGAATCAAGCGTCTAAGCTTGGGTATGCCCCCGTGCATCCCCTTCTCCATCAACATTATCAGTTCGTCTTTCGTTCCACTATATTTTAATCACTTCATGTGTTATGTGCTATGCTTGGAGCGTCTTGCTTTTAGTTTCCTTTTTATTTTTTCATAACGAGTCGGAACTCAGCTTTCTTTATGTGGGAGAGAAACACGCTCCACTTCTACCTAGAACATAACATAGAATTTTCATGACTATCTTTGCTGTGTGTGTTCTTTGTCTTTTAATAGCTACTATCATGCTCTGCTCTTAGTATTCATGCTTATCTTTTTAAAGAGCTTGTGTTTAGTTGGTTGCTTGAACTCTCTTTAATTATCATGCTTATCTTATTAAGAGAGTTTGCTTCCGTTGCATTGGTTAATATGTCTATGATAAAGATGCTACGTGCATAATGGCGCTTAGTAGTTCAGGTTTTCTTATGGTTAGTCTCAAATAGCTGGGGGATTCCCAATGTGTTATTGGAGTACTAACATGATTTGTTTGCCAATGATGTGGTATGGTTTAGTAATATCTTCCTTCAAAAATTTATTTTGATTGACTTGGCGTATGCTCACACATATTTAAGACTGTAAAGAAAGTCTATCAAGCCTTGATGATCTTTTGTTTCTGAGTAGCGATATAACTTCCATGCCTGATTCAATGTTGCTTTGTCGCTCTGCATGATTATGACCGTCATTGCTCTCTTAGTTGGTCGCTCCCAGTCTTTTGCTAACCTCCACCTGTACTAAGCGGACTGACTGCTTGTGCATCCACATCCTTTTAAACCAGTTGTGCCATATGAGTCCACCATACCTACCTATATGTGGTATTTCACCGCCACTCCAAGTAAATTTACATGTGCTACCTTTAAAACCTTTAGTTTTTGCAATACATAGCTCATGGGAAAGTAGCTTAAAAACTATTGTGGTAAAGAATATGTTGCTTATGTATCTTATTTTCTTATAAGTTGCTTGCTGAGCGGTAACCATGTTTCTGGGGACGCCATCAACTGTTACACTTTTGTTGAATATCATGTGAGTTGCTATGCATGTTCGTCTTGTCTAAAGTAAGGGTGATTTGCCATGGGTTGAATGTTTGAGTATGCATATTGTTAGAGAAGAACATTGGGCCGCCAACCAAAGCCATGTATCATGGTGGAAGTTTTAGCTTGGACATTAATCCTCAATCTCTTATGAGAATATGCTTAAGCATTAAAGAGGAGTCCATTATCTATTTTCTATGTTGTCCCGGTATGGATGTCCTCAAGTTGAGATCTATCAAAAACGAGAAATCAAATGCGATCTATCTCCTTGGACCTTTGTACAGGTGACATAGAGGTACCCCTTTGTGACACTTGGTTGAAACATATGTAATGCAATGACAATCCATGGAAATCCGAGCTAATTAGGACAAGGTGCGAGCACTATTGGTATTCGATGCATGAGGCTTGCAACTTATAGGATGTCTTATGCATAACACATAAGAAGTACTACTACCGTTGACAAAATTGTTTCTATGTTTTCAAAATAAAAAGCTCTAGCACATGAGTAATCCCTGCTTCCCTCTGCGAAGGGCCATTCTTTTACTTTTATGTTGAGTCTCCACCTTCTTTTAAAAGCACCAACTACTGAGAGCATGATTGTCATTCTGAGTGTAATGTGCATTGTCCCAAAGTAGCATTGTCTCTTGCATGATTGTGATATCGTTTATTCTGAAATCATTGTATCTAGTCATCACTTAAACCTTGGAGGTGCCCCTGCATTTATGTTTTGCTTCACTAAAGGGGGCAAGCTAGATATCACTTTATCATATTTGCACATCATGTTCATTGCAAATCTATTTGATGTTTTAGTATCATATTGTAAAACTTTCAGTTCTTTGTGATTTTCTCATGAGGAAACTTAATTACTACAGATTCATTGTTTCAATAAGCTTTTGTCATATGACTATGAAAAAGTCCTATATGGTTATTAGCATGTCACCAGAGAAATTATTCTTGTTATCATTTACCTACTCGAGGACGAGCAGGAATTAAGCTTGGGGATGTTGATACGTCCAAAATGTATCTATAATTTCTGCTTGCTCCATGCCTCTTTTGGGTGATATCGCTATGATATCTATACACTTCCATACACTTTTGATCATATTTGGACTAACCTATTAACTCAGTGCACCCCAGTGCCAGTTTCTGTTTTCGGTTGTTTTTGTATTTCAGGTTTTCACGTTACGAGAACTGCCAGGAAAAATCCAGAAAAAATTATATAAAAAATCAGCGTTCCAGAAACTACCGTGCGCCCGAAGGACAGCCGGGGGGGCCCACCAGGGCTCCAGGCGCCCTGGCGGCGCCCCCCCCCCCCCGGGCCGCGCCGAGGGGGCGCCTGGGCCCCCCGAGGCTCCACCGATGCCCCCCTTTGGCATATATTTAAAGCGTCTCCCGAAACCCTCAAAACAGGAACTCTTTTTCGCGATCTCATCTCTGTTCCGCCGCCGCCGCCGCCGCTTCCAAGATCGGGAGCACCAGGAGAACCCTTCCCGGCACCCTACCGGAGGGGAGGATCACCACCGGGAGCTTCTCCACCACCATGGACGCCTCCCGGATGAGTTGTGAGTAGTCTCCCTTGGACCATGAGTCCATGACCAGTAGCTATGTGATGTTCTCCTCCCGTTCTTGTGCTTCACTAATTAGTCCTCGTGAGCTGCCCTACATGATCGAGGCACATATGTAATCTTTATGCTGTTGCTATGATGAGTTTGCTGGGATCCGATGGATTATGAGATTATGTTCAGATTGTGTTTGAGTAATATATTTGATTCACCTCTTTTATGTTTATGTTCGTAAGTAATTCTTGCATGTTCTCCGTTGTTATTTATTGCTTTGGCCAAGTAGTAGGTAGTGACTCCAAGAGGGAACGTTATGCTCGATTGTGGGTTCATGCCCCTCGATGACTAGTTTGAGTGACAGAAACATGACTCTAGGGGATGTGCTGTTGCCACAAGGGGGAAAACAACGGTGCTTGTGCCCGCGGGTGCAAGGATTGTTTACTTTACGCAAAGTTCTTTTAATGCAGTTGTCTGTTGCTTTGAGTTTACACTATGGGTGGGGCTCGCAACTTAATACCAGCGAGATGTTCTGGATAGATATCTCAAGGTGGATGATTAGTAGTAGATATTGATGGATTTCGGTCTACTTACTTTGGCGTACCGCCCATGCTTTGAACCTCAACCTTTCTTGCAATGTAGTCAGCATTGGTTTGCGCACATGGTCATGTCAATTGCCTAGCTGTAATTCGTTTACCTCACATAGCTGTTTTATCGTCTTTTGGGAGAGAGACATCACTAGTGAACATCATGAGACTCCGGTCCATATTACCATCATTGATCACATCCGCTATTTACTTTTCCGCTATTTACTTACTATTGCAATTATACCTATCACTATTATCACTTGCGTTTGATCCTTTGTAAACTACAAGGCCAGAGGGATTGACAACCTCTATGTACTCGTTGGGAGCAAAGTTATTTGTATCTGTGTGCAGGTCCACGTTGATTGCTAATATCTGGCGCCGTTAGCAGTTGACACCTTCTTGTTGAAACTGGGAGTCTCTGGGAAATCGATCCTTGGTATTACCAAGGGAAAACTTCTGCTACAATGCATCTCAAACCTTCCACTTGGGGTAACCAACGAGGGGTGAGAAGCCACCTAGCAGTGTCAAAACCAGCAGATCTCAGGTAGGGGCCCCAAGTTGTACGTCTTTAGGTCGATGGTAACAGGAGACAGGGGGCACAATATTTACCCAGGTTCAGGCCCTCTCGATCGAGTTAATACCCTACGTCGTGCTTGATTGATCTTGATGAATATGGTTACAAGAGTTGATCTACCTCGAGATCGTAATGGCTAAACCCTAAAAGTCTAGCCTATGAGATTGCTATAATTCTGTTGTCTCTACAGACTAAACCCCTCGGCTTATATACATGTTGGAGGGGGCCTAGGGTTACAAAGGTGACTTGGAGAGGAAGGAATTGTTACACCCAGACATCTTTCTTGCCTTACTACATACATTGGAGTCCTAACCGAACACGGGGGAGGGCCTTCAGCTTCTATCTTCATGGCCCATCAATATGGCCCAGCATCAATGACCCGGATGCCTGAGAACCCCTAAATACAAGACTAACTAGGTAGCCCCCAGACTTGCCTTCAAGGACGTGGTTGTGTCCGGCTTCATGTCTTCGGTCTTGTAAGGTGAGTCCTCCTTTGAATCAGATGATAGTTCGGCTTCATATTTGATGTGATATCCTGTCGATTCCATGCCGCCGTCTCTTTAGCTTCCATGTGTCAGATGAATGCGAACCGTCTGGGTATTTTTATAATTAACCCCTCGACTGCATAAGGAAGGCGCTTATTTAAAGAGACTAGATCTCAGATGCCATTCCATCCATGCAAAAGATCTTTAGAGCCTGCCACGGAAAATCCCCAGACATACTTAGCGTCCCTAGTTCTTCCTCGCGCCCTCATGGCCCTCAAGCGGGCGACTGGGAGAGTTGCTCTATATCTCATGCGCATAGGAGGAAACTTCAGATGCATGGATATCTCCCTCCCGAGGATCTAGTCCCCGTCCGGGCTGGATTAACTTCTCTCGATTGTCAAGCCCTAGCAGAAATTTTCCCCAATCCTTCCAAAGAAGAACGGGTGTGCTTCTTCTCCTTCCTCCTAAGAGGCATAGGATTTCCTATCCATCCTTTTCTCAGGGGCCTTCTGGAGTTCTATGGCCTCCAACTGCATGACCTTACATCGGGGTCTATCCTGCACATTGCGGGCTTCGTTGCTCTCCGCGAGCTCTTTCTAGGCTGCGAGGCTCATTTTGGGCTATGGCACAAGTTCTTCTGCCTCGTCTCTTGCTCCCAACAGGGATCCATATTTGAGGTAGGAGGTGCCGAATGTTTGGCGCATAACAGGGAAAGGTTATCTGCCTGGCACTCTAAACAAAGCATCCGAAGAATGGCCCTCAGAGTGGTTCTAATTCAGGATGTGGTCTTGCCGCACCCAATCCGGCAAGGCCTTCCCGAATACTCCAGCACTCCTGTAAAGAATTGTTTCAACTAGAGTCCCCGCAGTCTCGAGGAGGAGGACAGTGCGGAGGTAAAAAGACTTGCCAGCAAGAACAGACTACTTGCCCATCGCAAGCTGCCGATAATCGAGGTGATGGCAATTTTGATAACGCGATGCGTGCAGCCGCTCCAGGCCAGAGGATTTCCTATCTGGCACTATAATGGCCAGGATGATGCCTCACGCTGCCTACGCCAGGGTCCAGACAACCCCGTCGCTCTAGCTACCATCCTGGCCGGTCTCTACAAAGGGGAGAAGGAGGACTTTCTTCTCTTGAAGTGTCGAGCGGGTTTCTCTATGTATAACCCCATCGATTGGTAAGGCTTTCCCTGATCGCTAGTTTTACTCTACTTTTATTTGATTAATCGAACTAAGTTCGATTGTTTTCACCAGGAGTGGAGGAAGGTGGTCGGAAAGGTTAGCAGTCCTGTCCCACAGCCAGAGGACCATACTTGGGACATGGATCCTGGATTCGGAGAGGATTCAGATATTGGCATAGATCTTAAAGACGGAGTCTTTTTCCAAACCAGCCATGACGGTATCGAAGTGGGTATTGTAGCTGATTATCCTGGCCTTCTTCCTTCCTCTCAAGTAATCGCCCAGGAGACTCCTCTTGAAAGAGAATATTCCTAGCGCGCCTCATCCATCGTACTATCTCATGCTCAAAAGGGGCGGCGCTCATCTCGTCGAACTGCATCAAGAGTGTCTTCCCAGAGGGAGACACCTAAGCAAGGCGGGTCTCAGAAGCGAAAGGGGACCGGAGACACCACTAAATCTCCTCCTTTATCGAAGCGGTGTGACTCTTTAACATATGTCTGGTGGCTGAGCCGGATCATAATTTTCCGCTTTATTTTTCTTTTTAGGAAGAGTATATGTTGTACTGTGTTTGGTGATCCTTTTGGTCATGCCCCAACCAATCTAGCCCCTGGCCCATCCACAAGGACTAGGGCGGACGCCGGGGTAACACCAGATTGTCCTCTTCAAGACGATTCAGATGAGGTATCAATTACTAATTCCAAAGTCGGCGGCGTAATGCAGTGATCCGTGACCCAGCTTTTACTGAGGAGGCGCTTAACGCCTTCAGTTATGCAGATGCATATATTTGAGCCGCTCAATACGGAC
The DNA here is from genome assembly GCA_902687465.1 of Secale cereale. Lineage (NCBI taxonomy): Eukaryota > Viridiplantae > Streptophyta > Magnoliopsida > Poales > Poaceae > Secale > Secale cereale. The sequence goes on from LR738715.1 coordinate 364,420,704, forward strand.
TTGCCGGAGCCACTCGCCGGCTTTCCAAAGACATACGGGTGAGTGTTAATTCAATGTTCATATGCCAGTAGCCCCCGAGACTTAGAGCAGTTGGCCCAATTGATTTAAGGATCGTTGTGTTTGTAGGTACTAAAGGAAAAGGATAATGCTTTATCCAAGAAACTGAAAGAGTGCCAAACCAAGCTTACTACTGTTACCATCAAGTTGGAGAATTCAAAGAAGTCCAAGAATGGCTCTGCTGGTAAGAGCAATAGTATATGAATAGTATGGTCTCGTACCGATCAATGATCTTTAAGTATACATTGTTTAATCTGTAGCAATAGGGCCAGTAGAGCAACTAGGGGAAAAGCTAAGGGCTGCTCAGGCAGCAAAGGAGCAGGCCGAAGGGCAAACTGCTGTTGGTGAACATGTATTAACATGTACCATAGATGAGAAAAACAAGCTGCAGGACACCAATGTCAAGCTAGCCGAAGAATTAAAGGACGCGCGAGCCCAACTTTTGGAGGCTTTAAAAGAGAAAAGGAAGCTTAAGGGCGGCATATTTAGTATGACAATAAACCTAGCTTTCATTATAGTCTCTTGATTCGTAGTTTCTTTACGTAAACTATTCCTGCAGATTTGTTGATTGGGCGGCCCGAAGGAGAGGTGTCCAGATTTCAAGGTGATCTGCTACATGAGCTTTCCAATGTACACGAGCGAGCTCGCAAGGCCATGAAGAACATGGCAAAGGCTTTATGGCCGGCCGATTCTCCTCCAGAAATTATGGAGGAGCTGGCGAATCTATTCAAAGGGCACGACGCCGCTTTCAATTATGGAAAGCATTAGCGTGCCAAGAAGGTGCTCGGGAAGCCTGGGCTATTGTGAAGACACGTTATACTGGGCTGGACCCAAATCATATGGCTCGGTTTGGACCTCAAGGGCCCGATGGACTATAAATCCCTGTAAGCTTGGTGTACGACCAAGTAAAGACAGCCGCCAAGTATTCCCAACAAGACTGTAAGTTAGATAGGCATATAGAGGGTATAGATGAAGAATGAGCAATTGATTCTATGTAACAATGTACTTTATCATGAAACTTATCTCCGGCCGAAATGAATTAAAAGTTTGTCATGGTCGACCTTCTGCTTTTAACCTCTGAAAACCCGAGGTCTGGAGTGTCTCTGAATACTATACTTGTGGTAAACACGTGGTATGTTCGGTGACCAGGCAATTCGGTCATAATTGCTTGAACAGACAAACTATGTTCGGTGAGCGATGCTATATTACTTTTTAACGTAAGAAACATCTTCCACAGAGAATAGTTCCGTTAAGGGTTTCTTTCCCTGAGTCGGTATGCGTATATATGCGTGCCTAGGCTTTAGATCATGTGAAGAGGATTGTAGGATGTCCTATCCTATTAAATTTGAAAAATGCATGCGCTTCTAAGAGCAATATGTCATGTATCCGCCGACGGATTATTCCCTTAAGAACGCTAGCTTTCGGCTTCACCCATCCGAGGTACAGGTCCGGATTACCTGGTTATAAAAATCGCAGAGGTGCTCCCTCTACACCCTAGCTGAACAATCGGGAACGTAGGGTATAAACACAGGAGACAGGCAACCCAGCTTGGCAAAAACTTAAGTCATAAAGGTGCATATAATGGCAAGGAGACTGTATAAAACAGACGACATAATTACTTTGAGCAATATGCTTTTTGATAATGGGCTTCGTTATAGAAGCCCCCAAGTATTTGTGAGGTATATACATTTAAGGATGTTCTACCTTGGGATAATTCGGTTCAGCCAAAAAATTATCGATAAAAAATAAGAAGAAAAAGGAACAGGATAACTGTAAAAACAAGGAATAAGACCTAGACTGAAAAATAAAATATGTGCTACCGAACTATCCTTAGAATCATCGGAGCCTAGCAGCATTCCATGGGTTCAGCTCAAGGAGATTGTCTGATGCATTTTGACGGCGATAGGCTCCACCAGTGAGTACTTCATCAATAATGAAGGGGCCCTACCATCTTGGTTTGAGCTTGTCTTTTTTCTTCTCCGGGAGGCGCAATACAAGTTTGCCAACATTGTATGTCTTCGCCCGCACTTCTCTGCTTTGGTATAGGCTGGCCCGCTGTTGATAAAATGCGGAACGAGCCTGCGCGATATCGCGTTCCTCTTCAAGGCCATCTAGGTCATCCTGCCGATTGAGCTTGGCCTCTCTCTCTCTCTCTCTCTCTCTCTCTCTCTCTTCCTACATGCGCACTCGTGGTGAGTCATCAATAATATCGCAGGGCAAGACGGCCTCTGCGCTTTACACCATGAAAAAAGGTGTTTATCCGGTTGTCCGGTTAGGTGTAGTTCGTAGCACCCAGAGTACAGAGTCGAGATCCTCCACCCAGTGTTTATCTGACTCCTGAAGGGAGCGCACTAGTCAGGGTTTAATGCCACTCATTATCAATCCATTATCCCTTTCTACCTGACCGTTTGTCTGAGGGTGGTACACAGAGGCGTAATCAAGTTTAATGCCTAACTTAGCGCACCAATTTTTCACCATGTCAGCTGTGAAGTTGGAGCCATTATCTGTGATAATACTATGCGGGACACCATAACGGTGCACTACGCTGGATATAAAATCTATCATTGGCCCTGCCTCAGCTGTTCGGACTGTCTTGGGTTCTATCCATTTAATGAATTTATATACCATGACTAGTAAATATTTATTTTTATGGCTTCCCCCTTTAAGAGGTCCAACCATATCCAGCTCCCAAACTGCAAAGGGCCACGTAATGGGGATGGTTCTGAGAGCTGTGGGAGGCATATGACTTTGGTTTGTGAAAAGCTGGCATCCAACACAATGTTGGACTAAGGTATGTGTGTCTACGCGCGCAGTTGGCTAGAAGAAACCAGTTCGGAAGGCCTTGCTTACAAGAGCTTGAGCCGCGGCATGATGGCCGCCCATGTCAGCGTGTATTTCAGCTAGAAGTTGTTGTCCCTCTTCTTCAGAGATGCACCATTGGAGAATACCAGTTGTGCTTTTCTTGTATAGATCACCCTCGTGAACCTTATAGGCTTTAGAACGCCGAATTATGCGGCGGTCCTTGTTTTGGTCATCAGGGAGCTCTCGCCTATTAAGGTAGGCTAGGAAAGGCTCGGTCCACGGGGCTATAACGGCCATGATCTCGTGAGCAGACGATCTGATTTCCGTGTTGGAGTCCCTGATGACATCAATTTTGAGTTCGGTAGGGGGCATGTTTGGGTCCAGATTGGCGTCACTGCTCTCGTCCAGCCATGTTACTGATGGCTTGAACAACCTTTTCCACAAAAGTGTTAGGAGGGACTGGGTCGTGTTTCGCGCCCATGCGGGCAAGTATATCCGCTGCCTGGTTATTGTCCCGAGCCACATGGTGAAATTCTAGCCCCTTGAATCGAGCCGATAATTTTAATATGGCATTTCGATAAGTCGCCATTTTTGAATCCTTCGCATCAAACCCTCCATTTACCTAAGATATGGCGAGGGTCGAGTCTCCGCGTACCTCGAGGCATCGTATACGGAGATGCAGTAGTACCTCGAGGCGTCGGATACGGCCATGCGGAGACCATGTAGTAGTGCCTCGTATTTTCGGTCGCATTGTTTGAGTCTGTGTACATGATCTGCAACACGTAGCGGACTGTATCTCGTGTTGGGGATATGAAGATGACGCTGGCCCCCAATCCGTCTAGCATTTTGTAACCATCAAAATACATTGTCCAACGGGAGTATGATCTGTACTCTTCAGGGAGTTCAACTTCAGTCCATTATGCAACAAAGTCGGCCAACACCTGGGACTTAAAAGTCCGGAGTGGTTTGTATGTTATTTCGAACGGTAAGAGCTCGATGGCCCATTTGTCTATGCGTCCAGTGGTGTCTTTATTGTTTATGATATCATTGAGTGGTACTTCGGATGCCACTGTGGTAGAACACTCTTGAAAGTAGTGTCGAAGCTTTCGAGAGGCCATGAATACCGCATAGGCAATTTTTTTGGTAATGGGGGTATCGTGACTTGCACGGTGTGAGAACCTCGGATACATAGTATACAGGTTTTTGAACTAGGAATTTATGTCCCTCTTCATCTTGTTCGATGAAGAGCACCGCACTCACTACATGATGAGTGGCGGAGATATAAAGCAGCATTGGCTCGCCAACGTCTGGAGCGGCTAGGATTGGGTTACCTGCTAATAAGGATTTTATTTCCTCTAGTCCGGCCATCCGACCATTCAAAGTTGTTTGTGCGACGTAGCAGTCTATAAAGCGGTAGTGCTTTCTCCCCTAATCTGGAGATAAAGCGGCTCAAGGCTGCTACGCAACCTGCTACCTTTTGCACTTGTTTGAGATTGGTTGGCGTAGTTAGCTGTGACAGGGTCCGGATTTTTGCAGGATTCGCTTTGATACCTCTATGGGATACAATGAACCCTAATAGTTTTCCAGCTGGAATGCCGAAGACACATTTTTCTGGATTGAGCCGTATGTCATATGTTCGTAAATTATCGAACGTAAGCGAAGATCATCCACCAGGGTTTCGACGTGTTTGGTCTTGATGACTACATCATCAATATATGCCTCTACTGTCTCACCAATTTGTTTGTCTAAGCATGTTTGAATCATGCATTGATATGTGGAACCAGCGTTTTTGAGTCCAAATGGCATAGTGTTAAAGCAAAAGGGCCGTACGGAGTGATGAATGCCGTAGCGGTCTGATCGATTCCTTCATTTTTATTTGATGGTATTCAGAGTAGGCGTCGAGGAAACACAATGAGTCATGTCCTGCGGTTGCATCGATAATTCGATCAATGTGGGGCAGAGGAAAGGGATCCTTAGGGCTGGCCTTGTTTAGGTTCGTGAAGTCGACACAAAGGCGCCAGGATTTGTCATTCTTTGGCACCATGACTAGGTTGGTGAGCCAATCTAGGTGTTTGATTTCCCTAATGAATCCAGCTTCCAATAGCTTGGCTAGCTCTTCCCCCATAGCATGTCTTTTGGGTTCATAAAATCATCGTAATGACTGCTTGACTGGCATGAACCCTTTGATAATGTTGAGGCTGTGTTCGGCCAACCTGCGTGGGATTCCTGGCATATCTGAAGGATGCCAAGCAAATATATCCCAATTTTTGCGAAGGAAGGCGCGTAAAGCGCTGTCTACCACCGGATCCAGCTGTACCCCAATAGATGTTCTTTTATTAGGGTCCGTTGGGTGCACTTGGAATTTCACAATTTCATCTGCTGGCTTAAAAGAGGTAGATTTCAATCGTTTGTCAAGGACTACATCATCCCTGTCCACCGTAGATGGTAAGGTGGTTAATTCTTCCGCCGCGAGGGCTTCAGATAATGCCTCTAGGGCTAAAGATGCAGTTTTGTTCTCGGCACAGAGTGCTCTATCCGGATCACTTGCAACTGTGATTATTCCATTAGGCCCTGACATCTTAAGCTTCATGTACCCGTAATGGGGTATAGCCTGAAAGCGTGAGAAAGCGTCACGCCCTAAATGGGCGTGGTATCCGCTGTTGAAGGGGACAATGTGGAAGACCAGTTCCTCCGACCTGTAGTTCTCAGGTGTACCGAATACTACGTCGAACTTAGTGCTTTTCGAACACCGGGCTTCGCAGCTGGGGATGATTCCTCGAAAGGTTGTATTACTTTGTTCAATGCGGGATTTGTCAACCTGCATTTTTGCAAGCGTGTCCTCGTATATGAGGTTGAGTCCGCTGCCTCCATCCATGAGTACTTTAGTGAGGCGGAAGCCATCTACTATGGCGTTCAGTACGAGAACGGATGTAGCTCGGACCGGCCGGACTCGCGGTTCGTCTTCAGCAGAAAAGGTGATTGCCGTGTCGTTCCATGGGCTCGCAATGTAGATTTGATAGACCTCTGCATGTTCGTGTTTCGCTCTCTTGTGCCAGCTTTTTTTAGGAGAACATCTCGAAGATGGTGAAGACATCGAGGCCTTTCTCCCCCGGCGTTGCGGTGGTAAGGATTGATTCACCGCTCTTTTCTACCTGCCGAGTACCCAACATGTTCTAAGGCATTGGGTAGGGGTATTGTCCGGGGTGGCATGTATTTGGCAAGGTTGATCCAACAGTTCAACCAGAACGGATCTGTGACTTGCGAAAGGTCTATTTTTCTTTCCATTGCATGTGTTATCGGACGCCCTACTAGGGTATGTCCGTTTCGCCTTATCGGTGCGTGGTCCGAAGATGGACTGTTCTAGAGGTGTACTCTGGGCTTTCCAAGTGTTTTCTATGGCACAGTACTTTCATACCAAGTGTGGCAGTTCTACAAAGCTCTGTATTCGATGGTGGTTGAGGGCGTTCAAGACTCCCTCATCCGTACAATTGCGGTGAAATATGGGCACTATATCATCATCGCAGAATTCCTTAATCTTGTTTTTAACAAGTAGTAATATGGCCCAGAAGTGATGAACTATTTCCTGGGGCCGTTGCCATATATACGTGAGGTCATGTATGTCCGGTAGTCCGAATTTACTTGGAGAGCGCATACTGTGGTGGGTGGGCGTGGATAAATTTAAGTCTCAACCCAACGGAGTGTGCGGGGTTTGCATAACCTCCGGGGTGGACGGTCTGGGCCTGGCAGGGTTTGGATATTCTGCGGACCCAACGTCTATCCCAGAGCTCGAAGGGAACGGTGCGCCACCTGTCAGAGGTGTCTTCGGCTCGATGGGTTCGGAGATCCGAATAGCGTCGGTCTCCGTTTTAAGAGGTGATGCATTCTCAGCTCGATCCTCGATTGCCGCCACCAGGTGAGTGGTCGGAGTGGAATTGACTTCCTGACCGGATTTAAGTCCGATCTGATCATCTGACGATGAAAGCCCCAAGGCAGCGATGCAATCCAACAGCTCATTTAAAGAGGAGGAATCCACCGAGGTCGCGTCGTCAGGGAGGTTGGAGCCAATGTAGGAGTGGTGCTCGATGGCCGCGGGTTGTGCGGCCGGCCTGGAGGCCACGAGGGCGCATACAGTGAATTCGTCGAGCTGGAGGATCTTGCCCATGGCTAGGTTATCTCCGAGGGTGATCTCGCCGTTGATGATGAGACGAGCCATCGATTGCTTTTCGTGAGTGCACAACAGAGCACTCAATGAAAGCACCATTGTTAGTGTCAAAACTGGCAGATCTCGGGTAGGGGGCCCAAGTTGTACGTCTTTAGGATCGATGGTAATAGGAGACAGGGGACACAATGTTTACCCAGGTTCAGGCCCTCTCGATCGAGGTAATACCCTACTTCCTGCTTGATTGATCTTGGTGAATATGGTTACAAGAGTTGATCTACCTCGAGATCATAATGGCTAAACCCTAAAAGTCTAGCCTATGAGATTGTTATGATTCTGTTGTCTCTATGGACTAAACCCCTCGGCTTATATACACGCCGGAGGGGGCCTAGGGTTACAAAGGTAACTTGGGGAGGAAGGAATCGTTACACCCAGACATCTCTCTTGCATTACTACATACATTGGAGTCCTAACCAAACACGGGGGAGGGCCTTCAGATTCTATCTTCATGGCCCATCAATTTGGCCCAACATCAATGACCCGGACACCTGAGGATGCCTAAATACAGGACTCCCTCAATAGTGGACACACGTGGCAAAATTGGGTTAAAGGATTTTGGATGCACAAGTAGTGATCATACTTAGTGCAAAATGAAGGCTCGCAAAATATTGGGAAGAAACCAACCATGAAGCAACTAATCTCATAGGCGAGCATTAAGCATAATTAACACTGAATAATGCACCACAAGTATGATGTAATTTCATTGCATTACTATTGACTTTCGTGCTTGCATAAGGAATCACAAACCTTAACATCAATATTCTTAATAAAGCATAATTACTCATTAACATGACTCGTATATCACATCATCATATCTCAAAACTATTACAAGGAATCAAGTTTATTTTGTCCAATGATCTTCATGAAAGTTTTTATTATATCCTTCTTGGATATCTATCACTTTTGGGACTAATTTTCATGTGTTGCTTTTGATAAGCTCAAACAAATATAAATGAAGATCATGAGCATAATTTTTCTTTTTCTTTCTCTCAAAATAATTTAAGTGAAGCAAGAGAGAATATCTTTAAAAAAAATGCTAACTCTCAAATAAATCTAAGTGAAGCAAGAGAGTGTTTCTTCAAAAAGTGTTAAAGCGCATGTACTCAAAAATATATAAGTGATGCACTAGAGAAAATCCATAGCTCATAAATTTTAAGTGAAGCATAGAGAACTATTCTAACAAGTCATGGCATAATTTTGGCTCTCTCTAATGGGTGTGTACAGCAAGGATTCACGACTTAAAAAGCAAAACAAAACAAGCAAAGACTCATATCACACAAGACGCTCCAAGCAAAACATATAGTATGTGTGGAATAAAAATATAGCTTCGAGTAAAATACCGATGGTTGTTAGAAGAAAGAAGGGATGTCACTCGGGGGCATCCCCAAGCTTAGTTGCATGCTTCTCTTTGGATATTAGCTTGGGATTCCATGGTAATCCCCAAGCGTAAGCTCTTCTTACTCCTTATTCGTTCATCCATCGTAAGATAACCCAAAACTTGAAAACTTCAATTACACAAAACTCAACAAAACTTCTGTGAGATCCGTTAGTATAAGAAAACAAATCACTACTTTAAGTACTGTAGAAAAGCAATTCATATTTTATTTTTGCATTATATCTACTGTATTCCAAATTTTATATGGCAAAAACTCATTAAAGAAAACCATTGAATCATTAAAACAAGCACACAACGCAAAGAAAACAGAATCTGTCAAAAACAGAACAGTCTGTAGCAATCTGAAAATTTCGAATACTTCTGTAGCTCTAAACTTTTTGAAAAATTAGGACCACGTGAACAATTTGTATATTAATCTTCTTCAAAAAGAATCAACTTAAAAACACTCTTCTATTAATAATGGGCATTTTTCTCGTGAGCGTAGAAGTTTCTGTTTTTCAGCAAGATCAAATCTACTAACACCCAACATTATCCTAAAGGCTTAGCTTGGCACAACGACCAACAATTATTCAAACCACAAAAACACATCTGAAAAGATGTAATAAAGGGTATTTTTATTTAAAAAACCAAGGAAATCAAAAAAACAAAAAGATACAAGTTGGGTTGCCTCCCAACGAGCGCTATCGTTTTACGCCCTTAGCAAGGCATGAAGCAAGGATATAAGTTTTGCCATCCTTGTTTTCCAATTCCTTAATCACACATTTCTTCAAAGACATAGCAGATAATTCTTCGACAAAGATACTTCTAGGAAAAAGATCAAAGAATTTGCTTTTGTAAAGAGGCCTTTCTATTACTTCAAAAAAATTGGGGTGAATACTAATCATTTTAAGATCTCCTTTGTAGCTACTAGTAGAATCCCCTTTATTCTTGCGACCTTTTACGAGTGTTTTCTCAATGGTATTAACGGAAGAAAAAGCGATACCCAAGTTACTAAGAATTTCTTCCAATTTATCAATCCGAGGAGGACTTTCTTCTATTCTTTCATTGACTACGGGTTCCTTCTCTTTTAGCAATTTAAAAACCGCACCCGCCTTAGATCCAATTTTATTAGCAAAAACATGCATCTTTTTGTCCAAATTTTCAATATGTTCTTTAGTAAGCATCCCTTTTTCTATAGCATCTAATCTTTGCATAACATGCTCAAGAGCCAAAGTTGTTTCATTAACGATAATAAGAGGAGATCCCACTAAATTTCCCATAGCATTCAAAGCATCAAAAGGAGGACAACTTAAGTAGTTTCCTCCGGCAATGGTATCAAGAACAAATCTATGCCAAGTAGTAATTCCCACATAAAATTTTCGAAGAAGAACAATAGTGGATTACTTGTGAATAGATATGTTATTAGCATTGCAAATCCGGCACCACGCATCTTTTAGGCTTTCTCTTCCTCTTTGCTTAAAGTTGAGAACTTCGTTCTCGGGGGTGAAAATGATGAGGGGAGGACTAGCCATGACGACAACAACTCAAATATATCTGGCAAGAAAATGGCGAACGAAAAAGAGGGCAAATAAAAACGGCAAATTTTGTGAAGTGGGGGAGATGAAAACGAGAGGCAAATGGCAAATAATGTAAATTGCGAGGAGATGAGATTTTTGATAAGGAACCTGGTATATGTTGAAGATCCTCCCCGACAACGGCGCCAGAAATTCCTTTTGATGTCTGCTAGAACTACGTCGGTATTTACCCAAAGAGGAAGGGATGATGCAGTATAGCAGTGGTAGGTATTTCCCTCAGTGATGAGACCAAGGTTATCGAACCAGTAGGAGAACCAAGAAACACTACGTAAACAACACCTGCACACAAATAAAAAAAGCAACCCTACGTGTACAATAGGTTGTCAATCCCTTTCGGGTAATGGACCTGATAAAGTTGTAAATATTGATAGATCGAATTAGAAATAAGATAAATTGCAGCAAGATAAATTGCATGCATCTAGTGTATTAAGTTCATGGAAAAATGGAGTAATGCAATAAGAATGATGACATGATGTAGACAAGATCTATTTATGTAGAAATAGACCCCATTGTTTTATCCTTAGTAGCAACGATACATACGTGTCGGTTCCCCTTCTGTCACTGGGATCAAGCACCGTAAGATCGAACCCACTACAAAGCACCTCTTCCCATTGCAAGATAAATAGATCAAGTTGGCCAAATAAAACCCAAATATCGGAGAAGAAATACGAGGCTATAAGAAATCATGCATATAAGAGATCAAAGAAGACTCAAATAACTTTCATGTATAAAAAGATATATCTGATCATAAACTCAAAGTTCATCGGATCCCAACAAACACACCACAAAAAGAGTTACATAATATGGATCTCCAAGAGACCATTGTATTGACAATCAAAAGAGAGAGAGGAAGCCATCTAGATACTTACCGGACCCATAGGTCTACAAGGAACTACTCACGCATCATTAGAGAGGCACCAATGGAAGTGGCGAACCCCTCCGTGATGGTGTCTAGATTGGATATGGTGGTTTTAGACACTCCGGCGGCTGGAATTGATTTTCGTCGACTCCTCTAGGGTTTCTGGAATATTGGGGTATTTATAGAGCAAAGAGGCGGTCTGGGGGCACCCGAGGTGAGCATAACCCACCAGGGCGCGCCCTGGTGGGTTGTGCTCCCCTCGAAGCACCCCCACCAGGTGCTTCTCCAGCCCACTTGATGTCTTCTGGTCCAAAAAAATCCACAAAAATATTCAATGTGTTTGGACTCCGTTTGGTATTGATTTCCTGCGATGTAAAAAACATGCAAAAAACAACAACTGGCACTTGGCACTATGTCAATAGGTTAGTACCAAAAAATGATAGAAATGACTATAAAATGATTGTAAAACATCCAAGAATGATAATATAACAGCAAGGAACAATCAAAAATTATAGATACGTTGTCGACGTATCAAGGCACTCTACGTCTCGTACTCCCAATTGTAGTCACATCCGTCTTCCTCCAATGGTGATTAAACCAAAGCAATGGAGAGCAAAGCTCTGATACCAAATGAAAGGAACGAAGAAGAGGTGTCTAGAGGGGGGGGTGATTAGACACTGAACAAGAAAGGTAGCAGTTTTTCAAATTCCTTAAGTTGAGGTGGAGCTCTAGCACAAGATTAAGCTTTTCAAGAAAACATAGCAAGAGTATAAGCATTGGAAAGAGTAACACATGCTAGTTTCAAGAAAGTAACAATCCTACACATGCAATTCTAAGAGTGTGGCAGCGGAAAGTAAAGCATTGCATATGAAGGTAAAGGGAGAAGTTTGGAGAGTGCAAACACAAGGGCGACACGAAGATTTTTTGCGTGGTTCCGACTGGTGGTGCTATTGTACATCCACATTAATGGAGACTTCAACTCATGAAGGGTAACGGCTGCCTGAGTCCACGCAGGGCTCCATCCATGAAGGGTCCGTGAAGAAGCAACCTTGTCTATCCCACCATGGACAACTCCCACGAAGGACTTGCCTCACTTGGGTAGATCTTCAGGAAGTAGGCGATCTTCTTGCTCGTACAAACTCCTCGGTTCAACTCCACAATCTTGTCGGAGGCTCCCAAGTGACACCTAACCAATCTAGGAGACACCACTCTCCAAAAGGTAATAAATGGTGTGTTGATGATGAACTCCTTGCTCTTGTGCTTCAAGTGATAGTCTCCCCAACACTCAACTCTCTCTCACAGATTTGGATATGGTGGAAAGATGATTTGAGTGGAAAGCAACTTGGGAAAGGATAGAGATCAAGATTATTATGGTAGGAATGGTATATCTTGGTATAAACACATGAGCAGGTGGTTCCCTCTCAGAAAATGTGTAGTGGAAGTGTAGGCACGTTCCGATGGCTCTCTCTCAAATGGAGATGGGGTGGAGGGGTATATATAGCCTCCACACAAAATCCAATTGTTACACACATTTGACCCAACTCAGTCATACCGAATAGATGAACTCGGTCAGACCGAAGCAGTTCAAAATGTGAACGTTGGGAATCTCGGTGGGACTGACATGATCAACTCGGTAGGACCGATGTGCTAGGGCTAAAGAACAACCTCATCTCGGTGAGTCCGATCGCATGAGTCGATGGGACCGATTTTAGCAAAAGATCAAACAGAGAGTAGGTCAAGCAACTCGATGGGACCGATTGCACATTTTGGCGAGACCGAAATCTCTACTATTAAAGGGGCATCGAACATCGTGATGGTTCGACCTCCCCTCGTGGTTCGACCACCTGGTTTGATCCCCCTGCCTCGTACGACAGCTGTCGGATTCGGGGCTCCGCAAAACCCAAGAAGTTCAAACACAGGGGTGTGGCACCCCGGCTCAGAGGAAACCGGAACGCCCCGTATTCCAGCCCAGAGATTGAGATGAAGTCTTCTGGAATACGGCACTGCTTAGTATAGAACAAACCAGCTCTCTATTACAACACGAATATGATTACAAGGGTCTGATATTACAAAGAATAACATCAGCACGGCGGCAATACGCCAACCACGGTTGCTCTATACCAGCAGCAGAACAACTCGAAGCTGCAGAACAACTACTGGCAGCGGAACAATGAACGGCGATGATGGACTCCAATCCGTAGGGACTCTAGTTGGAACGTTTATCCTAGCTCACGAACACGTGAACAACACCAAACAAGCAAGCAATCCAGGCACGACCTGCAAGCTGGCATGACACGCCAGGTCAGTACATTGAATGTACTTGCAAGCTCACAATAAACCAGAAGCATTCAAGACAAACAACAGCATGGCAATTACAGGTTAATCATAAAATATCAGGATAACATGGCATGAGTAACAATGAACATAATACAGCTAGAAAATATAAGCATGGCATGAACATATATATCTTATGCTACTAGCATGCAACCTGATGACACTACATGCACATTTATTTGGTTCGGGTTACCTCGTAACCAACACATACACAAACTTACCAACATGGACGTCACACGATCATCTCAGGATCAAATCATGCTTGGTATAAACAATACCATAGTAATCATTAAATGACCACAAGGAGGTTGATCTTTACCATTGATTCTCGTACAACATCAGAAATATCCAACAACTCGGTATCTTCGATACCGCGGTTAATCATTCCGGTGATCACAACCAAATTATCTCATCATCGAACCGGGGTTGTTATTAATAAAATTATTATTATTACTGTTGACTCACGGTGTGACAGACACGAACTGGGCCCTTATCCACGGGCACGGCTATCGATAGATTTAATATACACTATGTAGAGGTTAGCACACTGTACCCACACCACAGAACCCATGGCCTCTTTCTCCCATTCGGGTGGACCAACGGCGTTCTGACAAAACCGATCTACTGTCATGACACTCTCCCGGCCACTCCGACTCACTCCCCACTGGGATAGTCTTGGGTGGCCCCGTGTCTACCAAAGACACCAACGGCCACCGTCATGGCAAAAATAAATAAAAAGTCCCAAACGGGGACAAAAGCGCTTATCATCCAACTACGGGCACACAAGGTTATGACTGCTTACCTGGCCAAGGTACCGCATGCCCATAACCTTCCCTCGTTGGAGGCACCGGCGAGAGGCATGGCAATAGACCCAGTTAGGACCTTCCCATAAAGGTAAATGTGGTTGCATTGGTCAGTTCGATATGGTGGCACCATGACTCAGACAACAGTTGTTCAAGTTCAATTTAATCTGGTTAAACTTGAATGCAAATATGCTGAGCCATGATAAAATACATGATGCAACTACAATGCATGAACATGAATATCAACATAATCATGAGGAACAAAAATAACTATCCACCATATCAACAATGAATCATAAGCATGGCATACTGACTAGTATGAACATCATAAGTACATACTTCTACGAAACAAAGTATGACTACTAACATCAACAATAAATATCATGCAAGAACATATTAACAATATCAACATGCAAGCATTTAACTAACTGGATGCAAAGAAACATGCATAACAACGGTACTCGGTAGAGACGGCAGTCATGCACAGAAGACCATCACTAACATCCACATGCACTATTAGCAAGCATAAACATATGCAAAGAATACTAGCAACTAACAGGGCATGATAAACAAGTGCATAACAACATAGCAAGAAGATAAACAATAACTCCGAAGTATTACCGAAACAACGATAATCACATTTTAAACAAGCAAATATTTAATAAATATTTAAGTTGAAAACCATGGCTACTACATGGCTATCATGCAAGCGGGTATTGTGGCTTGCCTGGGATGCGGAGACTCTAGAAAGAAGTGCGGAACGATCGCGGAAAGAATCGCCGAAAACAGTTCTCTCTCGGATGGGGCTGTTTACGGCAAGGGCAAAATGGTCATTTTGAGAATGTCAATCCATAGTGAAAATGATACCAACAGAAAGGTCTCGTCGAGACGAAGATGTGGGCTTTGGAATCACCTGATTCGGAGTTACGGGTGAGAAGATATGAAGTGTTGAACATCAGGGACCAATCTGTGAATAAAACTTCAACAAACAGGTCCCTGGACGCAAAAACTGAAAGCGCATTTGGCAGAATACGCCTTATCCCACTTATCCACGTGGCTAGTGGCTGGGCCACTGGCGTGTGGGTCCTAGGCGCAGGGCGAGGGGGCACGGGCGCTCGTCCTCTTCCTCCCGCCCGCCCTGTTCCTTGCGTGAACAGAGGCAGACCATGTCCAGTAGATGGACCTAGGTGCCCTTAGTAGAAATACAGAAAGAAAATGATCCAGGGGCAAAGAAGAGATTTGCAGATGGCTCCATGGTAAAACAACAGCAAGGTGTTTGTAACTTCCTGTGGTAAAACCATCTGGGTAACTTGGTAGAAAGTTTGTCTGGCGATGATCTTACACCAAGATGATTTAGAACAGCAAAAACCAGACTAATAGGAGGAGTTTAGCTTAGGGTTGCTGTAGAAAGTGTCAAACTGACCAGAATTAGGGATCATGATGTTGCACTCACACACTTACGTGCCATGAGCTCAAATTTGGTGTAGGGATCTTATTTGATCATATAAAGATACTGTAAAAAGATCATGCTATTTGGAGTTACCAAAGTGGAACTTGCTTCGCAACACTCCAATCTGGACAGAATCTTGGAGAAATTACTAAGGGTAAAAGGATAACTGGATTAAGCCAAGACTTGGTGAAAAAGGCATATGCAGATGTAAGAATGGCCTGGTAAATTGGCAGCTCAAATGAAGCAAGGTAAAATAGTGTTGCTTCACAAAGTGCAAATTTGACCAGAAACCAATATTTTGATCTGAGCTCACATAGATGATCTCCATGAGCTGTAATTTGGTAGAGACTCATGATTTGATCAATTAAAGGATGTGACCAAGTTTCATCTCATTTGGACATGCCTAGATTATACTTCCTTCACAACGTTCCTTTCTGGACAGACACTTTGAAAAATCACTGGAAAATAATTACTAGGCAAATGAGTATGAAAATTGGCAAAAGGCAATGATATGGACATGAAAAGGTGTCCACCAAGTTTGAGGGCAATTGGGAAAAGATAAATAGCACTTGCTTCACAAAGTGCCATTTAGGGCAGAGCAGGAAAATGATTTTTGGAGGATTATTTTTGAACATGGCAATGAAATGTTTTGCCATATTGGAGGAAGATATGACCCAAAAAAATTATGAGAATTACTTGGGAATTTTTAGAATGACAGAGATATAGGTTGCTTCACAACCTAGGGAAAAAAGAATTATTCCATTAATAGAAAAGCAATATTCCTTGGAAAAAGAATATTGGGTTAGGTCATGGATGGAAATGATAGGGTCTAGGGATAGATATGAGGATGACAAGCCACTCTTGAAAGAAAGAAGAGGTCATCTTCTTCAGTTTCCAGACCACATAGCCACGGAAAAAGAAAACTCACGCAAAAATCGCAAAAAATCCAAAGAAAAAGAAAGGGCCAAAAATCAGGCTGTGACAAGGGGCGTGAATGAAGATCCCTCCGCTCACGTCTACCTAGCGTCTCGCCCTCGCCCGGTGAAGAGATTCAAGCAAACAACAAGTGAAGCACGCAAGAGTTTACCCAGGTTCAGTCCACCGCGTGGTGTAAAACCCTACTTCCTGCTTTGGGGGATTGGCCACACGAGTCCATATTAACTAGTACAGTGGTTCCTGAGCTCAGGAGGTTCAGGAGGCAAGTGTTCTTGCTCCTTTCCGTGGTGGCGGAGTTTATGGATCTGCCTCCCCCTTCTTCATAGCGGGGATCCTAGCTACTTATATAGGCGGCCAGGGTCCTCTTCCCCCAAAATGTTTAGGCAGGAAGGGATCCCACAACGACCATTTTTGAGCGGGAACACAAGGATGTTCCTACCCTGACAAAAGCAGTCTTCGCCTACAAAAGGATCAGGTAGTGACGCGGTGGTGGGCTCGGCGGTAACATCCTCCATGTCGTCCTTGCGGTCTTCGGTCTTGTTGCACCAATGGGGAAACCCTTGTCCCGCTCCTCGGGAACCTGCGGTTGCGCTGTCCCCCTTGCCTTGAAATGGAAACTGCGCTGCTGGCGGACGCTGGCACCCGCTGGTGCGTGCGTCACTGCTTACGTCGCTGCCTCCTCCTGAGGCAGGCTTGGCCTTGGATTCTCCGCCCCTCCGGAGCACCTTGCCGAGGCCGCTCCTGACGGGGTCTTGACGTTGTTCTCCTCGCGAGGCTTAGCTCCCTCGCGAGGGTCTTGGGCAGCCGGTCGATCAGCTAGGCCGAACCAAGCCGTGATAGGAGCGCTTTGCGGCCCGCAGACAGGCAAGTCTGGGTACCCTGGTTCCCAGGACGCCGACAGTAGCCCCCGGGCCCAAGGCGTGCGTGGAGTTGGCTTCGTGGCGAAGCCTTAGTCGAGGACGAAGTGCCACGGGCCCCAAAGGCTGCGGGCCAGACTGGCGTGTGACGGTTGGATGGGATGTGGGCGACCCCGATTCCCATGCAGTCTTGGTAATCGCGTGCCTTGCCAATCGCACGACCGGTAGGTCTTCTTGCTGCCGCCTCTGCCTTCCGCCCTCCAATCGCTTCTTCCTTTACTTGCCTTCTCTGCCCCTTCCTTCCTTACTACCATGCCGCACAGGGCGAAGAAGAAGGGGGAGAGCGAGCCTGCCGCGCCGCCACCGGTGCTTGAGCCGGCGCTGGGCCGCTCCCTCGTGGTGAACCAAGAGGGTCTGGACAAGGTGCGTCGTTCCTTGGCTGATGCATCTAACGAGTGGGGGCCGACCCGGGTCTGGCTCGCCTCCCGGCCGGTGGCGGAGCTTGGCGCCAACGACATCCAGCTTCATCTCCACGCCATCTTTGGGGGTCTCCTTCCCCCTTTCTCCGCCTTCTCCTATGCAGTACTCACGCATTACCAGATTGGGGCGCTACACTTGGACCCTGGGTCCATCATCCTCCTTTCTGGCTTCGCGTTCCTGTGTGAAGCTTTCATTGGTGTTTCCCCATCTGTGGCCTTGCTTCGCCACTTCTTCGCCCTCTCCTTGGTCGGCAGATGGCAGCGCTCGGGGTGCGTGTCGCTGCACGCGGTGGAAGCGACTGCTGCCTTTGGAATTGACTTCTCGCTTCATCCAACCACAACAGGATTTCGCCGGCAGTGGGTGTACGTTGATGTCGCTGCGTACATCCCCCAATTCCATCTTCCCGATGTGCCGGCGGTGCCGAACTCGGGCTGGGGGCACGAGGTCCTTTCAGATCCACGGGCGGAGCCAGTTATGCGCCGGCTGGCCAGCCTGAGGAGAAGTGGATTGACCCTGGCGATGGTGGTGAGAGACTTCCTTGTCCTCCGTGTTGCCCCACTCCAGCGCCATTCTCGCCCAATGTGGGTTCTTGATGATCGCGCACGTCTTCAGCGGAAGTTGCTACCTCCTGAGACGCTCCAGGGGCTGCTGCGGCTGCTTGTCGGCAGGGTGCCTGAAGCACACCCTGGCTCTGCAACTCCCTTCTACTTGGGCTCCTGTGGCCAGAAGAGCTTTTGCTAAAAAGATGCCCCGCTTCGATGCATGGGGACTGTTGCTGGAGGGCGCTCCTGCTCCTCATGACGATCCCTTGGTGGCGGCATCAGGGCTCGCGAGCCCGTCCTTCCCTTCCGGGGCATACGCACGAAGCGGAGCCCCTGACCTGGTGTCACACCCTGCATTTTGTAACATGTTATTTGCATCAATGAAGCATGAAAATTTGGACCAACAAATTTTTTTAGCATCATTTGGCTTTTATTTGGAATTGAGGTTTTCTTCATGTGCTTTTTATGTGCTCATTAAAGTCAACTATTACCTCTTGTAGAATTCATCTCCATACCCAAAACTTCTGCCCAATGATCATGCCAAGTGTTATATAGCAGTATAGTATTATCTTACAAGATTAATTTGGCCAAAATGTATTTTATAAATTTAGTATTCCTAAAACCCCTGAATTAAGGTTTGCACTGCAAGTGCTTGATTTAGGGTGAGAAAATTATTTCAAAAAGTATATTTGAGACCTAGTAGTCATAGGACTCCCAGAAACCACAAAAGTATAATTTTAAAAGTTATTTTCCTATTTTATTTAAAAACTTTTTCTTAAGGCCACAAATGGTCTTTAATAGGGAAAAATTATTTAAGTATTTCAAAAATATTTGCCAAAATTCAAGGAGACTCATAGGACATATATTGTCCATATATAAGAGTTTCAACACTTGGTCATGTTCAAAATAATGGGCTAATCTCTCCAAAACCCTTTCTGGATATTTCAAGCTTTTGAAATATTTACAAAGGAGATATTCTCCAAAAATTCCAGGGAAATTCTATTATGTCAAATATGGCATATTTGATGATCTTGCCAAGTCCCATGCCTTGGAAATCAAGAAAACATCCTCAAAACCCTTCAAAACCATTTTGTCCATATTTGAAGTTTGAGCAACTTTACATTGCCAAACTTGTCCAAATGCTCTCAAACTTGGTGCACATGCTAGAATGGCCTAATAAGGCATCTAGACCAAATGGCACAAGATTTGGAGTAGAGCAACTTGATCAGAATACCCCAAAACCCTTTCTGTTCAAATGCAAATTTGAACAACTTTACATTACCAACTTTTTACCTGGTGCTTCAAACTTTGTGGGCATGATCATAACCCCAAATGATGAAACTACACCAAGTGGTGCATCAAGGGGAGATGATTAGCTTGACTCAAACAAGATGAAGCCATTTCTGTTGATTTCTAGGGTTCACCAAAGTTACATTGGCTAGTTCCTTTAAATAAGCCCAAACTTGGTAAAACACCCTATTTTCACATGTCATTCAATCCTGTTAAGTGTCATGGCAAGTGGAGATCATTTGCTTGATCAAAACATGATCAAACACCTTCTGCTGTTTTACCAAAACTACCATCTTGATCACTTTTACTATTTACCTTGGCCTCAACTTTCTACCACAGGTTCATCTAGTTACTATCTACCTCCACTAACTCCCCCATGTCTCCACCTCCATGATTGAAGGGTAAAAACCCTAGTTCACCCTGCTGGACAGCCATTTTCTACCAAGTCACCAGCTTCTCTTCTCTCTCACAGCATCTCTAGAGCATCCAAAGCTACAGACGAACTGCTTGCATCACCCTGGACCCCCCAGACACGGTGGACACGCCCAGAGGGCCAATGGCATGCCATGGCATGCAATTAGGCCGCTCCAGAGCGCGCTACAGTGCGCCCCCGCAATGTAGCTTCGCCCAATCCAGCGCAGCCGACAGCCTCGAGCTCTCCCTCCAGTGGCCGCCTTCACATGCGCGCCGGCCGCCCGCGACCTCCACTCGTCAAGCTCACGCGCGCGCGCTGCCTGGAGCGTCCCCCTCTCCTCCTCTCCCCTCAACTAAGCGTGGAACACGTCCACGGTCCTCCCCGGCTCGATCACAGGCACCAGAACAGCCTCTGGCCTCGCCTGCAACCTCGCCGGCGCACGAGTCCACGGTGGACCGTGGGCGCGGCTATATAAGCCCCCCGAGCTCCCCACTCAGCACCAGCGGCCTCAACACACACACAACAACACGCCAGCACCACTCGTTCATCCCCGAAGAGCCCCAGTGCTCGGGATCGACCGGAGCTCCGCCGCGTCGGGCCACCGGCGATCTCGCAGTACATGCCTCCTCCTTCCTTCCTTTTGCCCGATTTGGAACCACCACACACCACTGATACTTTCCCCTCCCTGTAGCAGTCGGAATCGGCCGGAGCGACGACCTCCCGAAGCTCCTCCGCCGTCCCACCTCGCCGCCGGCGAACCAGGCCTCCCCGGTGAGTCGCACCACCACCACTGCAACCGCGACTCTTTGCTGAGTCCGTCCCTGCCCCCCGTTTGCCTCGCCGTGGCCCCTATCAACGCCGGTGAGCTCGCCGTCGCCGTGGCCGAGAGGTTGAAGATGACAGGCGGGCCCCGCATGCCATCCTCACCGCTCCCTCTCTCCCCTCGCTGCCGCTGACCACTGGGCCCCGCCCGTCAGGTTTAAAACCCTGACATGCGCGCGCTGGCGCCCGAGCGGCTGGGCTGGATGCCCTGGGCCGTGCACTGTGGCCGCTCTGGCCCAATGGCACAGGGCCATTTCTTTTTATTCTTCCTGTGATTAATTCAATTAATTTTACAGAAATGAATATTTGTCCAAATAAATTAATTCCAACTCCTAAATTCTTGTAATATTCCAACCTATTTAATGGTGTCACTTTCACACATATCTATGAAACTTTTCTGTTCTGTTCAAATTTAAATTCAAATTTGAGCAATAAAACTCCTGTTAAAAAATCCCTAGATTCCATTCTGTAATTCCAAAACTACAACTAATAATTTTCTCCATCTTAGTTTTCCCTCTAGTATTTAACAAAAATAAGTTGACATTTTTCTGAGCACTTTGATTTTTCTGTTTTCATTGTGGTCTTATTTTTTCCGTTGTTATTTTGCGACGATTAGATCCCGTATTTGACGAAGTTGCTGAAGAAGGAGAAGGAGAAGGATTTGAAGACTTTGAAGACCAAGCCAATCCAGGCAAGCTGCCCTTTGTCCATGATACACTTGTGTTCTTCGGAACCCGTTTGTCTCCGAATGCATAGTGATAGAATGACGGTGGTGATCTAGTTGAAACCACCACATGATGCATGCTTACTCATGATCTTGCTATGTGCTAGATGTCATGCAAATGGTTAGTAGTGATGCTTAGTGATGCATGTGTGACATGAAACCTTTGTGGTTGAAATATTTGCATAAACCCCATCGAGTGCCCCTAATGCCCGAGAGTGATGTTGAGTTAGGTCATCACTTGAGGAAGAAGTGATGTGCCGGTAAAATCTTGTGTATGGGTGAAATAATGGATTAGATTTATGTGTGATTACCGTCCCAACCAAACATGTGCAACCACTCTACCCCTTATGGGACGGGGCTTTATTGAATACATAGGTCGATACTAGCATGGTGCCCGCATTACTAGTGACGGGGAGACTTGAGGTCTTGCCCGGGACGGGGTCGTGCTTGGATAGACGGCCATGACTGTTTTTACAGGGCACCGGACACACCGTTGGTCCCTTTGGGTACGCGTGACATTGAAAGTAGGGCAAGTCCCGTGATCTATTGTTTGTACTCGAGGGCCGTGTACCAACGAGTGGACTCTATGTTAGTGTCGTCTAAGGAAAGATAATGACCGGGTGCTTCCCCCGAGTACTTGAGGTACTGCGGGATCGTGGGTGACACAAAAGCTTCCCGGATCTTGTGGGTAAAGTGCGCAACCTCTGCAGAGTGTAAAACTATTCGAATAGCCGTGTCCACGGTCATGGACAGTTGGGTGGTGCTACTTAAACTATGTCCAGAAAATTTTACCGCATCGATGAAAGTATGTGTGTGATGAGTCAAGGTGGAGACTTGACTCGATGAGTTGAATCATATTCATGTTGATATCGGTAACCTGTTTTCGAGGTTACGTGAACTCGTTGATGCATACACTTGCTGGTAGAATATTTATTCTAGCCCATTGCTAGATTGCTCATTATTGTTCAATTGCATTGTTACTTGAACCACATCATGGGTTGCTTGCGAGTACATTCAAAGTACTCATTGGCTTGACACTGGTTATTTAATTGGCCAGGCATGGAGGAACAAGAATATGAGGAAGAGTTCTTTGGAGACGATCATGCGAACTAGGACGCTATCCCAGTCAGAATGCCTGTAGGGTTAAGGCAGATGGCATGGGTTCTACCTATCATCGAAGACTTCCGCTATTTGTGTTATTTGCTATTCAGCCCGTGAGACTTTATCTATGTAAGACTTGGCCATAATGGCCATAATTTGTGTAAGACGATATGTATGGATGTAAGACTCTTGTTATTCAGCTTCTGTGTGTTCAGTGAGCATTGATCTCTGGGATCACTGTACACGTGCATTCGGTAATCTCGACTTCTAAGTCGGGGTCCCCACAGAGCTGGTATCAGAGCCATCCTAACTGTAGGAAGCCTTAGTTAGCATGGGCGTTAGTTAGATGAGACCCCTTTTCAAAAACCATCTGAACCTATCTTATTTTCTAAACCTGAGATTTCATCAGCTTATTAACCCCTCATATTCCACCTTTGTAGATGGCTGCTATACCCGAAGAGCACCTGACCACTGGGTTTCCCTTGCTTCTCGAGGATAGCCTCCAGGAGTGTCAGTTCCACCGAGCGCCCATCCTCACCTACCTTGAGCATTGGGTTAGCAACACTGAGGTGGAGTACCATGTGGAAGTGATCGTGAAGGCAAACGATCCTCCCACAAGTTGGTTCTTCGAGGGACCCCAGATGGCAACACTACCTCTCGCTGTCGAGGATGCTGCACTCAAGGCACTAACCCGTCTCCGCGAGCTTCTTCCGGAGATGGCAGCCAAGATGACAACCCGCTTCTTACCTTACCGGAAGGAAGGTGAAGATGAAAGCAGCGCACTAGCCCTTCCACTGAAGGAAGGACTCTCGCTTCGATTCCAGACCTACTTCAGTCTATGTGCCGACAGCTTGGCACAAGACTTGGCCGCGGAATCAATGAAGCTTCGAGAAGAACTTCACAAAACCAAGGCACTTCTTCGCCGAGCTCAAGAGAAGACAAGTAGGATCAAGAAGGAAGGAGCACCTTCCGGACAGTCCGCTATCGCATACCGAGGCGGAAGGCCCTCCAAAGATGTATCTTCCAAAAATGAAGAACCACCTCGGCGACGATGAATGACCGCAAGGGAATATCGCAAGCTTTTCCCTGCACCACAGACGAAGCACTGTCGTATCCAACTCCTCCACTCCCCCACATCCTAAAGTGACAAGGGGGCCCAGACAGATGAAGACAAGGAGGAAGACCCGGAAGAGCCGGAATACGCGACCAAGCATTCCGCCGCTTAGGCATTATTGCTACTCGGATATGCCAGTTGTGACCTCTACGGTAGGATAGGTCTTGTAACCCCTATGCGCAGTCGAGTCCTTGTATGGTTCATATGAAACCATCTAGTGTTAGCTTTTGTCGTGTTTGGATGTATGTCGTATTCTTCCTTCGGGAACATGTAAACGACTATATCACCCATTTGGATTTTAATGGATGTGTTTTGGCCTTTCGGCCCTTGCATGATTTGATTAGTGTCACACCCACCCCCTTACTAGGCACCCATCTATCTTGCTTTCCCTCTTCCAAGTCATGAGACCTTTTACCGCTCCAACAGGATGCCTGTTGTAACTCGTACTGGTACCTCTACCCAGCAGCCTGAAGCCGGAGCATCCGCTCAGTCAGAGGCAGGCCACGACCAAACCAATGACCAAGCTCCACCACCACCTCCTCCTCCGAACATGGACATGGCTCAGCTTCTCCAAGCTTTCCGAGAGGAACGCCAAGCCAACACCGCAGCCCTCCAGTTGATTGCTCAAGCTGTCACCAAAAACCGCCAGCCGGTGGGGAATGGCAATGGACGTTCCACGTTGGCAGAGTTCAAGAAGAATGCACCGCCAACCTTTATCGAGACTGCTGAACCCCTGGATGCAGACGACTGGGTTCGCACCATTGAGGACATACTGGAACTAGTCGGATGCACCGAAGACCGCGAGAAGGTGGCTTATGCAGCCCACTACCTCGGGGGGACTGCTAGAGCTTGATGGGATGGATTCAAGGTCATGCATGCTGAACAAGACATCACTTGGGTCAACTTCAAGGCAGAATTCCGCAAGGCCCACATTCCTTTCGGAATCATGGCTATCAAAAAGCGTGAGTTCCGAGCCCTGAAGCAAGGAAATAGCACTGTCAAGGAGTATATGCAGAAGTTCAGTGTTCTGTCAAGGTATGCCCTTGAAGATGTCAGCACTGATGCTGCAAAAAGGGAGCACTTCATGGAAGACCTCAATCAGACTCTGCAGTATTCGCTTGTCGTGTGCGACTGCCCGACCTTCCCTGACTTGGTGAACAAAGCACTTATGCTTGAAGACAAGCGGCGTGCTTTGGAAGATACTCGCAAGCGCAAGATGGTTAGCAAGGGAAGTTCCAGCAACCAGAAGCCTCGTCCGTGGCAGTCAGCCCCGGCCAAGACGACCTACCAGCAACCAAGAGCTCCTGCACCTCGCACCAACTATCAGCCTCAGCAGTATGCCAACCCAAGGCCAGCTTTCAACCCCAATAACAGTGGTGGCAACAAGATCAACAATCCAAACCAAGTCACTTGCTTTGGATGTGGTCAGTCAGGACACATCTCAAGGGTGTGCCCCAACCAGAAGCCTGATGCCCCGCGCCCCAATGCGCAGAACCAAGGACAAGGCCGCGGGATGCCACCAAGGAACCCAGCTCCTCGCAACCCGCCTAACCATGGGAAGGGGCGTGTGAATCACGTCACTGCTGAAGAAGCCTAGGAAGACCCGGACGTCGTGCTGGGTACGTTCCTTGTCAACTCAGCACCTGCAACTGTCTTGTTTGATTCTGGAGCAACGCATTCTTTTGTCACTCAAAGATTTGCATTAAAAAGTGGCATGACCCCTACACCCCTGAATAACCCTATGGTGGTACAAACCCCCGGAGCGGAGATGAGAGCCAAGATAGGCTGTAAGGGAGTCAGTATTACCATTAACGGTGTAGATTTCCTAGCAGACCTCATCGTCCTGAGATCACAAGGCTTGGATGTTATCCTAGGCATGAATTGGCTCAGCAAGCACCAAGGCTTGTTAGATTGTGCCAATCGGACAGTCACTGTGACCAATGACCAAGGATTCGAAGTAAAGTTTGCTTCTAACTCCTCTTCCGCTCAAGCCGCTCAAGTCAACTGTCTGTCTGAAGTTGGGCTAGAGCAAGTACCGGTGGTATGCGAGTATCCCGATGTCTTTCCGGACGAACTACCGGGAATGCACCCTGACCGTGACATTGAGTTCATCATCGAGCTCGTGCCCGGAGCAGGACCCATCTATAAGAAGCCTTATAGAATGGGGACGGAAGAATTAGCCGAGTTGAAGAAGCAACTGGAAGAGCAGCTGAGGAAGGGATTTATCCGCCCAAGTGCCTCCCCTTGGGGATCACCTATTCTGTTTGTGGCAAAGAGAGACAGTACCATCCGCTTATGCATTGACTATCGTTCCCTCAATGAAGTTGCAATCAAGAGCAAATACCCACTTCCCAAGATTGAAGACATGTTTGATCAGCTCAGCGGAGCCAAGGTGTTCTCCAAGATCGACCTCAGATCTGGGTACTACCAGCTGAAGATCAGACCCCAAGATATTCCGAAGACGGCATTCGTAACCAGATGTGGCCTGTACGAGTGCACGGTCATGTCCTTTGGGTTAACCAATGCCCCAGCTTATTTCATGTATCTCATGAATAAAGTCTTCATGGAATATTTGGACAAGTTCGTTGTTGTCTTCATCGATGACATTCTTGTCTTCTCGAAGACGGATGAAGAGCACGAGCAACATTTGAGGATGGTCCTAGACAAGCTTCGGGAGCACCAACTTTATGCCAAATTTAGCAAGTGTGAGTTCTGGCTGCATAAAGTTGGATTCTTAGGTCATATCTTGACCAAAGAAGGATTGTCAGTTGATCCCGCGAAGATCGAAGCTGTGACCCAATGGCAATCTCCAACGACCGTCAAGGAAGTCAGAAGCTTCCTCGGACTTGCGGGCTATTACCGCAAATTCGTGGAAGGATTCTCTAGCATTGCCCGGCCAATGACTCAGCTCCTCAAGAAGGAAAAAAGTTCGAGTGGACGCCAAAATGCGAAGAGAGCTTCCAAGAGCTCAAGAAGAGATTGACCACCGCCCCAGTCCTGGCAACACCTGATATTCACAAGGAGTTCGTGATATATTGTGATGCCTCCCGAACTGGATTGGGAAGCGTTCTGATGCAAGAAGGCCGAGTCATAGCCTACCTCTCCAGGCAGCTACGACCTCATGAGGAGAACTACGCTACTCACGATCTTGAGTTAGCAGCAGTAGTTCATGCCTTGAAGACATGGCGGCATTACCTCCTAGGGAAACGGTGTGAGATATACACAGACCACAAAAGTCTGAAGTACATTTTCACCCAAAAGGAATTGAACATGAGGCAGCGAAGATGGTTGGAACTCATCAAAGACTATGACCTCAGTGTTCAATATCACCCTAGGAAGGCTAACGTGGTGGCCGATGCCTTAAGCAGGAAGGCTTGCTCTTTGAATGCCATTATTCAAGAAAGGCAGCCAGCCTTGTTTAAGGAACTCGAACAATTCAGTTTGGAATTGGTCACCCCCGGATTTTTGGATCAATTGGAAGTCAGACCAACCCTGATGGGCGAAGTCAAGAAGGCACAAGATGGACACGCAAGCATTGAAGGCATCAAGAAGAAGATAAAGCTAGGCAAGGCCCCAGGATTCTCCGAAGACGAGCACGGGATTTTTTGGTAGAAAGGTCGCATCTGCGTACCAAACAAGATGGAGCTGAAGAACCTGATCCTGCAAGAAGCCCACGACACTCCGTATTCCATCCACCCCGGAGGAACCAAGATGTACCAAGACTTGAAGGCAAGATTCTCGTGGTACGGGATGAAAAGAGAGATTGCAACCTACGTTGCAAAGTGTGATGTGTGCCAAAGGGTCAAGGCTGAATATCAGCGACCTGCTGGATTGCTTCAACCACTCAAGGTTCCTGAGTGGAAGTGGGATAAAGTCGGAATGGACTTCATCACCGGATTACCAAGGTCAAATAGGGGACATGACTCTATCTGGGTCATAGTCGATTATTTGACCAAGGTGGCCCATTTCATTCCGGTCAAGACCACTTATGATGGCAACCGGCTGGCAACTCTCTACATCGACAGAATCGTAAGCCTTCACGGCTGTGGGGACCCCGACTCATAAGTTGAGATCACCGAATGCACGCGTACAGTGATCCCAGAGATCCATGCTCACTGAACACACAGAAGCTGAATAACAAGAGTCTTACATCCATACATACCGTATTACACAAATAGGACCATTATGATCAAGTCTTGATTATAACGTTGCAGCAGAAATCTTCAATGACAACATGGACCCATGCCATCTGCCTTAACCCTACAGGCATTCTGACTGGGAAGCGTCCTAGCTCGCATGCTCGTCACCATGAAATCTTCATCATAACCTGTTCTCTCCTCCCTGGCCAATAATATAACCAGTGGCAAGCCAATGAGTACTTTGAATGTACTCGCAAGCAACCCAAGTGTGAAGACAGAATAATTATGCAAGGCTCTACTGCTAAGTTGGCAGTTTTGCGGAAAGCTAGTTTTTCATATGCAAGTATGATCAACATAACATGGACATGCATGTGTCTGCAACAAGTATCAGGAGGTTACAGACATCATTATCGAGAAAGAGTTGTAATCAACTCATGCTCAAGCTCATTGTGACTTCCTCAAGAATCACATCAACAATATCTTTGAATCGTGTTGTTTCCCAGAAACTTATGGACATAGTCTAAGTAGCACCACCCAACTGTCCTTGACCGCGGACACGGCTATTCGAATAGTTTGACACTCTGCAGAGGTTGCACACTTTACCCACAAGATCCGGGGAACTTCCGTGACATCCACGACCCGCGGTACCTCAAGTACCCGGGGTAAGCACCCGATCACTATCTTTCCCTAGACGACACTAACACAGAGTCCACTCGATTGGTAGCAATCCCCGTGCCCCACATTCACATATTAATAATTGTGGAGACTCGCTCCCATATTCATCACATACCACAAGCACGGGGTACCAACGGTTTGTCCGGTGCCCTGTAAAGACAGTCATGGCCGCCTATCCAAGCACGACCCCGTCCCGAGTGTGACCTCATGTCACCCCCGTCACTAGTAATGCGGGCACCATGCTAGTATCGACCTAGGTAATCAATAATGCCCTTTCCCATATAAGGATAGAGTGGTTGCGCATGTTTGGTTGGGACGGTAGTCACACATAAATCTAATCCATCTCTGTAAACAACACTCTCATCAAGCCTCGGCACACTACTTCTTCACCAAGTAGTGCCCTAGTTTCTCATTATCTCCCAGGGGCATTAATGGCACCCTCTGGGTCGTTTGCAAGTATGTCAGACCACACTTGTTTCACTCAATGCATAACCCTGACCCATTTTGCGTAGCCAACTACTATAGTATACATCTATCTACTCCCACCCACATAACCCTCATAGGAAGGTAGGGTCATGTTTGATGCAAGTTTCAACAGTAAGTAACAAAGGTAGCAACCAAAGTGGTCTCCACCTCAACATGATTCCGATGCATCGATAATAAGGTGCTATGAGACATGCATAAAAAGTTTCTCGAACATGGTCAAAGGGCTGCTTGCCTTATTCTTCCGAGTCTTCAAACCTTCTGGTCCATCTCCGAGTATTCCGTTTATTTCGTCAACTAACGATGGAAACAATCATAATAAGCAACACAATCAAAGCAAGAATAAAAGTTCTCTAAAAATAGGAGTTGGACTTTTCTAGGGTACCTCTGGTCATATGAAAAATAACCAAGGTGGTTTCATAGGTGTTGGATCAATAGGTAGTTTGGAACATTTCAATGTGATGGAACCAAGGGGTTTATGGATTTTGAAGAAGTATACAGAAATATTTTCTTGAATGATGAGCAAAGGTACCCATCAACAAGTCATGATTTTTGAAGCATCTAGGAGTTGGTTTCAAGGGATTTGGAATTCAAATGAATTTCCTAGGATTTTGCAAAGCTGATAAATATGAAGAAATGGCTCAATATTTGGTGGGGTACAGAAAGTATTAATAAAAATGTTCCAAAACTAAGTTTGGATATGACAAGCATCTAGGAATTTGAATCACTGCATTTGGATCAAGATTGAGCTCTCTGTGATTTTCTAAAGTTCATCACGGAAATGAAATAATGGCATTTAATAATTATTTGTGAAGGAAAAGTCTCTGGAATAATGTGCATGTTGCACCAACAGGTAGATCATGATTTATGGAGTCACTGGAAACTTGAATCACCAAATTTGGAGTTCAAATGAATTATTTATGGGTTTTTGAAGTTGACTGGAAAAAGAAAATAAAAGGGAAAATGGGTTATACCCTTTTACTACGCGCCGGGCGAGGGATAGATGATGGGCCGGCCCAGCTGCACGGCCGCGAGCGCACAGGTGCTATGTCGATGGCGCCTTCCGGGAAGTACGTCTCCGTTTGCCAAAAACGGTTTTCATGGAAGGCGTTTCCACTTAAACAGTGGGGCCCGGCCACTGAGTCACTTACACCCAGGGCCCACCTGGCTCTCTCTCTCTCTCATGTCTCCTTCTTCTTCCTCCCGACGGGAGACAGAGGAGGGCGCCGGGCTTGCTCGCCGCCGGCGCTGCTCAGCCTGCCGACGCCGACCTGCGGTGGGGACAGGGCCGCGGGGCCTAGCCGCACCCGTATGAGAGGTTGCAGGGAGGCGCGGCGTGCTCCTTGCGTCCGTGGAGACCGACGGGTCCGGCACTCGGTTGACTCCCGTGCTGGCGACTACGGCCATCCCCGATGATGTCCGGCGTACCGACAGATTCGGGAGGCCGAGCCGCGCCCATCTATGGCCCCCACGCAGGCTGGGGAGGTCCAGGGTGACGGTGACCCTGACGCCGGCGGACAAGGTTTCGGGAGGAGATGGTTGCGGCGCCACACGGCACCAGAGTAGGGGAAAAAGAGTGGGAGAGCTCCGCCGGTCTGCTGCGGTTCTCCTGGTGGCCCAAGAAGATGAGGAGAGGCTCTGGTTCACCAGTGCCGGGCAGAGGCCGACGGCGACCATGGTGGCCATGGAGAGGGAAAGAGGACACTAGGGGGAGAGGGAAGATGTCTGCGAGGTGCACCGGAGAGAGGAGGGTCCAGAAGAGGCAAGGGGTGCTCGGGGGGGAGGCTTTATATAGGTGCAGCCGCGGTGCACCGTGAGCGACGTCCATGGACGCGCTCGGGCGTGCTCGTGGAGGGCGAAGGAGGGCAGGGGAGGATAAGGCCGACCGTCCTGCAGGTCGCGGACGTCGAGGGCACCTCGGGAGACACGGTCCCGACGCCCCAGGCTGTCGGGTGCAGCCGATTGGAGGCGGCTACAGTGCGGGAGCGCACTGTAGCGCGCTCCAGAGCGCCCGAATGGCAGGCACGACTGTGCCCTCGCCGCTCTGGTCGTGTCCAACATGCCCAAAGTAGTCTAGAGGGTCGAGGGAGAAGTAAAGAAATGGCCTGTGGCCTTGGATGCTCTAGGGAGCCACTGGAATGAGGAGGGAGGTGAGGGAGAGGGAGTTTACTGCTGTCCAGCAGTGTGAATTGGGGTTTTACCCCCTCCAATGATTGAGCTGAGGCCATAGAGAAGTTACTAGGGGTAGAAGATGATCAGGAGAAGCTGTGGTAGAAATTTGGGGTAAAGAGAAAAAGTAAAATGGGTCCAAACACTGGTTTTGGTAATTGGATAGAAGGTGTTTGATCATGTTTTGGGCAAGAAAAATAGCTCCACTTGACATGATACTTAACAGGATCAAATGTCACATATAATTAGGCCCTTACACCAAATTTGAGCTCATTTGGGCAAAGTGGCCAATGTAACTTTGGTGAGCCCTAGAAATCAACAGAAATGGTTTCACCATGTTTGAGTTAAGCTAATCATCTGCCCTTGATGCACCACTTGGTGTAGTATCATAATTTGGGGTTATGATCATGCTCACAAAGTTTGAGGCCCCAGGTAAAAAGTTGACAATGTAGAGTTGTTCAAATTTGAATTTGAACAGAAATGGTTTTGGGGCACTTAGACCAAGTTATGCTTCTCCAAAACTTGTGCCATTTGGCATAGATGCATAATTACATCATTTTAGCATGTGCACCAAGTTTGAGAGCATTTGTACAAGTTTGGCAATGTAAAGTTGCTCAAACTTCAAATATGGACAGAATGGTTTTGAGGGGATTAGATGATGATTCCTTGATCTTCAAGGCATGAGGATTTGCAAGATCATCAAATATGTCATATTTGACATGATAGAATTTCCCTGGAATTTTTGGAGAATATTTCCTTTGTAAATATTTCAAAAGCTTGAAATATCCAGAAAAGGGTTTTGGAAGGATTTGCCCAATATTTTGAACATGACCATGTGTTGAAACTCTTATATATGGACAATATATGTCCTAGGAGTTTCCTTGAATTTTGGCAAATATTTTTGAAATAATTAAATAATTTTTCCCTATTAAAGACCATTTCTGGCCTTAAGAAAAAGCTTTTAAATAAAATATAAAAATAACTTTTAAAATTATACTTTTGTGGTTTCTGGGAGTCCTATACCTAATAGGATTCAAATATACTTTTTGGAAGATTTTTCACACCCTAAATAAGGTACTTGTAGTGCAAACCTCAATTCAGGGGTTTTTTGGAAAACTAATTTTAGAAAATACTATTTGGCCAAAATATTTTTATAAGAAAATTCTATATTGTTCTATACACATGGCATGATCATTGGGAAAAAGTTTTGGATCAAGGAGATGAAGTATAAGAGTTGGAGGATTTATTTGATTTTTAGAGCACTAGCAAACAGCAGACAAAAGTCAAATCAAGCAAAGTCGAAAACACTGGATTTTTTTTTTGTAAATCCACATTTTAACATGATAATTAGCTTAAGCAAAGTGGCATGAAAATCAGGGTGTGACAAAGGCGTTCCCAAGGAGATTGTGTCAGATCGAGGAACCCAGTTCACCTCGAGGTTCTGGAAGAAGTTCCAAGAAGCCCTGGGAACCAAGTTGTCTTTCAGCACAGCCTTCCACCCACAGACCGGAGGTCAGACAGAACGAGTAAATCAAATTCTCGAAGACATTCTCCGAGCCTGTGTCTTGGCATATGGAGCCAAGTGGGAAGATTGCCTCCCTTTTGCCGAGTTCTCCTATAACATCAGTTATCAGTCGAGCCTTCAGATGGCACCATTTGAGGTGTTGTACGGACGCAGATGTCGCACACCCCTCAACTGGTCGGAGACTGGAGAAGGGCTAGTCTTTGGACCGGACATTCTCCGCGCAGCAGTAGAGCAAGTCCAACTAGTCAGAGAACGTCTGGAGGCAGCCAAGTTAAGGCAGAAGAGCTATGCTGACACTCACCGTCGGGACATGAGTTTCCATGTCGGGGACCATGTGTACCTGCGGGTAACTCCTCTCAAGGGAGCCAAGCATTTCCACGTCAAGGGGAAGCTCGCACCAAGGTTCATTGGACCCTTTGAGATCACTGCACGATGAGGAGAAGTGGCTTACCAGTTGGAACTAACACCTGTGCTATCCGATGTGCACAACGTATTCCATGTGTCACAACTTCGGAAATGCCTCCAAGTTCCGAACAAGCCTAATCTCTACAAGGATGTTGATCACCAAGCCATTGATCTGCAGCCTGATTTGACCTACCGCGAGAAGCCCATTCGCATTTTGGATGAAGCAGAACGACAGACGCGAAGCCGTACCATCAAGTACTTCAAGGTCCAGTGGAGAAACCACACGGAAGCAGAAGCAACGTGGGAACGTGAAGACTATCTTAGATCCGAGTTTCCCGATCTCTTTTAAGACCTAGTTTAGGAATCTCGGGGACGAGATTCTTGTAAGGGGGGTAGGTCTGTCACACCCTGCATTTTGTAACATGTTATTTGCATCAATGAAGCATGAAAATTTGGACCAACAAAAATTTGTTAGCATCATTTGGCTTTTATTTGGAATTGAGTTTTTCTTCATGTGCTTTTTATGTGCTCATTAAAGTCAACTATTACCTCTTGTAGAATTCATCTTCATTCCCAAAACTTCTGCCCAATGATCATGCCAAGTGTTATATAGCAGTATAGTATTTTCTTACAAGATTAATTTGGACAAAATGTATTTTATAAATTTAGTATTCCTAAAACCCCTGAATTAAGGTTTGCACTGCAAGTGCTTGATTTAGGGTGAGAAAATTATTTCAAAAAGTATATTTGAGACCTAGTAGTCATAGGACTCCCAGAAACCACAAAAGTATAATTTTAAAAGTTATTTTCCTATTTTATTTAAAAACTTTTTCTTAAGGCCAGAAATGGTATTTAATAGGGAAAAATTGTTTAAGTATTTCAAAAATATTTGCCAAAATTCAGGGAGACTCATAGGACATATATTGTCCATATATAAGAGTTTCAACACTCGGTCATGTTCAAAATAATGGGCTAATCTCTCCAAAACCCTTTCTGGATATTTCAAGCTTTTGAAATATTTACAAAGGAGATATTCTCCAAAAATTCCAGGGAAATTCTATTATGTCACATATGGCATATTTGATGATCTTGCCAAGTCCCATGCCTTGGGAAGCAAGAAAACATCCTCAAAACCCTTCAAAACCATTCCGTCCATATTTGAAGTTTGAGCAACTTTACATTGCCAAACTTGTCCAAATGCTCTCAAACCTGGTGCACATGCTAGAATGGCCTAATAAGACATCTAGACCAAATGGCACAAGATTTGGAGTAGAGCAACTTGATCAGAATACCCCAAAACCCTTTCTGTTCAAATGCAAATTTGAACAACTTTACATTACCAACTTTTTACCTGGTGCTTCAAACTTTGTGGGCATGATCATAACCCCAAATGATGAAACTACACCAAGTGGTGCATCAAGGGGAGATGATTAGCTTGACTCAAACAAGATGAAGCCATTTCTGTTGATTTCTAGGGTTCACCAAAGTTACATTGGCTAGTTCCTTCAAATAAGCCCAAACTTGGTAAAACACCCTATTTTCACATGTCATTCAATCCTGTTAAGTGTCATGGCAAGTGGAGATCATTTGCTTGATCAAAACATGATCAAACACCTTCTGCTGTTTTACCAAAACTACCATCTTGATCACTTTTACTATTTACCTTGGCCTCAACTTTCTACCACAGGTTCATCTAGTTACTATCTACCTCCAGTAACTCCCCCATGTCTCCAGCTCCATGATTGAAGGGTAAAAACCCTAGTTCACCCTGCTGTATAGCCATTTTCTACCAAGTCACCAGCTTCTCTTCTCTCTCACAGCATCTCCAGAGCATCCAAAGCTACAGACGAACTTCTTGCATCACCCTGGACCCCCCAGACACGATGGACACGCCCAGAGGGCCAATGGCATGCCATGGCATGCAATTAGGCCGCTCCAGAGCACGCTACATTGTGCCCCCGCACTGTAGCTTCGCCCAAACCAGCGCAGCCGACAGCCTCGAGCTCTCCCCTCGCGCCTCCCAACGCGCCTCGACGTCCATAGCCTCCACCGGTGCTGTCCCCCTCCTCTCTCTCCCTCCAGTGGCCGCCTTCACACGCGCGCCGGCCGCCCGCGACCTCCACTCGTCGGGCTCACACGTGCGCACTGCCTGGAGCGTCCCCCGCTCCTCCTCTCCCATCAACTAAGCGTGGAACACATCCACGATCCTCCCCGGCTCGATCACATGCACCAGAGTAGCCTCTGGCCTCGCCTGCAACCTCGTCGGCGCACGAGTCCACGGTGGACCGTGGGCGCGGCTATATAAGCCCCCCCCCCCCCGAGCTCCCCACTCAGCACCAGCGGCCTCAACACACTCACAGCAACACGCTAGCACCACTCGTTCATCCCCGAAGAGCCCCAGTGCTCGGGACCGACCGGAGCTCCGCCGCGTCGGGCCACCGGCGATCTCGCAGTATAGGCCTCCTCCGCCCTTCCTTTTGCACGATTTGGAACCACCACACACCACTGATACTTTCCCCTCGCTTTCCCCTCCCTATAGCAGTCGGAATCGGCCGGAGCGACGACGTCTCGAAGCTCCTCCGCCGCCCCACCTCGCCGCCGGCGAACCAGGCCTCCCCGGCGAGTCGCACCACCACCACTGCAACCGCGACTCGTTGCTGAGTCCGTCCCTGCCCTCCATTTGCCTCGCCGTGGCCCCTATCGACGCCGGTGAGCTCGCCGTCGCCGTGGCCGAGAGGTTGAAGATGACAGGCGGGCCCCGCTTGTCATCCTCACCGCTCCCTCTCTCCCCTCGCTGCCGCTGACCACTGGGCCCCACCCGTCAGGTTTAAAACCCTGACGTGCGCGCGCTGGCGCCCGAGCGGCTGGGCTGGATGCCCTGGGCCGTGCACTGTGGCCGCCATTTCTTTTTATTCTTTCTGT
The DNA here is from genome assembly GCA_902687465.1 of Secale cereale. Taxonomy (NCBI): domain Eukaryota; kingdom Viridiplantae; phylum Streptophyta; class Magnoliopsida; order Poales; family Poaceae; genus Secale; species Secale cereale. The sequence goes on from LR738715.1 coordinate 364,456,797, forward strand.
GATTAATTCAATTAATTTTACAGAAATGAATATTTGTCCAAATAAATTAATTCCAACTCCTAAATTCTTGTAATATTCCAACCTATTTAATGGTGTCACTTTCACACATATCTATGAAACTTTTCTGTTCTATTCAAATTTAAATTCATATTTGAGCAATAAAACTCCTGTTCAAAAATCCCTAGATTCCAATCTGTAACTCCAAAACTCCAACTAATAATTTTCTCCATCTTAGTTTTCCCTCTAGTATTTAACAAAAATAAGTTGACATTTTTCTGAGCACTTTGATTTTTCTGTTTTCAATGTGGTCTTATTTTTTCCGTTGTTATTTTGCGATGATTAGATCCCGTATTTGACAAAGTTGCTGAAGAAGGAGAAGGAGAAGGATTTGAAGACTTTGAAGACCAAGCCAATCCAGGCAAGCTGCCTTTGTCCATGATACACTTGTGTTCTTCGGAACCCGTTTGTCTCCGAATGCATAGTGATAGAATGACGGTGGTGATCTAGTTGAAACCACCACATGATGCATGCTTACTCATGATCTTGCTATGTGCTAGATGTCATGCAAATGGTTAGTAGTGATGCTTAGTGATGCATGTGTGACATGAAACCTTTGTGGTTGAAATATTTGCATAAACCCCATCGGGTGCCCCTAATGCCCGAGGGTGATGTTGAGTTAGGTCATCACTTGAGGAAGAAGTGATGTGCCGGTAAAATCTTGTGCATGGGTGAAATAATGGATTAGATTTATGTGTGACTACCGTCCCAACCAAACATGTGCAACCACTCTACCCCTTATGGGACGGGGCTTTATTGAATACTTAGGTCGATACTAGCATGGTGCCCGCATTACTATTGACGGGGAGACTTGAGGTCTTTCCCGGGACGGGGTCGTGCTTGGATAGACGGCCATGACTGTTTTTACAGGGCACCGGACACACCGTTGGTCCCTTCGGGTACGCGTGACATTGAAAGTAGGGCAAGTCCCGCGATCTATTGTTTGTACTCGAGGGTCGTGTACCAACGAGTGGACTCTATGTTAGTGTCGTCTAAGGAAAGATAATGACCGGGTGCTTCCCCCGAGTACTTGAGGTACTGCGGGATCGTGGGTGACACGAAAGCTTCCCGAATCTTGTGGGTAAAGTGCGCAACCTCTGCAGAGTGTAAAACTATTCGAATAGCCGTGTCCACAGTCATGGACAGTTGGGTGGTGCTACTTAAACTATGTCCAGAAAATTTTACCGCATCGATGAAAGTATGTGTGTGATGAGTCAAGGTGGAGACTTGAATCGATGAGTTGAATCATATTCATGTTGATATCGATAACCTGTTTTCGAGGTTACGTGAACTCGTTGATGCATACACTTGCTGGTAGAATATTTATTCTAGCCCATTGCTAGATTGCTCATTATTGTTCAATTGCATTGTTACTTGAACCACATCATGGGTTGCTTGCGAGTACATTCAAAGTACTCATTGGCTTGCCACTAGTTATTTAATTGGCCAGGCATGGAGGAACAGGAATATGAGGACGAGTTCTTTGGAGACGATCATGCGAACTAGGACGCTAACCCAGTCAGAATGCATGTAGGGTTAAGGCAGATGGCATGGGTTCTACCTATCATCGAAGACTTCCGCTATTTGTGTTATTTGCTATTCAGCCCGTGAGACTTTATCTATGTAAGACTTGGCCATAATGGCCATAATTTGTGTAAGACGATATGTATGGATGTAAGACTCTTGTTATTCAGCTTTTGTGTCTTCAGTGAGCATTGATCTCTGGGATCACTGTACACGTGCATTCGGTGATCTTGACTTCTAAGTCGGGGTCCCCACACCTGGGGTCCATTTCGCCCTTGGAACAAGCGGGCGAAGCACGGGCACCAGTGTCGACGGAGGTGGCAGAAGGTACCAAAGCGCCGCTGGCCCCTGAAGCGACTGAAGGGCAGGCGCATCAGCTTCTAGACGAGGCGAGCCCGGGGGACATCGCATCGGGGAACAGGGCGCCGGCCGCGAGCGCCCGCCGCGACCCTGCCCCGGGTCTAGGTGCATCTGCCTCAAGTGGCCTCCTCTCGTCCTTCGCGGCGCTAGGCAAGAGGCGGAGGTTGAGGAGCAGCTACGGCCCTACCCCGAGAGCTCTGAAGAGGACGAAGCTGACTGTACCGAGCAGGTGTGTGCCCCTCGGTTCTTCCTATCTTTCCCAGTATGGTTTTCCTGACCCCTTGCTACGCAGGGTCTCCTTCGGCTTACTCTCGAGCCGCTCGGTGAGGCTCGCAGGAACCTCCGCCTGCATCCCTCCTCCGGACCATGCTGGGTCTTCGGGAGGCCTCGCGCGAGTTCTTGAAGCCGTGCCCAGACCTTATTGCATAGGTCGTGCTCCCAACCACCGGGCGCTCCTGGGGCAAAGCAGATCTTGGTACGCCGGGGGCCCATCCCCTGCCCCGGGGCTTGTCTTCAGCATGGATCAGCAAGCTCTTGAGGCAGCCCGAGCGGCTGACCACCCATCGGGACCACGCCTGCTCCTCGCACCGGAAGCATCGCGCACTCCTCGGGTTAGCCCCGAGGCACACGCTGAACGGAGGGGAGAGGGGGACCCCCTTTGGGCAGCGCAGATGTCGAGGACGAGCCCGGTCGCCTTCTGGAACCAGCACTACGCAGGAGTGCGTTCCGTCACGATCTTGTGCAGGAGGCGTCGGACGCCCTGAAGCATCTCCAGGTCGAGGTTGCTGAAGTGGATAGGCGTGTTGAGGCCGAGGGTCTCCTTCTGGTGAAGGGTTGGCGCCGGTTGAGGACCGCCGTTAACCTGAGCCAGTTGCAGCATGAAACCGCCCTAAGGAAGGCGGAAGCGTCGGCCGCCGCGGCTCAGGAGGCTTGCGACCGTGCCCTGGAGGAGGCCCGAGACGCCGAGCGCCACCGCGCGGCCGCTGAGGAGCGTGAGCGCGAGCTTGAAGCCTCGAACGCCATGCTCGAGCACCAGGTTCGTGCGCGAAGGGCCGCCCTCGCCGCACCTGTGGCCGATGATGATAGCCCAGCGGGCCTCTCGGCGTGAGAGGAGGCGCTGACACTCGAGGCGATGGAGCTGAACATGGAGCGCAAACGTCTGGAGACGATGGAGCGCTAGATAGCCAAAGCTGAGGGCAACCTTGATGATCGCGAGGCCGTCGCGAAAAAGGCTGCCAGGGAGGCGGAACGTCTCCAGAAAGATTACCACGAGAAGCTGGGGCTTCACGAGACTCGCTTTGCTAATAAGCGCAAGGAGCAATAGAAGGAGGTCACGGATTTTAAGGGCAAACTGGCTAATGTCGAGCATCGTCTGCAGGTGTCGGAGAAGGCTCGAGCTGCAGCCGAGCGTCGCAAACAGGTGACAAAGGAGGCATGTGCCGCGGCGGAGCGCTGCGAGCGGGCGTCGGAGAAGGCTCGCGCCACTTTCAGGGCGGAACTGTCCTGCTTTCACAAGCAGGTGGAAGACATTTCCACCTTTGCGGCTCAGAATTCTGAGGAGGCCGCGCGAGCCCGTGGGATGCAGCACACCCGCTTGAAGATGTTCGACGCCCTGCGGCTCCGGGCCGGCCGAGCCATAAGGGAGCTTCTTGACTCGAGGATCGACTACCCTCTGGTTGATGATGACGCCGAGTATCTCGGGTTCTTTACCAAGGTGGTGTAGCATCTTGAATGCGGGGTCATGAAGACTCGGCAGCTCGTCGAGGAGCAGAGCCGAGGCATCCTCAGGAGTGCGGTCTCCCGCATCTTCGGCAACTTGCATCGTCTTGACCCCCATACGGACATCGAGGCCTTGCTGAAGCCTGCGCCTGGGGCGGTCGCTGGCCCTCGGAGGAATGGGTGAGCGACCACGTAGACGCGTTGGTGACGGAGCTCGTTCCAGCCATCGACGATGCGCCGGTGCTTGAGGGGGGTGACGCTGACGCTTCTGACGAAGATGTCGATGCTTAGTCCAGCCCTTGCTGTAAATTTGTTTTTGGTTGTGGCTCCAGAGCCGGGTAAGATGAGTGTCACAAGACTTAAACTATTGATGATGTAAAAATGGGTTTGAGCACCGTAAGGATAGGTTTTAGGCACTCCCTTTTTTGTCCCTGAGGTTGTGGCCTCAAGCCCTTGTTGCATTTCGGAGAGGAGCGTCTGCTGACCTCGTCCAGGCGCGCCTCGCGAGTACCTGTTGCAAGCGCAAGAGTGGTTGGTGGTCCGGTCGTGGACCATACAGAACGTGCGCCCACGTCCCGGCCCCAACTCACGAGGAGTGACAGGGCGAGGTCACGGACGTAGCCCGGCTCAGCCGAGCAAGGCGAAAAATGGACTGGGCGAATAAAAACTCAGCGAAGATCGCAAAACACGGACAAAAATTCCACCATTTATTGAAGAAATGAGCCGCGCAGCTACGGGGTCGGCTTGAAAAAGCAGATATAGAGGAGGCAAAGGTGAATGCAAAGAAAGGGGGGCCGCGTCCAGCCCTTGCGCAGGTCTTTGGTCTTCTCCCCAGCGCGGAGCATAGGGCTACCACCAGCGGGTGTGGGCATAGCCATTGGAGGGCAGTGTCGACGGCCAGCGCGGAGCATGGTGCATCCACTAGGACGTGGGAGGGAGCCCCCGAGGCCCTAGGGCGATGCTCCGGGGACTCCGGGGCGTGTACAGCCCTACTCATTATTACGTGAGAGTGTCACGAGCGGAGATCTTCTGACATGCCCGCCCCTTCGCTTCAAGGGCCCCGCCCCGCACTAGTCCACTCCCGTCATGAACTCACCTGAAGGCGGCATTCATGAGGTGGGACACTGCGCATGATGGGGAGATGGGACCTTGGCCATAGGCCCCCCTGCCGAGCACGAGGCACACCGCTCACGCGATCTCCGAGCATGCTTCGCCCCTGGGGGCTAACGTCGTCCGGAGACGCGGTGTCCTGAAGTGCGGGGGGGACCCCGCCCTACCCACGCTCCTAATGGCCCCTGAGCCCTTCCTGATCAGGGTCGGGCCTAGCGGGTACGGGATTTCGTGAGCAGGGGGATGGAGCCACGGTCTTGGGCCCTCCTGGTGCGCGTAGGACCGACTGCCGTACCGCCTCCAGACGCACCCTCCGCAGCTCGGGGGATGGTACGCCGGGAGGCACGGCGTCTTGAGGCTGAACCGAGGGGGAGAAGGCTCCTCCCCACGCGCATCATGCCCGTCGCCATCGAGCCCCTGGTGAAATCCAGGGCGGGCTCATGCGTGACGAGTCACGCGGGGGGGGGGGGGGGGGGGGGGG
>LR738715.1:364462411-364489534 GCA_902687465.1 Secale cereale
GTCCCTTGGCCTTCCGCTCCTGACCCCCTCATGTCGGCGCCTGATCGCACCCGGCGTCGGGCGTAGTCCTGCGGTCGCCTCCTGATGGCTCCTCGACGGGAGCGGTACCTGAGTACAAAGGGCTTCGAGGTAGAGGGGCAGCGTCATACGTAGGGTTCCGCGGATCATACCCCATGTCGCCCTCGTAGGTCGCCGTAGGTCTTGACCATACGGGCGACCAGGCGCGGCTGGGGCGGCACCCGGTCCCTGGCGTCATCGTGTGGAAGCAGAACGGCTCGGCTCCGGTGCTGCAGGTGTCGAGGAACTCGGCCACCTTGAGGAGTAGCGCGTCGTGGCTGCTATCGAGCAACCGGCACCTCAGCAACTCCCTTTCCACCAGCAGCGTGGCCCTCATGTTCGCCATTTCACGCCGGTCCCGTGAGCTCGCTGCTGCGTGTTCGGTGGCCCGCACCGCCGCGCGGCTTTGGCATCGAGTGGGCGGTGGGTGCTATCGGTCCCCCGGCGGCGGGTCGGTGATGCTCATCGTGCCGTCGGCCCCGATCAAGGTCGGGTGACGACGAGTCCCGCGGTCGAAGGGCGATGCCATCGTGGTCGCGGTTTGTTGAAGCTGGGCGACACGGGGTCGCTGGACGAGAGCGGGACGAGGTCATCGGAGGGGCGGGATCTTGACACGCCCCCTACCTAGCATGCCAAATGTCGGATTCAGGGCTCCGCAAAACCCAAGAAGTTCGAACATAGGGGCGTGAACGAAGATCCCTCCCGCTCGCGTCTACCTAGGGTCTCACCCTCTCCCGGTGAAGAGATTCAAGCAAACAACAAGTGAAGCCCGCAAGAGTTTACCCAGGTTCAGGCCACCGCATGGTGTAAAACCCTACTTCCTGCTTTGGTGGATTGGCCTGAGGAGGGCTGGAATATGAACTAGTACAGTGGTTTCTGAGCTCAGGAGGTGAGCTCAGGAGGGTCAGGAGGCAAGTGTTCTTGCTCCTTTGCGTGGTGGCAGAGTTTATGGATCTGCCTCCCCCTTCTTCATAGCGGAGATCCTAGCTACTTATATAGGCGGCCAGGGTCCTCTTCCCCCGAAATGTTTAGGCGGGAAGGGATCCCACGACGGCCATTTTTGAGCAGGAACCTAAGGACGTACCTACCCTGACAAAAGCAGTCTTCACCTGCAAAAGGATCAGGCGGTGACGCGGTGGTGGGCTCGGCGGTGACATCCTCCTTGTCGTCCTTGCGGTCTTCGGTCTTGTTGCACCAATGGGGAAACATTTCTCCTGCTCCTCGGGAACCTGCGGCTGCGCTGTCCCCCTTGCACCGAAATGGCAACTGCGCTGCTGGAGGACGCTGGCACCTGCTGGTGCGGTGCGTCACTGCTTACGTCGATGCATCCTCCTGAGGCAGGCTTGGCCTTGGATTCTCCGCCCCTCCGGAGCACCTTGCCGAGGCCGCTCCTGAGGGGGTCTTGACGTTGTTCTCCTCGCGAGGCTTAGCTCCCTCGCGAGGGTCTTGGGCAGCCGTTAGATCAGCTGGGCCGTACCAGGCCGTGATAGGAGCGTGTCGTGGCCCGCAGACAGGCAAGTCTGGGTACCCTGGTTCCCAGGATGCCGACAACAACCATCACGCGGTGTCCCACACGCCCACACAAAATCCATCCCGAAAGGTCACCAAACCAAGGGCAAAGGGAAACTCGTCCAATATTCGGCCCACGTTCTCCCAGTGTCGATAAAAATCTCTCAGCGTCGTGCAAAGGCCGCTATCGCACCAGTCCAAAAAACATGCAAACTCAGCCCACGTAAGTACGTGAAACTTATCCTTTTTCTAACAATCGATCCCACTCCCTTTTCTCCACGCTAGCATCACGATGCTCCTTGGCAACGATCCCCATGAGCCCCAATCCTCGCATTCAATCCCCTCGATCAAGGGGCACTTGATAACCCACAAGTGTAGGAGATCAGGTGTAGCCTCTTTCGATGAGTAAGAGTGTCGACCCAACGAGGAGCTACAGGTAGAACACATATTCCCTCAAGTTCTATCGACCACCATTCCAACTCTACGCACGCTTGACGTTCGCTTTACCTAGAACAAGTATAAAAGTAGAAGTACTTTGTAGGTGTAACGGGATAGGTTTGCAAGAATATAAAGAGCACATAAATAAAAACTAGGGGCTGTTTAGATAAAGAAGCAATAAAGTTAGTATAGCGAGTGTGGAAAAGTGGTGGTAGGAGTTGCGTCCCTAAGCAATTGACTACGTTACTAGTCCGATAGCAAGTTTTATGTGGGAGAGGCCGCAACTAGCATGTCATCCCAGACATGGAATTCTATGCACTTATGATTAGAACTATTAGCAAGCATCCGCAACTACTAACGTTCATTAAGCTAAAACCCAACCATAGCATTAAGATATATTGGTCCCCCTTCAATCCCGTATGCATCAATTTCTACGCTAGGTTAAAGCTTCTGTCACTCTTGCCCTCCAATACGTAGTCCTATCAACATATAACTAACCCTATGGTGTGATCCACGCGCGCTCTCATATGATGGGCACCAAAGGATAGCAACATAACCACAAACCAATTAAACCAATCATAGCAATTAACCAATTACCGATAGGACAACGAAAATCTATTGAGACATCATAGGATGGCAACACATCATTGGATAATAATATGAAGCATAAAGTACCATGTTCAAGTAGAGGTTACAGCGGGTTGCGGGAGAGTGGACCACTGTAGATAGATGGGGAAAGGTGATGAAGATGTTGGTGAAGTTGACGGAGGTGTTGGTGTAGATCGCCGGCACACGATGATGGCCCCGACGGCGTTCCGGCGCCGCCGGGACAGAGGGGGAGAGAGCCTCCCTCGGTCTTCTTCTTCTTCCTTGACCTTCTCCCTAAATGGGAGAAGGGTTTCCCCTCTGGTCCATGGCCACCATGGCGGCAGAGGGGCGAGAGCCCCTCCGAGATTGGATCTATCTCTCTGTCTCTCTCTGTTTCTGCGTTACCAGATTCTCTCCTTTCACCGTTTCTTATATTCCCGGAGATCCGTAACTCCGATTAGGCTGAATTTTGGACATGATCTCTATCCAGATATTAGCTTTCTTGCAGCGAAAGAAGGGCACCAACCACCTTACGGGGTGGCCACGAGGGCCTAGGGCGCGCCCCCTGCCTCGTGGCCCCCTCAGGCATCGTATCGCGTTGATTTTTCTTCCCAAAATTCATAAAATATTCCAAAAAAATATCCGTCCATTTTTATCCCATTTGGACTCCGTTTGATATGGATATTCTACGAAACAAAAAAACGTGCAACAAACAGGAACTGGCACTAGGCACTGGATCAATATGTTAGTCCCAAAAATAGTATAAAAATTTGCCTAAAGTATATGAAAGTTGTATAATATTGGCATGGTACAATCAAAAATTATAGATACGACGGAGGCGTATCATCATCCCCAAGCTTAATTTCTGCTCGTCCTCGAGTAGGTAAATGTTAAAAAAGATTTTTTTATGTGGAATGCTACCTAGCATAATCTTGATCACGTAATCTAATCATGGCATGAATATTAAGACACGAGTGATTCAAAGCAATAGTCTATCATTTGACATAAAAGAATTTAATACTCGGGCATCCCAACAAACAATCAAGTCTTTAAAAATATCAATGCTAAAGAACATTATCCCTACAAAATCATATAGTCTTTTATGCTCCCTTTTCTTAACACAAGGTACCTCTCATGCCCATCCCGATGTCAGCCAAGCAATTGTTTTCATACTTTACTTTTTCGAACCTTTTCAACTCTTCACGCAATACATGAGCGTGAGGCATGGACATAGCACTATGGGTGGAATAGAAGGTGGTGATAGACAAAAGTAGGGAGAAAGTCTCACATCAACTAGGCAAATTAACGGAGTATGGAGATGTCCATCAATTGATATCAATGTGAGTGAGTAGGGATTGCCATGTAACGGATGCACTAGAGCTATAAGTGTATGAAAGCTCAAAAGAAAACTAGTGGATGTGCATCTACTTGCTTGCTCAAGAAGACCTACGGCATTTGAGGAAGCCCATCGTTGGAATATACAAGCCACGTTCTATAATGAAAATTCCCACTAGTATATGGAAGTGACAACATAGGAGACTCTCTATCATGAAGAACATGGTGCTATGAGGAAGCACAAGTGTGGAAAAAAGGTAACATTGTCCCTTCTCTCTTTTCTCTCATTTTTTTCTTTTTCTTTTTTTATTTTTATTTTATTTTGGGCTCTTTGACCTCTCTTTTTTTTGGTGGGCTTCTTTGGCCTCTTTTTTTATTTGGGCTTCTTTGGCGTCTTTTATTTTTTTATAACCTCACATGGGACAATGTTCTAATAATGATGATCATCACACTTTTATTTACTTACAACTCGGTACTAGAACAAAATATGACTCTATATGAATGCCTCCGGTGGTGTACCGAGATGTGCAATGGTCTAGCATAGCAATGGCATCAAAAAACGGACAAGCCATGAAAACATCATGCAAGGCAATATGACTATGATGGTGCGTGTCATATTAAATGGAATGGTGGAGTCACATGGCAATATATCTCGGAATGGCTATGGAAATGCCATAATAGGTAGGTGTGGTGGCTGTTTTGAGGAAGGATATAAGGTAATTTGATGCACCGGTGAAAGTTGCGCGGTACTAGAGTGGCTAGCAAGGTGGAAGGGTGAGAGTGCGTATTATCCATGGACTTATCATTAGTCATAAAGAACTCACATATTTACTGCAAAAAATCTATTAGCCCTCGAAGCAAAATACTACGAAGCATGCTCCTAGGGGGGAGGTTGGTAGGAGTTAACCATCGCGCGCCCCCGACCATCACACAAAGATAAACAATCAAAATACAATGCGCGCCAATTTGGTTACGTAGTTAGGAGACCATACGTGCATGCTTCGGGAATCACAAACCTTAACACCAATATTTTTACTAAACACAATCATTCACTAGTACTCCCACATATTAGCATCTCTATATCGCAAAACTATTGCAAGGAATCAAACACATCATATTCAGCGATCTACAAGTTTATGTAGGATTTTATAACTAACCATGTGAATGACCAATTCCTGTCAACTCTCTAAATAGATATAAGTGAAGCAAGACAGATTTAATTCTTTCTTCAAATGATATGCCCACGCTCTAACATTTATAAGTCAAGCAAAAGAGCATTCTACAAATGGCTGTTTTCTATGTTAGGAGAAACCGGCAATCCAAACTTCAAATGATATAAGTGAAGCACATGAAGCATTCTATCAAGCCATACTCAAAAGATATAAGTGAAGTGCAAAGAGCATTCTATAAATCAACCAAGGGTTATCTCATACCAGCATGGTACATTTATTAAAAGAACAAGAAAAAGCACATGACGCTCCAAGAATTTACGCATATCATGTGAACGAAACGAAACCGAAAACATACCAATACTTGTTGAAGAAAGATGGGATGCCTTTTGGGGCATCCCCAAGCTTAGACGCTTGAGTCTCCATGAATATTTACTTGGGGTGCCTTGGGCATCCCCAAGCTTGAGCTCTTGCCTCTCCTCCTTCCCCTCGCATAGAGACCTCCTCGATCTTCGAACACTTCATCCACACAAAACTTAACCGAACTTTTAGTGGCGGGGTTAGTGCATATGATCAATGAAATCCCATCATGTACTGCTCTAACATTATTGTATAATTTTGAACAAACATTACCCACTGTATGCTATCACAATTCTATGGCCCCAAGTCAAGGAGGCTTCAACAAGAATTCAAACATATGCAAATAATGAATCTATAACAGCAATTTGTGAAAACAGGACAGTCTGTAGTAATTTGAACATTAACCATACTTCTGTAACTCTAAAAATTCTGGAAAAATTAGGAAAAATCAACAATTTGTATAGCAAGAATTTTCAAAAAAAATCAGATCCTTTCGATGTTACAGTAAAAAACGTAAAATCGCATACTACAACCAAAGTTTCTGTTTTTGCACCGCACAAACCAACAAGATATTTAATCATCCTAAAGGAAACTCTTGGCACATTATTTTTATAATACAATGTAATTGTACAAGGGGATAATTGTTTTTGTTGAAAAGTTTCTGTAATCAAGTTTCGCAAAGTTTCCATGGGCATGAACAAGGTTCAAGGAGCTCCCCCATTTCAACGGTGCTCGTCCTTCTTACTTTCACTTTTCTTTTTGAAAAGTTTTAGGTTCCCCTCTATATTTTTTGTTTTTAAATTTTATGAAAGCTTACAACAGAAATAAATGACTCTCTAAAACTGTCGGGTTGTCTCCCTGGCAGCGCTTTCTTTAAAGCTATTAAGCTAGGCATATAGTGCTCCAGTAATGGATCCACCGGGATCCCAAGGTATATCAAAGCCAATTGTAATTAACAATGATTTGTGATTTAGTAGTGAGCACAAAGTAACATATATCATGCAACAACGAAGTCTAACTCTCTTCCTATGCATCGGCATGCCATAAAAGAACAATTCATGCACACATAGTAAAGTCCAATGCATAGCATAAATAGTTTCTTGCAATTTTATCGTATTGGAAACATAGAGAGGCGGAGATGTAGTTCCTCTCTCATAATAATTGCAAATAGGAGCAGTAAGCACATGCATATTATACTCATCAAAATCATCATGTGTAATGGAAAAAGGTAACCCATCAATATAATCCTTAATAAGTGCAACTATCTCATGTTTAACATAAGGAACTATAGCAAGTTCATGTCCATAAGCATAATTCGTATTGGCATCTTGGCCACAAGCATAACAAGCATCAATTTTATCAAAAGGGATATTTCAAACGAATCCAAAGGATCGTAGCAATCATCATAGCATTCATCCTTTGGTAAGCACGAAGGGAAATTAAACAATGTATGAGATAAAGAGTTACTCTCATTAGAAGGTGGGCACGGGTGATCAATCCGCTCTTCCTCCTTTTGTTCTTCGCTCTCCTCCTCGTCTTTTTCATCCAATGAGCTCACAATATCATTAATTTCTTCTTCCATAGACTCCTGCAAAATATTAGTCTCTTCTTGGATAGTGGAGGAGTCTTCAATATATGGTTTAATATAAGGATTAGAAGCATAATTATCATAGCAATATTTAAGTATGGCCAAATTTTTAGATTTGTAGAGAGTAGCATCACACTCTTCAATAGAAGAAGCAATTTCACAAGTACCCCTAAAAGCAACAAATTCTTCAATTTGTTGAACATCATAGTAATTATAAACCCCCTTAGTATACGAAGATAAGATTCCATTATCACTAAACTCACATTGGTAAGGAAGGTGTTTCTTAGGGTCTTTAGAACAACATGTACAATCATATAGTTCACATAAATTCCAAGCATAGCACTACAAATGATGAATTTGATCCAGTAAAAGTTCCCCTTTTTCAGATATGCGGTGTCGCACATAACAAGCATGATCATCTAAAGATTTGCCCTCAACTAAGCTAGTTGGGGTTTTAGCCCAAGCACATAGGGATCGAAGATGATCCAAGTAAAAAGCTTTAGGAGTGTGATAGATTTTGAGTGGTTCTTCAACCATTGGTTCAGCATGTACCACTAATTATTTTTGGTATTTTGCATTCCCTACCCATAACTAAAGATATAAAACAACTTAGAACAGCAAATAAAATCTACTTAGTGATAAAGCAAACAAGCACACACGAGAATATTCACCCCACACTATTGCTCCCCGGCAGCGGCGCCAAAAAAAGGTCTTGATAACCCACAAGTGTAGGGGATCAGTTGTAGCCTCTTTCGATAAGTAAGAGTGTCCAACCCAACAAGGAGCAAAAGGTTGAACAAATATTCCCTCAAGTTCTATCGACCATCGATACAACTCTACGTACGCTTGACGTTCGCTTTACCTAGAACAAGTATAAAACTAGAAGTACTTTGTAAGTGTAACGGGATAGGTTTGCAAGAATATAAAGAGCACGTAAATAAAAACTAGGTGTTGTTTAGATAAAGAAGCAATAAAGTTAGTATAGCAAGTGTGGAAAAGTGGTGGTTGGAGTTGCGAAATTGTCCCTAAGCAATTGACTACGTTACTAGACCGATAGCAAGTTTTATGTGGGACAGGCCACTGCTAGCATGTCATCCCTGACTTGAAATTCTATGGACTTATGACTGGAACTATTAGCAAGCATCCGCAACTACTAACGTTCATTAAGGTAAAACCCAACCATAGCATTAAGATATATTGGTCCCCCTTCAATCTCGTATGCATCAATTTCTACGCTAGCTTGAAGCTTTTGTCACTCTTGCCCTCCAATACATAGTGCTATCAACATACAACTAACCCTATGGTGTGATCCACGCGCGCGCTCATATGATGGCAACCAAAGGACAGCAAAATAAATACAACCAAATTAAACCAATCAAAGCAATTCACCAATTACCGATAGGACAACGAAAATCTACTCAGACATCATTGGATGGCAACACATCATTGGATAATGATATGAAGCATAAAACACCATGTTCAAGTAGAGGGTACAGCGGGTTGCGGGAGACTGGACCGCTGTAGATACATGGGGGAAGGTGATGAAGATGTTGGTGAAGATTACGGAGGTGTTGGTGTAGATCGCCGTCACACGATGATGGCCTTGGCGGCGTTCCGGCGCCGCCGGGACACAGGGGGAGAGAGCCCCTGTCACACCCTGCATTTTGTAACATGTTATTTGTATCTTTGAAGCATGAAAATTTGGACCAGCAAAAAAAATTTAGCATCATTTGGCTTTTATTTGAAATTGAGTTTTCTTCATTTGCTTCTTCATGTGCTCATTAAAGTCAACTATGATCTCTTGTAGATTTCATCTCCATACCCAAAACTTCTGCCCAATGATCATGCCAAGTGTTATATGACAGTATAGTATTTTCTTACAAAATTAATTTGGCCAAAAAGTATTTTATAAATTTAGTTTTCCAAAAACCCCTGAATTGAGATTTGCACTGCAAGTACTTGATTTAGGGTGAGAAAATTATTTGAAAAGGTTTATTTGAGACCTAGTAGTCATAGGACTCCCAGAAACCACAAAGGTATAATTTTATAAGTTATTTTCCTATTTTATTTAAAAGCTTTTTCTTAAGGCCAGAAATGGTATTTAATAGGGGAAAATTATTTAACTATTTCAAAAATATTTGCCAAAAGTCAGAGAGACTCATAGGACATATATTGTCCATATATAAGAATTTCAACACTTGGTCATTTTCAAAATAATGGGCTAAACCCTCTAAAACCCTTTCTGGATATTTCAAGCTTTTGAAATATTTACAAAGGAAACTTTCTCCAAAAATTCCAGGGAAATTCTATCATGTCATATATGACATATTTGATGATCTTGCCAAGTCCCATGCCTTGGGAAGCAAGAAAACATCTTCAAACCCCTTCATAACCATTCTGTCCATATTTAAAGTTTGAGCAACTTTACATTGCCAAACTTGTCCAAATACTCTCAAACTTGGTGCACATGCTAGAATGACCTAATAAGGCATCTAGACCAAATGGCACAAGATTTGGAATAGAGCAACTTGATCAGATTACCTCAAAACCCTTTCTGTTCAAATGCAAATTTGAACAACTTTACATTACCAACTTTTTATCTGGAGCTTCAAACTTTGTGGGCATGATCAATACCCCAAATGATGATGCTACACAAAGTGGTGCATCAAGGGGAGATGATTAGCTTGACTCAATCAAGATGAAACTGTTTCTGTTGATTTCTAGGGTTCACCAAAGTTACATTGGCCAGTTTCTCCAAATGGGCCCAAATTTGGTGAAGCACCCTATTTTCTCATGTCTTTCAACCCTGTCAAGTGCCATGTCAAGTGGAATTCATTTACTTGACCAAACACTGATCAAACACCTTCTACAGAATTACTAAAACCTCCAACTTGATCACTTTTACTTTTCTCCATGGCCTCAACTTCTTACCACATGCTCATTGAGTTACCAGCTACCTCCAGTAACTCCCCCAGCACCCCAGCTCCATGATTGAGGGGTGAAACCCCTGTTTTACCTTGCTGTGCAGCAGGTTTCCACCATTTCACCAGCACTCTCCCTCTCTCTCTGCACCTCCAGGGCATCCAAGGCCTCAGGCCCTTTCTTTACTCCTCCCACAACGTGCTAGACACTACTGGACACGTTGGCTTTGACCAGGACGGCGAGAGCGCGGCGATGCTAGCCAAACGCGCGCTCTGGAGCGCGCAACAGTGCAGACCAGCACTGTAGCTCGGGCCAATCAGCCTCCCCCGACAGCCTCGGGGCTCCCCCTCGCGCCAATCGAGGCCCCTCGACGTCCGCGACCTCCCCGGCTCTGCCCCCCCTCCTCCTGCACCCTCCAGTGACCGTCGTCGCACGCGCGCTGGCCGCCCGCGGCGGCCACTCCTCTGCCTCGCACGCGCGCGCTTCTGGCGCTCCCCCGCTTCTCTTTCTCCCTCAGCTGGACGTGGAGCTCGTCCAGGAACTCCACAGACCCATTCCCCTAGCCTCTCGTGCGCTGTAGCCTCGAGCCGGAGCTCGCCGGTGCACTGGACCACGGGTCTCCGTCGAGCTCCTATAAATAGCCCCTCCCGAGCCTCTCCAACAGCACCACAAGCCTCACTCCACTCCACTGATCCCCCCAGCACCTCCAGTTCGACCCCAAGAGGTCCCAGTGCTCAGGATCGACCGGAGCTCCGCCGCGTCGGGCCGCCGGCGATCTCGTGGTACGGGCCTCCCCTGCCTCTCCTTCCACCCGTTTCGGAACCGCCATGCCTCACTGATCATTTCCCCCCTATTTTCCCCCTCCGTTTGCAGTCGGGAACGGCCGCAGCCACCACCCTCCGACGAGCTTCCGCCGTCCCACCTCGCCGCCGGTGAACCAGGCCTCCCCGCCGTGCCGCACCACCACCACAGCAACCGCAACACGACACTGAGCTCATCCCTGCCCTCCGTTGCCGTCGCCGTGGCCGAAATCCTCGCCGGTGAGCTCGCCGTCGCCGTGGCCGTGGGGTTAGAGATGACAGGCGGGCCCCGCCTGTCATCCCCTCACCTCTCTCCCCCTCCTCTGTGCCGCTGACCCACGGGCCCCGCCCGTCAGGTTTGAAAACCTGACGTGCGCGCGCTGGCTCCCGTGCGGCTGGGCCAGTCCGTCTAGGCCGTGCACTGTGGCCTTCTCTGGCCCAGTGCACAGGACCCTTTTTCCTTTTTCTTTTCTGTAAATGCTTTAAACATTTCTACAGAAAAGAATATTGATCCAAATTAAATAATTCCAACTCCTAAAATCTTGTAATATTCCAACCTATTTAATGGTACTACTTTCATTCGAATCCATGAAACTTTGCTATACTGTTCAAATTTAAATTCAAATTTGGGCAGTAATACTCCTGTTCTAAAATCAATATATTCCATTCTGTAACTCCAAAACTCCAACTAAGATTTTTTTCCCATCTTAGAAATCCCCCTAGTATTTTACAAAAATGAGTTGACATTTTTCTGAGCACTTTGATTTTTCTATTTTATTTGTATTCTTATTTTTCCGTGGTTATTATGCGACGTATAGATCCCGTATTTGACGAAGTTGCTATGGAAGAAGAAGGAGAAGGATTTGAAGAATTTGAAGACCAAGCCAATCCAGGCAAGCAGCCCTTTGACCATGATACACTTGTTCTTCGGAACCCGTTTGTCTCCGATGCATGATGATTAGGGTTACGATAGTAACCTAGTTGATTCCACCATACGGTGCATGCCATGATCTTAAACTTGCTATGTGCTAGATGACTTGCATATGGTTAGTGGCTATGATTAGTGATGCATGTGTGACATGAACCTTCATGGTTGAAGTCTTTGCATAAAACCCCGTCGGGTGCCATTTATGCCTGAGGGAGATGATGATGATGAGTTGGGTGACCACTTGATGACGAAGTGGTGTGCCAAGGCAAGTGTGTGTGTTTTTCAAACGGATTGGTTTGAGTTGCGACCGTTATTCCAACCATACATGTGCAACCACACTACCCCTTATGGGACGGGGCTTTATTGATTACTTAGGTCGATACTAGCATGGTGCCCGCATTACTAGTGACGGGAAGACTTGAGGTCTTTCCCGGGACGGGGTCGTGCTTGGATAGACGGCCATGACTGTTTTTACAGGGCACCGGACACACCATTGGTCCCTTCGGGTACGCGTGACATTGAAATTAGGGCATGTCCCGTGATCTATTGTTTATACCCGAGGGCCGTGTGCCAACGAGTGGACTCTATGTTAGTGTCGCCTAAGGAAAGGTAAAGACCAGGTGCTTACCCCGGGTACTTGAGGTACCGCGGGTCGTGGATGACACGGAAGTTCCCCGGATCTTGTGGGTAAAGTGTACAACCTGTGCAGAGTGTCAAACTATTCGAATAGCCGTGTCCACGGTCATGGACAGTTGGGTAACCGCTCTTGGGCTACGTCCAATGTTTGTGAAACCATGCGTGTGTATGAGTCAAGGATGGTGACTTGACTCGATGAGATGAATCATATTCGTGTTGATATCGGTAACCTGTCTTCGAGGTTACGCGAGATTATTGATGCATAAACTTGATGGTAGAATGTTGTTCTAGCCTTGCTAGAATGATCATTGTTATTCAAATGTACTGTTACTTTGAACCACATCATGGGTTGCTTGCGAGTACATTTAAAGTACTCATTGTCTTGCCACTTGTTATTTAATTGGCCAGGCATGGAAGAGCAGGAATATGAGGAAGAGTTCTTTGGAGACGAACATGCGAACTAGGACGCTATCCCAGTCAGAATGCCTGTAGGGTTAAGGCAGATGGCATGGGTTCTACCCGTTTATCGAAGACTTCCGCTACTTGAGTTATTTGTTATTCAGCCCGTGAGGCTCTATCTATGTAAGACTTGGCCATAATGGCCTTAATTCGTGTAAGAATATTTGTATGGAGGTAAGACTCTTGTTATTTCAGCTTCTGTGTGTTCAGTGAGCATTGATCTCTGGGATCACTGTACACGTGCATTCGGTGATCTCGACTTCTAAGTTGGGGTCCCCACAGAGCTGGTATCAGAGCCATCCTGACTGTAGGAAGCCTTAGTTAGCATGGGCGTTAGTTAGTTGAGACCCCTTTTCAAAACCTTCTGAACCTCTCTTCTTTTCTAAAACTGAGATTTCCTTAGCTTATTAACCCCTCCTATTCCACCTTTGTAGATGGCCGCTGTACCCGAAGAGCACCTGACCACTGGGTTTCCCTTACTTCTCGAGGATAGCCTCCAGGAGTGTCAATTCCACCGAGCACCCATCCTCACCTACCTCGAGCATTGGGTGAGCGATACTGAGGTGGAGTACCATGTGGAAGTGATCGTGAAGGCAAACGATCCTCCCACAAGTTGGTTCTTCGAGGGACCCCAGATGGCAACACTACCACTTGATGTCGAGGCTGCTGCACTCAAGGCACTAACCCGTCTCCGCGAGCTTCTTTCGGAGATGGCAGCCAAGATGGCAACTCGCTTCTTACCTTACCGGAAGGAAGGTGACGAAGAAAGCAGCGCACTAGCCCCTCCACTGAAGGAAGGACTCTCGCTTCGGTTCCAGACCTACTTTAGCCTATGTGCCGACAGCCTGGCACAAGACTTGGCCTCGGAATCAATGAAGCTTCGAGAAGAACTTCACAAGACCAAGGCACTTCTTCGTCGAGCTCAAGAGAAGGCAAACAGGATCAAGAAGGAAGGAGCACCTTCTGGACAATCCGCTATTGCATATCGAGGCGGAAGGCCCTCCGAGGATGTATCTTCCAAGGGTGTAGAACCACCTCGACGATGCCGGATGACAGCAAGGGAATATCGCAAGCTTTTCCCTGCACCACCGTCGAAGCACCGTCGTATCCAACTCCTCCACCCCCCCACTCCCTCAAGCGACAAGGGAGCCCAGACAGATGAAGACAAGGAGGAAGACCCAGAAGAGCCGGAATAAGCGACCGAGCATTCCGCCGCTTAGGCATTATTCGCTACTCGGATATGCCAGTTGTAACCCCTACGGTAGGATAGGTCGTGTAACCCCTATGCGCAGTCGAGTCCTTGTATGGTTCATATGAAACCATCTAGTGTTTGCTTTTGTTGTGTCTGGATGTATGTCGTATTCTTCCTTCGGGAAGGTGTAAACGACTACATCACCCATTTGGAGTTTAATGCATGTGTTCTGGCCTTACGGCCCTTGCATGATTTGATTTAGTGTCACACCCACCCCCTTACTAGGCACCTATCTATCTTACTTTCCCTCTTCCGAGTCATGAGACCTTTTACCGCTCCAACAGGATGCCTGTTGTAACTCGTACTGCTACCTCTACCCAGCAGCCCGAAGTCGGAGCATCCTCTCAGCCAGAGGCAGGCCACAACCGAACCAACGACCAAGCTCCACCACCACCTCCTCCAAGCATGGACATGGCTCAGCTTCTCCAAGCTTTCCGAGAGGAACGCCAAGCCAACACTGCAGCTCTCCAGCTGATTGCTCAAGCTGTCACCAACAACCGCCAGCCGGCGGGGAATGGCAATGGACGTTCCACGTTGGCAGAGTTCAAGAAGCATGCACCGCCAACCTTCATCGAGACTGCAGAACCCCTGGATGCTGACGACTGGGTCCGTTCCATTGAGGAGATTCTGGAACTAGTCGGATGCACCGAAGACCGCGAGAAGGTGGCTTATGCAGCCCACTGCCTCGGGGGAACTGCTAGAGCTTGGTGGGATGGATTCAAGGTCATGCATGCTGAACAAGACATCACTTGGGTTAACTTCAAGGAAGAATTCCGCAAGGCCCACATTCCTTCCGGAATCATGGCTATCAAAAAGCGTGAGTTCCGAGCCCTGAAGCAAGGAAGTGGCACTGTCAAGGAGTACATGCAGAAGTTCAGTGTTCTGTCAAGGTATGCCCCTGAAGATGTCAGCACTGATGCTGCCAAAAGGGAGCGCTTCATGGAAGGCCTTAATCAGACTCTGCAATACTCGCTTGTCGTGTGCGACTGCCCGTCTTTCCCTGACCTGGTGAACAAGGCACTCATGCTTGAAGACAAGCGGCGTGCTTTGGAAGACACTCGCAAGCGCAAGTTGGTCAGTAAGGGAAGTTCCAACAACCAGAAACCTCGTCCGTGGCAGTCAGCCCCGGCCAAGCCAACCTATCAGCAGCCAAGAGCTCCTGCACCTCGTGCCAATCTTCAGCCTCAACAGTATGCCAACCCCAGGCCAGCTTTCAACCCCAATGCCAGTGGTGGCAATAAGATCAATCCAAACCAAGTCACTTGCTTTGGATGTGGTCAGCCCGGACACATCTCAAGGGTGTGCCCCAACAAGAAGCCTGATGCCCCGCGCCCCAATGCGCAGAACCAGGGACAAGGCCGTGGAATGCCACCAAGGAACCCAGCTCCTCGCAATCCACCAAACTATGGGAAGGGGCGTGTGAATCACGTCACTGCTGAAGAAGCCCAGGAAGACCCGGACGTCGTGCTGGGTACGTTCCTTGTCAACTCAGCACCTGCAACTGTCTTGTTTGATTCTGGAGCAAGGCATTCATTTGTCACTCAAAGATTTGCATTAAAAAGTGGCATGACCCCTACACCCCTGAATAACCCTATGGTGGTACAAACCCCCGGAGCCGAGATGAGAGCCAAGATAGGCTGTAAAGGAGTCGGTATTACCATTAACGGTGTAGACTTCCTAGCAAACCTTATCGTCCTGAGATCGCAAGGCTTGGATGTGATCCTATGCATGAATTGGCTCAGCAAGCACCAAGGCTTGTTAGACTGTGCCAATCGGACAGTCACTGTGACCAATGACCAAGGAGTCGAAGTCAAGTTTGCCCCCAACTCCTCTTCCGCTCAAGCCACTAAAGTCAACTGTCTGTCTGAAGTTGGGCTAGATCAAGTACCGGTGGTATGTGAGTATCCTGATGTCTTTCCGGATGAACTACCGGGAATGCCCCCTGACCGTGACATTGAGTTCATCATCGAGCTCGTGCCCGGAGCAGGACCCATCTATAAGAAGCCTTATAGAATGGGGACGAAAGAATTAGACGAGTTGAAGAAGCAGCTAGAAGAGCAGCTAAGGAAAGGATTTATCCGCCCTAATGCCTCCCCTTGGGGATCTCCTGTTCTGTTTGTGGCAAAAAGGGACGGTACCATCCGCTTATGCATTGACTATCATTCCCTCAATGAAGTTACAATCAAGAACAAGTATCCACTTCCCAAGATCGAAGATCTGTTTGATCAGCTCAGCGGAGCCAAGGTATTCTCCAAGATCGACCTCAGATCTGGGTATTACCAGCTGAAGATCAGACCCCAAGATATTCCGAAGACGGCATTCGTAACCAGATATGGCCTGTACGAGTGCACGGTCATGTCTTTTGGGTTAACCAATGCCCCAGCTTACTTCATGTATCTCATGAATAAAGTCTTCATGGAATATTTGGACAAGTTTGTTGTTGTCTTCATTGATGACATTCTTGTGTTCTCGAAGTCGGAGGAAGAGCATGAGCAGCATCTGAGGATGGTCCTAGACAAGCTTCGTGAGCACCAACTGTATGCCAAATTCAGCAAGTGTGAGTTCTGGCTACATAAAGTTGGATTCTTAGGTCATGTCTTGACCGAGGAAGGATTATCTGTTGATCCTGCAAAGATTGCAGCTGTGACCCAATGGCAATCTCCAACGACCGTCAAGGAAGTCAGAAGCTTCCTCAGATTGGCGGGCTATTGCCGCAAGTTCGTGGAAGGATTCTCTAGCATTGCACGACCAATGACTCAGCTCCTCAAAAAGGACAAGAAGTTCGAGTGGATGCCAAAATGCGAAGAGAGCTTCCAAGAGCTCAAGAAGAGATTGACCACCGCCCCAGTTCTGGCAACACCCGATATTCACAAGGAGTTCGTGATATATTGTGATGCCTCTCGAACCGGATTGGGAAGCGTTCTGATGCAAGAAGGCCGCGTCATAGCATACCTCTCCAGGCAGCTACGACCCCATGAGGAGAACTACGCTACTCACGATCTTGAGCTAGCGGCAGTAGTTCATGCCTTGAAGACATGGCGGCATTACCTCCTAGGGAAACGGTGTGAGATCTACACAGACCACAAAAGTCTGAAGTACATTTTCACCCAAAAGGAATTGAACATGAGGCAGCGGAGATGGTTGGAACTCATCAAAGACTATGACCTCAGTGTTCAGTATCACCCTGGGAAGGCCAACGTGGTGGCCGATGCCTTAAGCAGGAAGGCTTGCTCTTTGAATGCCATTATTCAAGAAAGGCAGCCAGCCTTGTTTAAGGAGATCGAACAATTCAGTTTGGAATTGGTCACCCCCCGGATTTCTGGATCATTTGGAAGTCAGACCGACCCTGATGGACGACGTCAAGAAGGCTCAAGATGGACACGCAAGCATCGAAGGTATCAAGAAGAACATGAAGCTGGGCAAGGCCCCAGGATTCTCCGAAGACGAGCACGGGATTGTTTGGTACAAAGGTCGTCTCTGCGTACCAAACAACACCGAGCTGAAGACGCTGATTCTGCAAGAAGCCCACGACACTCCGTATTCCATCCACCCCGGAGGAACCAAGATGTACCAAGATTTGAAGGCACGATTCTGGTGGCACGGTATGAAGAGAGAGATTGCAACCTATGTTGCAAGGTGTGATGTGTGCCAAAGGGTCAAGGCTGAATATCAGCGACCTGCTGGATTGCTTCAACCACTCAAGGTTCCTGAGTGGAAGTGGGATAAGGTCGGAATGGACTTCATTACTGGATTACCAAGGTCGAATAGAGGGCATGACTCTATCTGGGTCATAGTCGATCATTTGACCAAGGTGGCCCATTTCATTCCTGTCAAGACTACCTACTCAGGCAACCAGCTGGCAACTCTCTATATCAACCGAATCGTAAGTCTTCACGGTGTTCCCAAGGAGATTCTGTCAGATCGAGGCACCCAGTTCACTTCAAGGTTCTGGAAGAGATTCCAAGAAGCCTTGGGAACCAAACTGTCTTTCAGCACAGCTTTCCACCCACAGACCGGAGGACAGACTGAGCGAGTCAATCAGATTCTCGAAGACATGCTCCGAGCCTGTGTTCTGGCATATGGAGCCAAGTGGGAAGACTGTCTCCCTTTTGCCGAGTTCTCCTATAATAACAGTTACCAGTCAAGCCTTTAGATGGCACCATTTGAGGTGTTGTACGGGCGCAGATGCCGCACACCCCTCAATTGGTCGGAGACTGGAGAAGGACTAGTCTTTGGACCGGATATTCTCCGCGCAGCAGAAGAGCAAGTCCAACTAGTCAGAGAGCGATTAAAGGCAGCCAAGTCAAGGCAGAAGAGTTATGCTGACACTCGACGCCCAGACATGAGTTTCCGTGTCGGAGATCATGTGTACCTGCGGGTAACTCCTCTAAAGGGAACCAAGCGTTTCCACGTCAAGGGGAAGCTCGCGCCAAGGTTCATTGGCCCTTTCAAGATCACCGACAGACGAGGAGAAGTGGCTTATCTGTTGGAACTACCACCTGAGCTATCCGATGTGCACAATGTATGCCATGTGTCACAACTCCAGAAATGTCTCCAAGTTCCAGACAAGCCCAATCTCTACAAGGATGTGGATCACCAAGCCATTGATCTGCAGCCTGATTTGACCTACCGCGAGAAGCCCATTAGCATTCTGGACGAAGCAGAACGACGTACGCGGAGCCGTACCATCAAGTACTTCAAGGTCAAGTGGAGCAACCACACCGAAGCAGAAGCAACCTGGGAGCGAGAAGACTATCTTAGATCCGAGTTTCCCGATCTCTTTTAAGCCCTAGTTTAGGAATCTCGGGGACGAGATTCTTGTAAGGGGGGTAGGTCCGTCACACCCTGCATTTTGTAACATGTTATTTGTATCTTTGAAGCATGAAAATTTGGACCAGCAAATTTTTTTAGCATCATTTGGCTTTTATTTGAAATTGAGTTTTCTTCATTTGCTTCTTCATGTGCTCATTAAAGTCAACTATGATCTCTTGTAGATTTCATCTCCATACCCAAAACTTCTGCCCAATGATCATGCCAAGTGTTATATGACAGTATAGTATTTTCTTACAAAATTAATTTGGCCAAAAAGTATTTTATAAATTTAGTTTTCCAAAAACCCCTTAATTGAGATTTGCACTGCAAGTACTTGATTTAGGGTGAGAAAATTATTTCAAAAGGTTTATTTGAGACCTAGTAGTCATAGGACTCCCAGAAACCACAAAGGTATAATTTTAAAAGTTATTTTCCTATTTTATTTAAAAGCTTTTTCTTAAGGCCAGAAATGGTCTTTAATAGGGGAAAATTATTTAACTATTTCAAAAATATTTGCCAAAATTCAGAGAGACTCATAGGACATATATTGTCCATATATAAGAATTTCAACACTTGGTCATGTTCAAAATAATGGGCTAAACCCTCTAAAACCCTTTCTGGATATTTCAAGCTTTTGAAATATTTACAAAGGAAACTTTCTCCAAAAATTCCAGGGAAATTATATCATGTCATATATGACATATTTGATGATCTTGCCAATTCCCATGCCTTGGGAAGCAAGAAAACATCTTCAAACCCCTTCATAACCATTCTGTCCATATTTGAAGTTTGAGCAACTTTACATTGCCAAACTTGTCCAAATACTCTCAAACTTGGTGCACATGCTAGAATGACCTAATAAGGCATCTAGACCAAATGGCACAAGATTTGGAATAGAGCAACTTGATCAGATCACCTCAAAACCCTTTCTGTTCAAATGCAAATTTGAACAACTTTACATTACGAACTTTTTATCTGGAGCTTCAAACTTTGTGGGCATGATCAATACCCCAAATGATGATGCTACACAAAGTGGTGCATCAAGGGGAGATGATTAGCTTGACTCAATCAAGATGAAACTGTTTCTGTTGATTTCTAGGGTTCACCAAAGTTACATTGGCCAGTTTCTCCAAATGGGCCCAAATTTGGTGAAGCACCCTATTTTCTCATGTCTTTCAACCCTGTCAAGTGCCATGTCAAGTGGAATTCATTTACTTGACCAAACACTGATCAAACACCTTCTGCAGAATTGCTAAAACCTCCAACTTGATCACTTTTACTTTTCTCCATGGCCTCAACTTCTTACCACATGCTCATTGAGTTACCAGCTACCTCCAGTAACTCCCCCAGCACCCCAGCTCCATGATTGAGGGGTGAAACCCCTGTTTTACCTTGCTGTGCAGCAGGTTTCCACCATTTCACCACCACTCTCCCTCTCTCTCTGCACCTCCAAGGCATCCAAGGCCTCAGGACCTTTCTTTACCTCTCCCACAACGTGCTAGACACTACTGGACACGTTGGCTTTGACCAGGACGGCGAGAGCGCGGCGATGCCAGCCAAACGCGCGCTCTGGAGCGCGCAACAGTGCAGACCAGCACTGTAGCTCGGGCCAATCAGCCTCCCCCGACAACCTCGGGCCTCCCCCTCGCGCCAATCGAGGCCCCTCGACGTCCGCGACCTCCCCGGCGCTATCCCCCCTCCTGCTGCGCCCTCCAGTGACCGTCGTCGCATGCACGCTGGCCGCCCGCGGCGGCCACTCCTCTGCCTCGCACGCGCGCGCGCTTCTAGCGCTCCCCCGCTTCTCTTTCTCCCTCAGCTGGACGTGGAGCTCGTCCAGGAACTCCACAGACCCATTCCCCTAGCCTCCCGTGCGCTGTAGCCTCGAGCCGGAGCTCGCCGGCGCACTGGACCATGGGTCTCCGTCGAGCTCCTATAAATAGCCCCTCCCGAGCCTCTCCAACAGCACCACAAGCCTCACTCCACTCCACTGATCCCCCCAGCACCTCCAGTTCGACCCCAAGAGGTCCCAGTGCTCGGGATCGACCGGAGCTCCGCCGCGTCGGGCCGTCGGCGATCTCGTGGTACGGGCCTCCCCTGCCTCTCCTTCCACCCGTTTCGGAACCGCCGTGCCTCACTGATCATTTCCCCCCTATTTTTCCCCTCCGTTTGCAGTCGGGAACGGTCGCAGCAACCACCCTCCGACAAGCTTCCGCCGTCCCACCTCGCCGCCGGTGAACCAGGCCTCCCCGCCGTGCCGCACCACCACCACAGCAACCGCAACACGACACTGAGCTCATCCCTGCCCTCCGTTGCCGTCGCCATGGCCGGAATCCTCGCCGGTGAGCTCGTCGTCGCCGTGGCCGTGGGGTTAGAGATGACAGGCGGGCCCCGCCTGTCATACCCTCACCTCTCTCCCCTTCCTCTGTGCCGCTGACCCATGGGCCCCGCCCGTCAGGTTTGAAAACCTGATGTGCGCGCGCTGGCTCCCGTGCAGCTGGGCCAGTCCGTCTGGGCCGTGCACTGTGGCCTTCTCTGGCCCAGTGCACAGGACCCTTTTTCCTTTTTCTTTTCTGTAAATGCTTTAAACATTTCTACATAAAAGAATATTGATCCAAATTAAATAATTCCAACTCCTAAAATCTTGTAATATTCCAACCTATTTAATGGTACTACTTTCATTCAAATCCATGAAACTTTGTTGTAATGTTCAAATTTAAATTCAAATTTGGGCAGTAATACTCCTGTTCTAAAATCAATATATTCCATTCTGTAACTCCAAAACTCCAACTAAGATTTTTCCCCATCTTAGAAATCCCCCTAGTATTTTACAAAAATGAGTTGACATTTTTCTGAGCACTTTGATTTTTCTGTTTTATTTGTATTCTTATTTTTCCATGGTTATTATGCGACGTATAGATCCCGTATTTGACGAAGTTGCTGTGGAAGAAGAAGGAGAAGGATTTGAAGACTTTGAAGACCAAGACAATCCAGGCAAGCAGCCCTTTGACCATGATACACTTGTTCTTCGGAACCCGTTTGTCTCCGATGCATGATGATTAGGGTTACGATAGTAACCTAGTTGATTCCACCATACGATGCATGCCATGATCTTAAACTTGCTATGTGCTAGATGACTTGCATATGGTTAGTGGCCATGATTAGTGATGCATGTGTGACATGAACCTTCATGGTTGAAGTCTTTGCATAAAACCCCGTCGGGTGCCATTTATGCCCGAGGGAGATGATGATGATGAGTTGGGTGACCACTTGATGACGAAGTGGTGTGCCAAGGCAAGTGTGTGTGTTTTTCAAACGGATTGGTTTGAGTTGCGACCGTTATTCCAACCATACATGTGCAACCACACTACCCCTTATGGGACGGGGCTTTATTGATTACTTAGGTCGATACTAGCATGGTGCCCGCATTACTAGTGACGGGAAGACTTGAGGTCTTTCCCGGGACGGGGTCGTGCTTGGATAGACGGCCATGACTATTTTTACAGGGCACCGGACACACCGTTGGTCCCTTCGGGTACGCGTGACATTGAAATTAGGGCAAGTCCCGTGATCTATTGTTTGTACCCGAGGGCCGTGTGCCAACGAGTGGACTCTATGTTAGTGTCGCCTAAGGAAATGTAAAGACCGAGTGCTTACCCCGGGTACTTGAGGCACGATGGGTGCTCGGGGCCGACTCAAAGCAGTGCGAGGCACGATGGGAGCTCAGCGTGGCCATGGTGCCTCGGATGTGTAGGTGATGGTGGTCTGAGGTGGCTGTGGGTTGGTGATGGCGACCCAGAGGAGGCGAGGCGCGACTAAACCGGCGGCGGGTTGGAGAGGCGCAGCTGCGGCCGGTTCAGCAGGGACAAGTGCCGGCAGGCACGGCGGATTAGAGCAGGCACGGCCGCAGAGACGCGTGAAGGCGGGGTCGGCTCGAAGCCACGACGGAGGTGGCCACGAGGCCGGGCCTGCTTTAAACGCGGCAGCTGAGGCGGACGACGGTCGATGGCGACCGCGGCGACGGCGGTGGTCAGCAAGTTGGAGGCGCAAACCGGCGGCGGGTTGGAGGCACAGCGGGTCAACGAGGCGTGTCATGGGAAGTGTCCGAGCCTGTGGATCATTCGTGTCCGGGTCGTAGATTGTTTTTTCCCCTTTCTTGTTTTATGCCGCTGATCGGATCCTTTCCTTGACTTTTGATTTCAACGCTGAAGTGTTGCACTGCAACTTTGAACAAGACCCTGAGGACGGCGGCTACTGTAGTGGAAACCAACCCGTCTTCAGATTCGATGGACCGCCGGATCATGTTTGTCTCCCGTAATCCTAAAATTCTTTGAACTCAAAAAACTTGCACTGCCAACTTCATCGTTGATCAGCAATTTTGATTAATCCGGCTGCAGCTCTGTCCAATATTGTTGCTTCATGTCAGTTCTTATTCATCCGTAAATTGCAAACTTCTCGAACCCTAAAATTGATCCATCCAAGAACTTAACACCACCGTGCGCAGGCCCCACGGTGGGCGCCAACTGTTGTGGAATTGTCACAGCAGATGTCTTAGTGTGAGGACTTAGTCGTGAGGCCAATGCATCTATGTGGTAGCTTGAAGGGGTTGAGCGGAATCGAGAGATACAACACACAAGACAAAGATTTATACAGCTTTGGGCCCCGGGAAACATCATCCGGTAACAACCCTACATGTTGTTTGAAGCTAGGTCTCATTACGATCACGAGGGAGTCACCGGTAAACCGGCTCTTTGTGTCTATCCCTAGAGATTGTTTCTTTCTTACTTGTCCCTCTTTGGGGAGCCATGCCCCTCCTTATATAAGTTGAAGGGGCGGGTTACATGTAGAGTCCAACTCGGCCTTAAGACTTTAACTATTATGACTTCTCTTCACGGGCTTTTCAATGTTTTGGGCTTCATAACATCTCGGGCTTCATAATCCCTGGCCACCGAGTTATCACTGTCTGCCGATTTATGATGGTCTACCGGATTATGATGGTCTGCCGGTTTATGATTGTCTGTCGGGTTATCATCTGGTTTATCATATGGTTTATCATCTGACTTATCTATCATCCGGTTTACCATCTGGTTTATCATCTGTCTTAGCTATCTGCCGGGTTATAACTCCAGCTAGGTCATACCGCGGGGTATATCCCCGACAAACACTCTTTGTAGCCATTCCAAAAGTACGACGTACACTACATATTCACATCAACCTATCAGCCCCAACGTTTTTCTTTGGTCAGTCTTTGCAAGTACTATAGCTCACACAGTAGCTAGCCTACTAAAATAGCGTAGAATCAGTCGAGGTTTGACTCCAAGAATCATCAAACAATTTTTTGTTCAATCAAGCCCTGCTTATATGACTAAACAGTTTAAACATACGCCTAAGCATGCCATATATTACTTCAAAAGCTGGTAAGGATACATCTGTTTCCATAACTCGGAGAGGGTTCGCACGATTGACTGTCAAACAAAAGTAGCAAGTACCACCCACATAAGACACTGCATTAGCCCTAGGACGGTGTGATAAAATGCATTCTTCTGGTAATTAAACACTGCAAACTACGTTGAAAGACCAGCACGACCAACTATTTCTTGTCATCGATCTCTGGGGCAATGTCCACAAGAAGGGCATCATCATGGGGATCGATCTCTAGAGCGATATCCATAGGAGGGACCGCGACATCGGAATCATCAAGGACATCCACCAGCACCAGCACCTGCACAACCCTAACATATTAGCAAGCACATTGCAAATGGTCAAAAACCACAACTATGGTAAGCCATTTTTTTTTACCTTGTGCAGCTCACCGGGGGATCCCATCCCTCCGGGGGCCATCACCTCGCCAGGGAAATATTGATTCTCAATGGCGACTATCTCCTCAAACCCGGCCTTGAGGCTCTCATAGGTGGCCATTAGAGTTTCTTGGGTAGGCACGTTGGGGCACTTGCTGTTCTTCTAGCTTTCTTTATTCAGGAGTTCGTCCGATAAGGTCCTGAACTCTTTGGCCAGTGCTTGTTTCTTGGAGTTCTTCGTCTCCATGGGTTGGCCCGCCAATATCGCCAACTCGTTGGGTGGTGCCTGTTGGAAATATGCCCTAGAGGCAATAATAAAATGGTTATTATTATATTTCCTTGTTCATGATAATTATCTAGTGTTCATGCTATAATTTTATTATCCGGAAATCATAATACATGTGTGAATACATAGACCACAATATGTCCCTAGTGAGCCTCTAGTTAACTAGCTCGTCGATTAATAGATGGTTATGGTTTCCTGACCATGGACATTGGATGTCATTGATAACGGGATCACATCATTAGGAGAATGATGTGATGGACAAGACCCAATCCTAAGCCTAGCACAAGATCGTGTAGTTCGTATGATAAACCTTTTCCAATGTCAAGTATCTGTTCCTTAGACAACGAGATTGTGCAACTCCCGTATATCGTAGGAGTACTTTGGGTGTGCCAAACGTCACAACATAACTAGGTGGCTATAAAGGTACACTACGGGTATCCCCGAAAGTATCTGTTGGGTTGGCATGAATCGAGACTGGGATTTGTCACTCCGTATGACGGAGAGGTATCTCTGGGCCCACTCAGTAAGACATCATCATAATGAGCTCTATGTGACTAAGGAGTTGGTCACGGGATGATGTGTTACGGAACGAGTAAAGAGACTTGCCGGTAACGAGATTGAACAAGGTATTGGTATACCGACGATTGAATCTCGGGCAAGTGCTATACCGGTAGACAAAGGGAATCGTATACGGGATTGATTGAGTCCTTGACATCGTGGTTCATCTGATGAGATCATCGTGGAACATGTGGGAGCCAAAATGGGTATCCAGATCCCGTTATTGGTTATTAGCCAGAGAGATGTCTCGGTTATGTCTGCATGGTTCCCGAACCCGTAGGGTCTACACAATTAAGGTTTGATGACGCTAGGGTTATAGGGAATGTATGTACGTGGTTACCAAATGTTGTTCGGAGTCCCGGATGAGAACCCGAACGTCACGAGGAGTTCCAGAATGGTCCGGAGGTAAAGATTTATATATGGGAGGTCATCATATGGTCACCGGAAAGGTTCGGGGGGTTACCGATATTGTATCGGGACCACCGAAGGGGTTCCGGGGGGTCCACTGGGAGGGTCCACCTACCCCAAAGGTCTCTATGGGCTATTTGTGGAGAGGGACCAGCCCCTAACTGGGCTGGGCACCTCCCCCCTAGGGCCCATGTGCCTAGGGTTTGGGGGAAACCCTAAGGGGGGGCGCCCCCCTTGGCTTGGGGGCAAGCCACCCCCCTCTAGCCACCGTCCCCTCCTCAGATTGGATCTGAGGGGGCCGGCCCCCCTCTCCTTTGCCCCTATATATGTGGGCGGTTGGAGGGCAGCCGCACCCAAGCCCTGGCGCAGCCCTCCCCCTCTCCCAACTCCTCCTTCTCTCCCGCGGTGCTTGGCGAAGCCCTGCTGGAGTGTCACGCTCCTCCACCACCACCACGCCGTCGTGCTGCTGCTGGACGGAGTCTTCCCCAACCTCTCCCTCTCACCTTGCTGGATCAAGGCATGGGAGATGTCACCGGGCTGCACGTTTGTTGAACGCGGAGGCACCGTTGTTCGGTGTTTAGATCGGATTCGGCCGCGATCTAAATCGCTTCGTGTACGACTCCACTGACCGCCTTCTTGCAACGTTTCCGCGTCGCGAT
The DNA here is from genome assembly GCA_902687465.1 of Secale cereale. NCBI lineage: Eukaryota > Viridiplantae > Streptophyta > Magnoliopsida > Poales > Poaceae > Secale > Secale cereale. Next base: position 364,488,971 of record LR738715.1, read on the forward strand.
CTTCAAAGGTATGAATATGCACTCCCCTCTCATTGCTAGTAAACTCCATAGATGGATCTTGGTGATGCGTAGGAAATTTTTTGATTTTCTGCAACGATCCCTAACAGTGGCATCATGAGCTAGGTCTATGCGTAGTTACTATGCACGAGTAGAACACAAGTTGTTGTGGACGTAGATTTTGTCAATTTACTTGCCGCTACTAGTCTTATCTAGATTCGACGGCGTCGTGGGATGAAGCGGCCCGGACCGACCTTACACGTACGCTTACATGAGACAAGTTCCACCGACTGACATGCACTAGTTGCATAAGGTGGCTAGCAGGTGTCTGTCTCTCCCACTTTAGTCGGATCGGAATGGATGAAAAGGGTCCTTATGAAGGGTAAATAGTAATTGGCATATCACGTTGTGGTTTTGGCATAGGTAAGAAACGTTCTTACTAGAAACATATAGCAGCCACGTAAAAACTTGCAACAACAGTTAGAGGACGTCTAACTTGTTCTTGCAGCATGTGCCGTGTGATATGATATGGCCAAAAGGATGTGATGAATGATATATCTATATATA
>LR738715.1:364489544-364516432 GCA_902687465.1 Secale cereale
GTGTGTGTGTGTGTGTGTGTGTGATGTATGAGATTCATCATGTTCTTGTAATAGGAATCACGACTTGCATGTCGATGAGTATGACAACCGGCAGGAGCCATAGGAGTTGTCTTATTTTTATTGTATGACATGCGTGTCAGTGAAAACGCCATGTAATTACTTTACTTTATTACTAACCGTTAGCTGATGACCCACAAGTGTAGGGTATCTACCGTAGTCCTTTCGATAAGTAAGAGTGTCGAACCCAACGAGGAGCAGAAGGAAATGATAGGCAGTTTTCAGTAAGGTATTTTCTGCAATCACTGAAATTATCGGTAACAGATAGTTTTGTGATAAGGTAATTGGTAGGAAGTGACAAAAGGTAAAAGTAAATAAGGTGCAGCAAGATGGTCGAATCCTTTTTGTAGCAATGGACAAGCCTGGACAAACTCTTATATGGAGGAAAGCTCTTCCGAGGACACATGGGAATTCTCGTCAAGCTAGTTTTCATCACGATCATTTGATTCGCGTTCGGTACTTTGATAATTTGGTATGTGGGTGGACCGGTGCTTGGGTGTGGTCCTTACTTGGACAAGCCTCCCACTTATGATTAACCTCTAATGCAAGCATCCGCAACTACAAAAGAAGTATTAAGGTAAACCTAACCATAGCATGAAACAAGTGGATCCAAATCAGCCATTTACGAAGCAATGCATAAACTAGGGTTTAAGCTTCTGTCACTCTAGCAACCCATCATCTAATTATTACTTCCCAATGCCTTCCTCTAGGCCCAAATAATGGTGAAGTGTCATGTAGTCGACGTTCACATGACACCATTAGAGGAGAGACAACATACATCTCATCAACATATCGAACGAATACCAAATTCACATGACTACTTATAGTAAGACTTTTCCCATGTCCTGAGGAACAAAAGTAACTACTCACAAGACATAATATTGTTCATGATCAGAGGGGTATTAATATGCATAATGGATCTGAACATATGATCTTCCACCAAATAAACCAACTAGCATCAACTACAAGGAGTAATCAACACTACTAGCAACCCACAGGTACCAATATGAGGTTTGGGTACAAAGATTGGATACAAGAAATGAACTAGGGTTTGAGAGGAGATGGTGTTTGTGAAGATGTTGATGAACATAACCCTCCCCAAGATGGGAGAGTTGTTGGTGATGACGGCGGTGACAATTTCCCCCTCCCGGAGGGAAGTATCCCCGGCAGAATAGCTCTGCTGGAGCCCTAGATTGGTTTCCTCCAAGGTTCCGCCTCGAGACGGCGGTGTCTGGTCCCGAAAGCCTCCTTCTGGCTTTTTTCCAGGTCAAAACACCTCATATAGGAGAAGATGGGCATCGGGGGGCATTGGGGGGGGCAGAAGGCAGTGGCGCGCCCAGAGAGGGGGGCGCGCCCCCACCCTCGGGGACAGGTGGTGGCCACCCCTGTGATCCTCTTTCGCCAGATATTTTTTATATTTTCTCAAACGGTGTCTTGTGGAGTTTCGGAGCTTTTTGAGTTGTGCAGAATAGGTTTCCAGAGTTTGCTACTTTTCCAGCCCAGAATTCCAGCTGCCGGCATTCTCCCTCTTCATGTAAACCTTGTAAAATAAGAGAGAAAAGGCATAAGTATTGTGACATAACGTGTAATAACATCCCATAATGCAATAAATATCAACATAAAAGCATGATGCAAAATGGACGTATCAACTCCCCCAAGCTTAGACCTCGCTTGTCCTCAAGCGAAAACCGACACCGAAAAATATGTCCACATGTTTAGAGATAGAGGTGTCGATAAAAATAAAATACGGACATGAGGGCATCATGATCATTCTTATAACAACAACACATATATATTGTCATATAATTCTTATGCTAAAGTAACAATTAATTCACAATGTCAAGTATGAATCAGAAACTTCATTGAAAACCAACAAACTATGATCTTGGTCATTGAAGCAATTGCAATTTATCGTAACGTTAGAAAGAGTCAACATTAGAGCTTTTCAGCAAGCCTACATACTCAACTATCATATAGTCTTTCACAATTGCTCACACTCACGCAATACTTATGGTTATAGAGTTTTAATCGAACCTAGAGAAATATATGGGCTTATGGTGTTGCCTCCCAACCTCTTTCCTCAAGGGTAATGACAACAGTAATAGACCATGATAACTTACATCCAATTGGGTATATATGTCAGGATCTTTCCAACACAGTGTGCTTGCCAAAGGATAAAATGTAAAAAGGGAAAGGTTATTTTCACCTTGACTCTTATATGGCAGAGATAAAAGATAGGCCCTTCACAGAGGGAAGCAGAGGTTGTCATGTGCTTTTATGGTTGGATGCACAAAGTCTTAGCGCAAAAGAATGTCACTTTATATTGCCACTTGTGATAAGGACCTTTATTGTGTAGTCCGTCGCTTTTATTACTTCCATATCACAAGATCGTGTAAAGCTTATTTCCTCCACACTAATAAATCATACATATTTTAGCGAGTTTGCAACATGACAACTTACTTGAAGGATCTTACTCAATCCATAGGTAGGTATGGTGGACTCTCATGGCAAAACTGGGTTTAAGGATGTATGGAAGCACAAGTAGTATCTCTACTTGGTGCGAGGAGTTTTGGCTAGCATGAGGGGGAAAGGCAAGCTCAACATGTTGGATGATCCATGACAATATACTTTATTTTAGATATAAGATAACATAACCCATTATGTTGTCTTCCTTGTCCAACATCAACTCTTTAGCATGTCAGATTTTAATGAGTGCTCACAATCATAAAATATGTCCAAGATAGTATATTTGTATGTGAAACCTCTCTTTCTATATTACTTACTATTAATTGCAACGATGACCAAAACTATGTTTGTCAACTCTCAACAACTTTTATTCATCATACTCTTTATATGTGAAGTCATTACTTCCCATAAGATCAATATGATCTCTTTGATACTTTTTATGTTTTCTTTTATTCTATCCTGACCAAAGTGAGGAAATCAAGCCCTTGACTCAACACTAATCTTTATTATATAGCTCACAGACTCAATTACAAAGCGTAAAGATCATAAAGCAAAAACTTAACTGGATCATGCTAACTTTATTCTACTAGATCAAGATACTACCAAAAGGATCAAACTAAGAAAAATGGTAAAGACAAGAGTGTGATGGTGATACGATACTGGGGGAACTCCCCCAAGCTTGGCAGTTGCCAAGTGGAGTGCCCATACCCATATGATTATGTCTCCTTCTTCGGGGGTGGTGATGATGGGGTTGAAAGTAGTGACGTCGGATCATCATACATCGAGCGTAGGAGATCCTCCAACTTGCGGATGATACCTTTAAGTGCAGCTATATGCTCCTTCAACAAAATATTTTCACTTGTGAGATACTTGTTTTGTATTTGAGCTAACTCAATCATCTTGAAAGCTTCAATCTCAATTGAAGTAAAGAGGTTGGGAAGGGGTTGATGGATGTCTTCTTCTCCTGTTGCCAGAGCCTGATCTTCCACCACCTTCTTGATCCTTTTCTCCTTGTTGATCTCCTCGAGTCCTTCCCTCTTCAGATCTATCTTCATTCGCCAAGCATCGTGGCCCTCATTGTTGGAGGAAGAAGATAGCATGATGCCTGGCCTTGTCAACCCTAGCAGAAAAACAGCTCGAAACAAGAACAGAGGATTTTTGTGTGATATGGTGGTCAAAACCTTCGGGAGAAAATATAATGATTTTTTTACCGACCCAAAGGATTAACATACAAGAAATCGGAGTCCGGGAGACACACAAGGTACCCACGAGGCAGGGAGGTGCGCCCAGGGGAAGGGGCGCGCCCTCCACCCTCGTGGACGGCTCGTGTCTCTTCCGGACTGCCTCTTATTTTTCTATTTTTCTAAATATTCCAAAATGGTGAAAAATTGCCTTTAGAACTGTTTCAGAATCGGTTTACTTACCGTACCACATACCTCTTCCTTTTCGGAGTCTGAATCATTCTGGAAAGTGTCCCTTATGTATTCCTCCGGGGTTACGGTTTCAATAACATTGGTTTCAACATTTATAGGGTTACCTGAGATATAATGTTTGATTCTTTGACCATTCACCACCTTCGGATTTGTGCCTTCAAAGTTGTTGATTTTTATGGCACCGGAACGATAGACCTCCTCGATAACGTAAGGTCCTTCCCATTTGGAGAGAAGTTTTCCTGCAAAAAATCTTAAACGAGAGTTGTATAGTAAGACATAATCACCTACGTTAAACTCACGCTTTTGTATCCTTTTGTCATGCCATCTTTTAACTTTTTCTTTAAACAGCATTCTCATAGGCATGGGTTCTCCATTCATCAAGAGAGCTAATGTAAAATAACCTCTTCTCACCGGCAATTTTGAAATCATAATTGAGCTCTTTAATAGCCCAATATGCCTTATGTTCTAGCTCAAGAGGTAAGTGACATGCTTTTCCATAAACCATTTTATATGGAGACATACCCATAGGATTTTTGTATGCAGTTCTATAGGCCCATAATGCATCATCTAGTTTCTTGGACCAATTCTTTCAAGACCTATTAACTGGCTTTTGCAAAATTAATTTCAGATCTCTATTACTTAATTCTACTTGACCACTAGTTGGTGGGTGATAAGGGGATGCCATTCTATGGTTTACATCATACTTTGCAAGCATTTTACGGAAAGCACCATGAATAAAGTGTGAACCACCATCGGTCATTAAGTATCTATGGACTCCAAACCTCGGAAAAATAACTTCTTTAAGCATCTTAATAGAGGTGTTGTGATCAGCACTACTAGTTGGAATAGCTTCTACCCATTTAGTAACAAAACCAACAGCAACTAAAATATATGTATACCCATTAGAGGAAGGAAACAGTCCCATATAATCAAAGCCCCAAACATCAAATGGTTCAATAACAAGTGAATAATTCATAGGCATTTCTTGACGTCTACTAATATTACCAATTCTTTGACATTCATCACAAGATAAGACAAACTTACGGGCATCCTTGAAGAGAGTAGGCCAATAAAACCAGATTGCAATACCTTATGTGCAGCTCTATCTCCAGCATGGTGTCCTCTATAAACTTCGGAGTGGCACTTGCGTAGGATCTGTTCCTATTCATGCTGAGGTACACAACGTCTAATAATACAATCTACCCCTTCTTTATAAAGATGTGGGTCATCCCAGAAGTAATGTCTCAAATCATAGAAGAACTTTTTCTTTTGCTGGTATGTGAAGCTAGGAGGTATAAACTTAGCAACAATGTAATTAGCATAATCAGCATACCATGGAGCAGTACAAGAAGTATTTATGACAGCTAATTGTTCATCAGGAAAGCTATCCTCAATAGGTTGTGGGTCATCAAGTATATTCTCTAGCCTAGACAAGTTATCTGCAACAGGGTTCTCGGCTCCCTTTCTATCAATATTATGCAAATCAAATTCTTGCAGCAAGAGAACCCATCTAATAAGTCTAGGTTTAGCATCTTTCTTTTCCATAAGGTATTTGATAGCAGCATGATCAGTGTGAATAGTTACTTTAGAATCAACAATATAAGGTCTAAACTTATCACAAGCAAATACGACTGCTAAAAATTCCTTCTCAGTAGTAGCATAATTTCGTTGGGCACTGTCTAGAGTTTTACTAGCATATTGGATAACATTCAATTTCTTATCAACTCTTTGCCCTAAAACAGCACCTACAGCATAATCACTAGCATCGCACATAATCTCAAAGGGTAAATTCCAGTCAGGGGGCTGGACAATAGGTGCAGAGATCAATGCTTTCTTAAGTATTTCAAATGCTTCTAGACAATCATCATCAAAGACAAAAGGAATACCTTTTTGTAAGAGATTAGTCAGAGGCCTGGAGATTTTGGAGAAGCCCTTATGAACCTCCTATAAAACCCGGTATGACCAAGGAAACTTCGTATTCCTTTGATGTCCTTGGGGCACGACATATTTTCAATAGAATCAACTTTAGCTTTGTAAACTTCAATACCTATTTCTGAAATTTTATGACCCAAGACAATGCCTTCATTAACCATAAAGTTGCACTTCTCCCAATTCAAGACAAGATTAGTGTATTCACATCTCTGCAAAACTCGATCAAGGTTGCTCAAGCAATCATCAAAAGAAGTTCCGTAAACGGAGAAATCATCCATGAAAACCTCAACAATCTTTTAACAAAAATCAGATAATATAGCCATCATGCATTCTTGAAAGGTAGCAGGTGCATTACATAAACCAAAAGGCATACGTCTATAAGCAAAGGTACCGAAGGACAAGTAAAAGTGGTCTTTTCGTGATCCCCTTTTGACACAGGTATTTGAGAGAAACTAGAATAACCATCTAGAAAACAAAAATGAGTATATTTGGATAACCTTTCTAGCATTTGATCAAAAAAGGCAAAGGGTAATGATCTTTCTTAGTAGCTTTATTTAATTTGCGGAAATCAATTACCATCCTATAACCTGTAACAATTCTTTGTGGGATCAATTCATCTTTATCATTAGGAACAACAGTGATACCTCCCTTCTTAGGGACACAATGGACATGACTTACCCACTGGCTATCAGCAACTGGATAGATAATACCTACCTCTAGAAGCTTTAGTATTAACTTCCTTACCACTTCTTTCATCTTAGGATTTAACCATCGTTGATGATCAATAACCAGTTTAGCGTCTTCTTCCAATTTTATCTTGTGTTGGCATAAAGTGGGACTAATGCCCTTAAGATCATCCAGAGTATATCCAATAGCAGCACGGTGCTTCTTGAGAGTTTTCAATAATTTTTCTTCTTCCTACACTCAAAGGTTAGCACTGATAATAACAGGATATATCTTCTTTTCATCAAGATAAACATACTTAAGATTATCAGGTAAAGGTTTAAGTTCAAACACGGGATCACCCTTGGTTGGAGGAGGATCCCCAAGGATTTCAATGGGCAAGTTGTTTTTCAATACGGGTCCCTGCTTAAATAATATTTCATCTATTTCCTTCTCTCAATCATATACATATCATTTTCATGGTCTAGCAGATATTGTTCTAAAGGATCGTTAGGAGGCATAGCAATAGAATTAAGACCAATAATTTCATCCTTACTAGGTAATTCTTTATCATGGGGTTGTCTACGGAATTTAGCAAAGTTAAAATCATGAGACATATCCCCTAAACCAACAGTAACAATATCTTTCACGCAGCCTATCTTAGCATTAACAATATTCAAGAAGGGTCTACCAAATATAATGGGACAAAAATCATCTTGTGGGGAACCAAGAACAAGAAAATCAGCAAGGTATTTAACCTTCCCACACAAGACTTCAACATCTCTAACAATCCCAATTGGTGAAATAGTGTCTCTATTAGCAAGCTTAATAGTGACATCAATACCTTCTAGCCCAGCGGGTGCAATATCATGCATAATTTCATTGTATAAGGAAATGGGTATTACACTAGCATTAGCACCTACATCACATGAGCCATGATAGCAATGATCTCCTATTTTAACGGAAATAACAGGCTAACCTACAACGGGTCTATGTTTATTCCTAGCATCGGGTTTGGCTATTCTAACAGCTTCCTCTTGGAGGTAAATAACATGTCCATCTAAATTTTCAACCAAGAGATCTTTAACCATAGCAACACTAGGTTCAACTTTAATTTGCTCAGAGGGTGTAGGTGTTCTAGTACTACTCTTACGAACCACAGTTGAAGCTTTAGCATGATCTTTAATTTTAACAGGGAAAGGTGGTTTCTCAATATAAGCAGTAGGAACAATAGGATCAACATTATAAGTGATAGTCTTTTCTTCGACTTTAACAGGTTCAACTACTTTTACTTCAATGGGAGGATGGTATTTAAACCACTTCTCCTTGGGAAGATCAACATGAGTAGCAAATGATTCACAGAAAGAAGCTACTATCTCAGAGTCAAGTCCATATTTAGTGCTAAACTCACGGAAAACATCGGTATCCATAAAAGCTTTAACACAATCAAACTTAGGGGTCATACCTGAATCCTTACCTTCGTCAAGATCCCAATCTTCAGAGTTGCGTTTAATTCTTTCCAATAAATCCCATTTGAATTCAACAGTCTTCATCATCAAGGAGCCAGAACAAGAATTATCGAGCATGGTGTGATTATTGAGAGAAAGCCGAGCATACAAATTATGAATGATCATTTTTCTTGAGAGCTCATGATTGGGGCATGAATATAACCTTGAATTAAGCCTCCCCCAAGCTTGAGCGATGCTTTCAACTTCGCGAGGCCAAATATTATAAATATAATTACGATCCCGATGAACTTGGTGCATAGGGTAGAACTTCTGATGAAATTCCAACTTCGGACGATTATAGTTCCATGATCCAATATCATTACATAGCCTAAACCATGTCAATGCATCTCCCTTCAAAGATAAAGGGAATACCTTATTCTTGATAACATCCTCGGGCATACATGAAAACTTGAATAATCCACAAACTTCATCCACATAGATTAGGTGTAAATCGGGATGCAGTGTTCCGTCTCCTATAAAGGGATTATCTAGCAGTTTCTCTATCGTACCCGAAGTAATTTCAAAGCAAGCATTTTCAGTAGGTGCAGTAGGTTGAGGAGCAACTCTTTGCTCTTCTGGTCGGGGTGAAGATACCCCGAACAAGCCCCTCAAAGGATGATGAGCCATAGTAACAAGTGACAGTAAATTTCAGCACACTATATAAATTTTTCCTTACCAAAGGCGCTGCACTCCCCGGCAACGACACCAGAAAAGAGTCTTGATGACCCACAAGTGTAGGGGATCTATCGTAGTCCTTTCGATAAGTAAGAGTGTCGAACCCAACGAGGAGTAGAAGGAAATGATATGTAGTTTTCAGTAAGGTATTTTCTGCAAGCACTGAAATTATCGGTAACAGATAGTTTTGTGATAAGGTAATTGGTAGCAAGTGACAAAAGGTAAAAGTAAATAAGGTGCAGAAAGATGGCCGAATCCTTTTTGTAGAAAATTACAAGCCTAGACAAACTCTTATATGGAGGAAAGCGCTCCCGGGGACACATGGGAATTATCGTCAAGCTAGTTTTCATCACGATCATCTGATTTGCGTTCGGTACTTGGTATGTGGGTGGACCGGTGCTTGGGTGCTGTCCTTACTTGGACAAGCCTCCCACTTATGATTAACCTCTAATGCAAGCATCTGCAACTACAAAAGAAGTATTAAGGTAAACCTAACCATAGCATGAAACAAGTGGATCCAAATCAGCCCCTTACGAAGCAACGCATAAACTAGGGTTTAAGCTTCTGTCACTCTAGCAACCCATCATCTACTTATTACTTCCCAATGCCTTACTCTAGGCCCAAATAATGGTGAAGTGTCATGTAGTCGATGTTCACATGACACCACTAGAGGAGAGACAACATACATCTCATCAACATATCGAACGAATGCCAAATTCACATGACTATTTATAGCAAGACTTTTCCCATGTCCTCATGAACTAAAGTAACTACTCACAAGACATAATATTGTTCATGATCAGAGGGGTATTAATATGCATAATGGATCTGAACATATGATCTTCCACCAAATAAACAAACTAGCATCAACTACAAGGAGTAATCAACACTACTAGCAACCCACAGGTACCAATCTAAGGTTTGGGTACAAAGATTGGATACAAGAGATGAACTAGGGTTTGAGAGGAGATGGTGCTGGTGAATATGTTGATGAAGATAATCCTCCCCAATATGGGAGAGTTGTTGGTGATGATGGCGGTGACGATTTCCCCCTCCCGGAGGGAAGTATCCCCGGTAGAACAGCTCTGCCGGAGCCCTTGATTGGTTTCCGCCGAAGTTCCACCTTGAGACGGCGGCGTCTGGTCCCGAAAGCCACCTTCTGGCTTTTTTCCAGGTCAAAACACCTCATATAGGAGAAGATGGGCATCGGGGGGCCCACGAGGCAGGGGTGCGCCCAGAGAGGGGGCGCGCCCCCCACCCTCTTGGACAGGTGGTGGCCCCCCTGGTGATCCTCTTTCGCTAGATATTTTTTATATTTTGTGAAACGGTGTCCTGTGGAGTTTCGTTGCTTTTTGAGTTGTGCAGAATAGGTTTCCAGAGTTTGCTTCTTTTCCAGCCCAAAATTCCAGCTGTCGGCATTCTCCCTCTTCATGTAAACCTTGTAAAATAAGAGAGAAAAGGCATAAGTACTGTGACATAACGTGTAATAACAGCCCATAATGCAATAAATATCAACATAAAAGCATGATGCAAAATGGATGTATAATTAGCCATAGTAGTAGAAGTAATGTTTGGCGAGACAACTTCATGAAGACACGATGATGGAGATCATGATGTCATGCCAGTGACGATGATGATCATGGAGCCCCTAAGATGGAGATCCAAAGGAGCAAAATGATATTGGCCATATCATGTCACTATTTGATTGCATGTGATGTTTATCATGTTTTACATCTTATTTGCTTAGAACGATGGTAGCATAAATAAGGTGATCTCTCACTAAAATTTCAAGAATTGTGTTCCCCCTAACTGTGCACCGTTGCTAAGGTTCGTTGTTCTGAAGCACCACGTGATGATCGGGTGTGATAGGCTCTAACATTCGCATACAACGGGTGTAAGCCAGATTTACACACGCAATACACTTAGGGTTGACTTGACGAGCCTAGCATGTACAGACATGGCCTCTGAACATGGAAGACCGAAAGGTAGAACATGAGTCGTATAGAAGATACAATCAACATGAAGATGATCACCTTTGATGACTAGTCCGTCTCACGTGATGATCGGACACGGCCAAGTCGATTCGGATCATGTATCACATAGATGACTAGAGAGATGTCTATCTGAGTGGGAGTTCATTAAATTTGTTTATATGAACTTAATTATCATGAACATAGTCTAAAGTATTTACAATACGTCTTGTAGATCAAATTGTCCACGCTAATGTTGCCCTCAACTTCAATGTGTTCCTAGAGAAAACCAAGCTGAAAGACGATGGTAGCAACTATACGGATTGGGTCCGTAACTTGAGAATCATCCTCATAGCTGCCAAGAAAGCATATGTCCTTGAAGCACCGCTAGGTGATGCACCCGTTTTCCCAGCAACTCAAGACGTTATGAATGCCTGGCAGTGGCGTAGTGATGATTACTCCCTGGTTCAGTGCGACATGCTTTACAGCTTAGAATCGGGGCTCCAAAAGCGTTTTGAGCAACACGGAGCATATGATATGTTCCAAGAGCTGAAAATGGTTTTCCAAGCTCATGCCCAAGTCAAGAGATATGAAGTCTCCAACAAGTTCTATAGTTGTAAGATGGAGGAGAATAGTTCTGTCAGCGAGCATATACTCAAAATGTCTGGGTTGCACAATCGCTTGTCTCAGTTGGGAGTTAATCTCCCAGATGACGTGGTCGTTGACAGAATCCTTCAGTCGCTCCCAACTAGCTACAAGAGCTTTGTGATGAATTTCAATATGCAAGGGATGGAGAAGTCCATTCCAGAGGTATATTCAATGCCGAAATCAGCGGACGTGGAAATCAAGAAGGAACATCAAGTGTTGATGGTGAATAAAACCATTAAGTTCAAGAAAGGCAAGAGTAAGAAGAACTTCAAGAAGGACGGCAAAGGAGTTGTCGCGCCCAGTAAGCCAGTTGCCGGGAAGGAGCCAAAGAATGGACCCAAGCCTGAGACTGAGTGCTTTTATTGCAAGGGAAAGGGTCACTGGAAGCGGAATTTCCCCGAAATACTTAGCGGATAAGAAGGCCGGGGACGTCAAAGGTATATGTGATATACATGTTATTGATGTGTACCTTACCAGTGCTTGTAGTAGCTCCTGGGAATTTGATACCGGTGCAGTTGCTCACATTTGTAACTCAAAGCAGGAGCTACGGAATAAGCGGAGACTGGCAAAGGACGAGGTGACGATGCGCGTCGGGAATGGTTCCAAGGTCGATATGATCGCCGTCAGCACGCTACCTCTACATCTACCTTCGGGATTAGTTTTAAACCTCAATAATTGTTATTTAGTACCAGCTTTGAGCATGAACATTGTATCTGGATCTCGTTTAATGCGAGATGGCTACTCATTTAAATCTGAGAATAATGGTTGTTCTATTTATATGAGAGAAATGTTTTATGGTCATGCCCCGTTGGTCAATGGTTTATTCTTATTAAATCTCGAACGTGATGTTACACATATTCATAGTGTGAATGCCAAAAGATGTAAGGTTGATAATGATAGTCCCACATACTTGTGGCACTGCCGCCTTGGTCATATTGGTGTCAAACATATGAAGAAGCTCCATGCAGATGGACTTTCGGAGTGTCTTGATGATGAATCATTTGACACGTGCGAACCATGCCTTTTGGGGAAGATGACCAAGACTCCATTCTCCGAAACAATGGAGCGAGCAACCAACTTCTTGGAAATCATACATACTGATGTGTGCGGTCCAATGAGTGTTGAAGCTCGCGGTGGCTATCATTATGTTCTCACTGATGACTTATGTAGATATGGTTATGTCTACTTAATGAAACACAAGTCTGAGACCTTTGAAAAGTTCAAGGAATTTCAGAATGAGGTTGAGAATCAACGTTACAGAAAAATAAAGTTCTTACGATCAGATCGTGGAGGAGAATATTTAAGTCACGAATTTGGCACGCACCTAAGGAAATGTGGAATTGTTTCACAACTGACGCCGCCTGGAACACCTGCGTAATGGTGTGTCCGAACATCGTAATTGTACTCTGTTGGACATGGTGTGCTCTATGATGTCTCTTACCGACTTACCGCTATCATTCTGGGGTTATGCTTTAGAGTCTGCCGCATTCACTTTAAATAGGGCACTGTGCAAATCCATTGAGATGACACCGTATGAACTATGGTTTGGGAAGAAACCTAAGTTGTCGTTTCTAAAAGTTTGGGGATGCGATGCTTATGTCTAGAAACTTCAACCTGAAAAGCTCGAATCCAAATCGGAAAAACGTGTCATCATAGGATACCCTAAGGAAACTATTGGGTATACCTTCTACCTCAGATCCGAAGGCAAGGTCTTTGTTGCCAAGAATGGATCCTTTCTGGAGAAAGAGTTTCTCTCGAAAGAAGTAAGTGGGAGGAAAGTGGAACTTGATGTGGTGATTGTCACCCCTCTCGAACCGGAAAGTAGCGCAGCACAGGAAGATGTTTCTGTGGTTCCTTCACCAACTAGAGAGGAAGTTAATGATAATGATCATGAAACTTCGGGTCAAGTCACTACTGAACTTTGTAGGTCCACGAGGACACGTTCCGCACCAGAGTGGTACGGCAACCCTGTCCTAGAAATCATGTTGTTAGACAACGGTGAACCTTCGAACTATGAAGAAGCGATGGCAGGCCCGGATTCCAACAAATGTCTTGAAGCCATGAAATCCGAGATAGGATCCATGTATGATAACAAAGTATGGACTTTGGTTGAATTTCCCGATGATCGGCGAGCCATAGAAAATAAATGGATCTTTGTCGGATTACAGGCTCCGCAAACCCAAGAATTTCGAACACAGGGGTGTGAACAAAGATCTCCCCCACTCATGTCTACCTAGTGCCTCTCCCTCGCCCGGTGGTGAGATTCAATCAAGCAATAAGTAAAGCACACACAAGTTTACCCAGGTTTAGGCCACCTTGTAGTGTAAAACCCTATGTCCTGCTTTGGTGGATTAGCCTCCGGAGGGCTTGAGTATGAACAAGTACATGAGGGTCAGGAAGCAAGTGTTCTTGCTCCTTGGTGTGAAAGCGGGGTCGATCAGATCAGATCAGAATGCCTCCATAGTGGTGACCCTAGCTACTTATATAAGCGGCCAGGGTCCTCTTCCCCCGAAATGTTTAGGTGGGAAGGGATCCCACAACGGCCATTTTGAGCGGGAACACAAGGACGTTCCTATCCTGACAAAAGCAGTCTTCGCCTGCAAAGGGATCAGACGGTGACGCGGTGGTGGGCTCGGTGGTGACATCCTCCCTGTCATCCTTGCGGTCTTCGGTCCTGTTGCATCGAAGGGGAAAACTTTGTCTCGCCCCTCGGGAACCTGCGCTTGCGCTGTCTCCTTTGCACCAAAACGGCAACTGCACCGCTGGCATGTGTTGTCACCCACTGGCGCGGTGCGTCACTGCCTCCTCCTAAGGCAGGCTTGGCCTTGGATTCTCCGCCCCTCCGGAGCATCCTAGCCGAGGCCGCTCCTAAGGAGGTCTTGATGTCGTTCTCCTCGCGAGGCCTAGCCCCCTCACGAGGGTCTTGAGTAGCTGGTCGATCGGCTGGGCCATACCAGGCCGTAGTAGGAGCGCGTCGTGGCCCGTAGGAAGGCAAGTCTCGGTACCCTGGTTCCCAGGACGCCGACAGTAGCCCCCGGGACCAAGGCGCGCGTGGAGTTGGCTTCGGGGCAAAGCCTTAGTCGAGGATGAAGTGTCGCGGGCCCCAAAAGACTGCGGGCCAGGCTGGCGCGTGACGGTTGGATGGGATGTGGGCGACTCCACTCCCCATGCAGTCTTGGTGATCGTGCGACTTGACAACTCCCTAGTATGGATGGCTTGGTCATTATGGTCGCGTGAGAGTGGCCGGCGATTGATCTTCTCAGCCTATAAACAGGGGGTGAAGCGCCACGCCCTTCACTTGACTGTTGCAGATCAAACCCCAGCTCCTCTTTCTTCTTCGAGGGTTTTTCCATGGCGCCGATACGTAGGTTCTCGGCCGCGCAAAAAGGGAAGGCCCCTATGGTGGAGCCCGAGAAGCTCCCGCCGAAGAAGAGGCACCGCGATTTCCCAAGGGTGCCCCTGAGGCTGGCGGACGCCCGTACGTGGTGCACGTGAGCGCCACTAGGATTCCCGCCTCGCCTGGGTGCTCCGGTAACAGGCATGCGATGCGGGGGCGGCGGTGACGGGGGCGGTGGAATCAGCCGCCCGGAGAGGTGAGTGATTTCACGCCGCCCGTCGCCGTCTCATACTGAAGACAGCATTCGCGAGTTTATCGTGTGGGCGGGAGCCCCTCCGCATTCTTGGATCCTCTTTCCCCCATTCTTGAAGGAGGTGCTCCCGGCTCGCGGACGGGTAACGATGCAGCTGCGGCACGAAGGATGCCATCTCCCTCCTTCATACGCCGACGTGGAGGTGATCTCCTCCGGCAAGGTCTTCATGACCTGGGGTTGGGGCATGCTTCGCCGCACCCGCGCCCCCACCGGGAGGCACATTCTTCATTTCACGCTGGACGGGCTGGCCATGCTGACCTTCAAGGTCTTCGGGGAGGACGGTCGATGGCTGGCGTGCAGCGCGGAGGATGAGCCCGCCGGCGACCATCTAGCATGCTGCGAGGGCGACGAGGCTGGGGGCGAAGCATTCGCCATCGGCTTTGCCTCCGAGTCCTCCAGCAGCAGCTATGCTTCTCCTGAGACGACCTCGAGCTCTAACGAGAGCTACGAGCCACCTAGTCTCTGCTCTCGCCGCTGGAGGGGACCCACGTTCTCCAGTCGTCGTCATCGCTGAAGGAGCCCGGGCAGTGTCCCTTCGGGAGAGGCCATCTTTTGCTTGGTTCCTGCGAGGTAACCATGGATGGTCCCATGAGGGCATGTAAATCTTTTGCAATACTTTTGCTGTTATCCGATGTTATGAACTTATGTTTCTCATGAGGTCCTTCGCAAGAGCAAGATTTTCCCTTTCTTCCGTCCTCGCGATAGCTTAGGGCCCTACGCCTGCGAGACCCAGTCCCTAGGCAGGCTCCAGCCGTCGCTGGTATGCCAGGTCCCGATGCCGTGGTCAAGGCCAGGAGGTGAGCGGCCCAGGGTCCAGTAAGAGCCCCCGAGGTGCGATGCTTCGGAGGTCCCTCTTGGTGTGCAGGTAGCGACCGCGAGAGCCGACGAGAGGGGCCTTCGTGTTCCAGCGAATTCACAATTACGGTTGGTGGAGGCATAGGTTTGCGAGTGAATGTGGGTGTTGAACGCTTATATTAGTGATCCTTTGCGATCAGGTGGCAGTGACACTTGATCGCGCCCTGTCTTGCCAACTGCTGATGGCTGCGGGGCCACGCCTGCCGCGCTCCCCATGAGGCGAAACTCTGCGCTCTCGGGACCCACCCATTAGGTGCCTAGGCCGCCGCTGGTATGCCGGGTCGCGATGCCACGCGCAAGGCCAGGGGGTAAGGGCTGAGGAGCCAGTTGGGGCCCTGAGGCGTGATGCTCAGGAGCTCGTCCTTCTGCGCCCAAGTTGCCTTCGCGGGGGGGTGGCAGCAGCTGCTCCCGAGGCCGTCGAGCCGAGCCAGGTCCTGAACTTCTGGTGACATATCTGCGCGTCAGTCATAACCTTGGGAAGGTAGCTGCTTCCGAAGTCCTGTCCTGGGTTCCCCTATCAAGATGAGAGAAATGCAAGTGCCTCGGGGAGGCGTAAGGACTCGCTTGAATTTGGTGAACTTGATGATATTGTAATAACTAGACTTGAACTTGGTGATATTCGTGCTTGCTTCCGTTCATGTTTGCTTAGGTGCTCTGCGTCGGCAGGGCCCAACCCCGCGCATACCTCGATCGCCATTGAGCCCTCCGGGTGACCGGGGTTATCGTAATAACTAGACTCAAGGAATGAGGGGCTACGTGGCTAGTGAGGCCCCTGTGTCTTGATGCCCAGGGGTCCCCCTTGACGTTCAAGTGATCCCGTTTGCGTTCTGCATTGGTAGGGCCCAGCCCCGCGCATACCTCGACCGCCGTTGAGCACCGAGCTCAAGGAGTGAGGGGCTACGTGACTAGTGAGGCCCCTGGCCTGGGTCGCGATGCCCAGGGGTCCCCCTTGACGTATGAACGGCTCTCATGAGGGAGAACGAGCAACATACCTTGCTCACAAGCCTTAGCCTAGGATGGGGGCGTGAGAAAGCCAGGTGTCTAGGCACCTGGTAGGGTGGCGTCTGCCAGGCGTGACCTGAGCATAGCCCCCGTGTCTAGCCCCCCTCGCGACACCCATCCAAGGAGAAGATGTGAGCGTCGTGAGCTGAAAAGATGCCTAAGGTTGGTGCGACCGCTGGGGGCCGCCCTTAGTTGTTTATAACTAGCTCGGAGCATAGAGCTACCACACTTGCGTGGAGTGTGGGCATAACCGCGCCTCGGTCGTAGCGGCCAGGGCGGAGCTTGGTGCTTCCACTGGTTCTTGGGCAAAACCGCTCCTCGGTTGGCAGCGTCATACGTAGGGTTCCGCGGATCATACCCCATGTCGCCCTCGTAGGTCGCCGTAGGTCTTGACCATACGGGCGACCAGGCGCGGCTGGGGCGGCACCCGGTCCCTGGCGTCATCGTGTGGAAGCAGAACGGCTCGGCTCCGGTGCTGCAGGTGTCGAGGAACTCGGCCACCTTGAGGAGTAGCGCGTCGTGGCTGCTATCGAGCAACCGGCACCTCAGCAACTCCCTTTCCACCAGCAGCGTGGCCCTCATGTTCGCCATTTCACGCCGGTCCCGTGAGCTCGCTGCTGCGTGTTCGGTGGCCCGCACCGCCGCGCGGCTTTGGCATCGAGTGGGCGGTGGGTGCTATCGGTCCCCCGGCGGCGGGTCGGTGATGCTCATCGTGCCGTCGGCCCCGATCAAGGTCGGGTGACGACAAGTCCCGCGGTCGAAGGGCGATGCCATCGTGGTCGCGGTTTGTTGAAGCTGGGCGACACGGGGTCGCTGGACGAGAGCGGGACGAGGTCATCGGAGGGGCGGGATCTTGACACGCCCCCTACCTAGCATGCCAAATGTCGGATTCAGGGCTCCGCAAAACCCAAGAAGTTCGAACATAGGGGCGTGAACGAAGATCCCTCCCGCTCGCGTCTACCTAGGGTCTCACCCTCTCCCGGTGAAGAGATTCAAGCAAACAACAAGTGAAGCCCGCAAGAGTTTACCCAGGTTCAGGCCACCGCGTGGTGTAAAACCCTACTTCCTGCTTTGGTGGATTGGCCTGAGGAGGGCTGGAATATGAACTAGTACAGTGGTTTCTGAGCTCAGGAGGTGAGCTCAGGAGGGTCAGGAGGCAAGTGTTCTTGCTCCTTTGCGTGGTGGCAGAGTTTATGGATCTGCCTCCCCCTTCTTCATAGCGGAGATCCTAGCTACTTATATAGGCGGCCAGGGTCCTCTTCCCCCGAAATGTTTAGGCGGGAAGGGATCCCTCGACGGCCATTTTTGAGCAGGAACCTAAGGACGTACCTACCCTGACAAAAGCAGTCTTCACCTGCAAAAGGATCAGGCGGTGACGCGGTGGTGGGCTCGGCGGTGACATCCTCCTTGTCGTCCTTGCGGTCTTCGGTCTTGTTGCACCAATGGGGAAACATTTCTCCTGCTCCTCGGGAACCTGCGGCTGCGCTGTCCCCCTTGCACCGAAATGGCAACTGCGCTGCTGGAGGACGCTGGCACCTGCTGGTGCGGTGCATCACTGCTTACGTCGATGCATCCTCCTGAGGCAGGCTTGGCCTTGGATTCTCCGCCCCTCCGGAGCACCTTGCCGAGGCCGCTCCTGAGGGGGTCTTGACGTTGTTCTCCTCGCGAGGCTTAGCTCCCTCGCGAGGGTCTTGGGCAGCCGTTAGAACAGCTGGGCCGTACCAGGCCGTGATAGGAGCGTGTCGTGGCCCGCAGACAGGCAAGTCTGGGTACCCTGGTTCCCAGGATGCCGACAACAACCATCACGCGGTGTCCCACACGCCCACACAAAATCCATCCCGAAAGGTCACCAAACCAAGGGCAAAGGGAAACTCGTCCGATATTCGGCCCACGTTCTCCCAGTGTCGATAAAAATCTCTCAGCGTCGTGCAAAGGCCGCTATCGCACCAGTCCAAAAAACATGCAAACTCAGCCCACGTAAGTACGTGAAACTTATCCTTTTTCTAACAATCGATCCCACTCCCTTTTCTCCACGCTAGCATCACGATGCTCCTTGGCAACGATCCCCATGAGCCCCAATCCTCGCATTCAATCCCCTCGATCAAGGGGCACTTGATAACCCACAAGTGTAGGAGATCAGGTGTAGCCTCTTTCGATGAGTAAGAGTGTCGACCCAACGAGGAGCTACAGGTAGAACACATATTCCCTCAAGTTCTATCGACCACCGTTCCAACTCTACGCACGCTTGACGTTCGCTTTACCTAGAACAAGTATAAAAGTAGAAGTACTTTGTAGGTGTAACGGGATAGGTTTGCAAGAATATAAAGAGCACATAAATAAAAACTAGGGGCTGTTTAGATAAAGAAGCAATAAAGTTAGTATAGCGAGTGTGGAAAAGTGGTGGTAGGAGTTGCGTCCCTAAGCAATTGACTACGTTACTAGACCGATAGCAAGTTTTATGTGGGAGAGGCCGCAACTAGCATGTCATCCCAGACATGGAATTCTATGCACTTATGATTAGAACTATTAGCAAGCATCCGCAACTACTAACGTTCATTAAGCTAAAACCCAACCATAGCATTAAGATATATTGGTCCCCCTTCAATCCCGTATGCATCAATTTCTACGCTAGGTTAAAGCTTCTGTCACTCTTGCCCTCCAATACGTAGTCCTATCAACATATAACTAACCCTATGGTGTGATCCACGCGCGCTCTCATATGATGGGCACCAAAGGATAGCAACATAACCACAAACCAATTAAACCAATCATAGCAATTAACCAATTACCGATAGGACAACGAAAATCTATTGAGACATCATAGGATGGCAACACATCATTGGATAATAATATGAAGCATAAAGTACCATGTTCAAGTAGAGGTTACAGCGGGTTGCGGGAGAGTGGACCACTGTAGATAGATGGGGAAAGGTGATGAAGATGTTGGTGAAGTTGACGGAGGTGTTGGTGTAGATCGCCGGCACACGATGATGGCCCCGACGGCGTTCCGGCGCCGCCGGGACAGAGGGGGAGAGAGCCTCCCTCGGTCTTCTTCTTCTTCCTTGACCTTCTCCCTAAATAGGAGAAGGGTTTCCCCTCTAGTCCATGGCCACCATGGCGGCAGAGGGGCGAGAGCCCCTCCGAGATTGGATCTATCTCTCTGTCTCTCTCTGTTTCTGCGTTACCAGATTCTCTCCTTTCACCGTTTCTTATATTCCCGGAGATCCGTAACTCCGATTAGGCTGAATTTTGGACATGATCTCTATCCAGATATTAGCTTTCTTGTAGCGAAAGAAGGGCACCAACCACCTTACGGGGTGGCCACGAGGGCCTAGGGCGCGCCCCCTGCCTCGTGGCCCCCTCAGGCATCGTATCGCGTTGATTTTTCTTCCCAAAATTCATAAAATATTCCAAAAAAATATCCGTCCGTTTTTATCCCATTTGGACTCCGTTTGATATGGATATTCTACGAAACAAAAAAACGTGCAACAAACAGGAACTGGCACTAGGCACTGGATCAATATGTTAGTCCCAAAAATAGTATAAAAATTTGCCTAAAGTATATGAAAGTTGTATAATATTGGCATGGTACAATCAAAAATTATAGATACGACGGAGGCGTATCATCATCCCCAAGCTTAATTTCTGCTCGTCCTCGAGTAGGTAAATGTTAAAAAAGATTTTTTATGTGGAATGCTACCTAGCATAATCTTGATCACGTAATCTAATCATGGCATGAATATTAAGACACGAGTGATTCAAAGCAATAGTCTATCATTTGACATAAAAGAATTTAATACTCGGGCATCCCAACAAACAATCAAGTCTTTAAAAATATCAATGCTAAAGAACATTATCCCTACAAAATCATATAGTCTTTTATGCTCCCTTTTCTTAACACAAGGTACCTCTCATGCCCATCCCGATGTCAGCCAAGCAATTGTTTTCATACTTTACTTTTTCGAACCTTTTCAACTCTTCACGCAATACATGAGCGTGAGGCATGGACATAGCACTATGGGTGGAATAGAAGGTGGTGATAGACAAAAGTAGGGAGAAAGTCTCACATCAACTAGGCAAATTAACGGAGTATGGAGATGTCCATCAATTGATATCAATGTGAGTGAGTAGGGATTGCCATGTAACGGATGCACTAGAGCTATAAGTGTATGAAAGCTCAAAAGAAAACTAGTGGATGTGCATCTACTTGCTTGCTCAAGAAGACCTACGGCATTTGAGGAAGCCCATCGTTGGAATATACAAGCCACGTTCTATAATGAAAATTCCCACTAGTATATGGAAGTGACAACATAGGAGACTCTCTATCATGAAGAACATGGTGCTATGAGGAAGCACAAGTGTGGAAAAAAGGTAACATTGTCCCTTCTCTCTTTTCTCTCATTTTTTTCTTTTTCTTTTTTTATTTTTATTTTATTTTGGGATCTTTGACCTCTCTTTTTTTTGGTGGGCTTCTTTGGCCTCTTTTTTTATTTGGGCTTCTTTGGCGTCTTTTATTTTTTTATAACCTCACATGGGACAATGTTCTAATAATGATGATCATCACACTTTTATTTACTTACAACTCGGTACTAGAACAAAAATATGACTCTATATGAATGCCTCCGGTGGTGTACCGAGATGTGCAATGATCTAGCATAGCAATGGCATCAAAAAACGGACAAGCCATGAAAACATCATGCAAGGCAATATGACTATGATGGTGCGTGTCATATTAAATGGAATGGTGGAGTCACATGGCAATATATCTCGGAATGGCTATGGAAATGCCATAATAGGTAGGTGTGGTGGCTGTTTTGAGCAAGGATATAAGGTAATTTGATGCACCGGTGAAAGTTGCGCGGTACTAGAGTGGCTAGCAAGGTGGAAGGGTGAGAGTGCGTATTATCCATGGACTTATCATTAGTCATAAAGAACTCACATACTTACTGCAAAAAATCTATTAGCCCTCGAAGCAAAATACTACGAAGCATGCTCCTAGGGGGGAGGTTGGTAGGAGTTAACCATCGCGCGCCCCCGACCATCACACAAAGATAAACAATCAAAATACAATGCGCGCCAATTTGGTTACGTAGTTAGGAGACCATACGTGCATGCTTCGGGAATCACAAACCTTAACACCAATATTTTTACTAAACACAATCATTCACTAGTACTCCCACATATTAGCATCTCTATATCGCAAAACTATTGCAAGGAATCAAACACATCATATTCAGCGATCTACAAGTTTATGTAGGATTTTATAACTAACCATGTGAATGACCAATTCCTGTCAACTCTCTAAATAGATATAAGTGAAGCAAGACAGATTTAATTCTTTCTTCAAATGATATGCCCACGCTCTAACATTTATAAGTCAAGCAAAAGAGCATTCTACAAATGGCTGTTTTCTATGTTAGGAGAAACCGGCAATCCAAACTTCAAATGATATAAGTGAAGCACATGAAGCATTCTATCAAGCCATACTCAAAAGATATAAGTGAAGTGCAAAGAGCATTCTATAAATCAACCAAGGGTTATCTCATACCAGCATGGTACATTTATTAAAAGAACAAGAAAAAGCACATGACGCTCCAAGAATTTACGCATATCATGTGAACGAAACGAAACCGAAAACATACCAATACTTGTTGAAGAAAGATGGGATGCCTTTTGGGGCATCCCCAAGCTTAGACGCTTGAGTCTCCATGAATATTTACTTGGGGTGCCTTGGGCATCCCCAAGCTTGAGCTCTTGCCTCTCCTCCTTCCCCTCGCATAGAGACCTCCTCGATCTTCGAACACTTCATCCACACAAAACTTAACCGAACTTTTAGTGGCGGGGTTAGTGCATATGATCAATGAAATCCCATGATGTACTGCTCTAACATTATTGTATAATTTTGAACAAACATTACCCACTGTCTGCTATCACAATTCTATGGCCCCAAGTCAAGGAGGCTTCAACAAGAATTCAAACATATGCAAATAATGAATCTATAACAACAATTTGTGAAAACAGGACAGTCTGTAGTAATTTGAACATTAACCATACTTCTGTAACTCTAAAAATTCTGGAAAAATTAGGAAAAATCAACAATTTGTATAACAAGAATTTTCAAAAAAATTCAGATCCTTTCGATGTTACAGTAAAAAACGTAAAATCGCATACTACAACCAAAGTTTCTGTTTTTGCACCGCACAAACCAACAAGATATTTAATCATCCTAAAGGAAACTCTTGGCACATTATTTTTATAATACAATGTAATTGTACAAGGGGATAATTATTTTTGTTGAAAAGTTTCTGTAATCAAGTTTCGCAAAGTTTCCATGGGCATGAACAAGGTTCAAGGAGCTCCCCCATTTCAACGGTGCTCGTCCTTCTTACTTTCACTTTTCTTTTTGAAAAGTTTTAGGTTCCCCTCTATATTTTTTGTTTTTAAATTTTATGAAAGCTTACAACAGAAATAAATGACTCTGTAAAACTGTCGGGTTGTCTCCCTGGCAGCGCTTTCTTTAAAGCTATTAAGCTAGGCATATAGTGCTCCAGTAATGGATCCACCGGGATCCCAAGGTATATCAAAGCCAATTGTAATTAACAATGATTTGTGATTTAGTAGTGAGCACAAAGTAACATATATCATGCAACAACGAAGTCTAACTCTCTTCCTATGCATCGGCATGCCATAAAAGAACAATTCATGCACACATAGTAAAGTCCAATGCATAGCATAAATAGTTTCTTGCAATTTTATCGTATTGGAAACATAGAGAGGCGGAGATGTAGTTCCTCTCTCATAATAATTGCAAATAGGAGCAGTAAGCACATGGATATTATACTCATCAAAATCATCATGTGTAACGGAAAAAGGCAACCCATCAATATAATCCTTAATAAGTGCAACTATCTCATGTTTAACATAAGGAACTATAGCAAGTTCATGTCCATAAGCATAATTCGTATTGGCATCTTGGCCACAAGCATAACAAGCATCAATTTTATCAAAAGGGATATTTCAAACGAATCCAAAGGATCGTAGCAATCATCATAGCATTCATCCTTTGGTAAGCACGAAGGGAAATTAAACAATGTATGAGATAAAGAGTTACTCTCATTAGAAGGTGGGCACGGGTGATCAATCCGCTCTTCCTCCTTTTGTTCTTCGCTCTCCTCCTCGTCTTTTTCATCCAATGAGCTCACAATATCATTAATTTCTTCTTCCATAGACTCCTGCAAAATATTAGTCTCTTCTTGGATAGTGGAGGAGTCTTCAATATATGGTTTAATATAAGGATTAGAAGCATAATTATCATAGCAATATTTAAGTATGGCCAAATTTTTAGATTTGTAGAGAGTAGCATCACACTCTTCAATAGAAGAAGCAATTTCACAAGTACCCCTAAAAGCAACAAATTCTTCAATTTGTTGAACATCATAGTAATTATAAACCCCCTTAGTATATGAAGATAAGATTCCATTATCACTAAACTCACATTGGTAAGGAAGGTGTTTCTTAGGGTCTTTAGAACAACAAGTACAATCATATAGTTCACATAAATTCCAAGCATAGCACTACAAATGATGAATTTGATCCAGTAAAAGTTCCCCTTTTTCAGATATGCGGTGTCGCACATAACAAGCATGATCATCTAAAGATTTGCCCTCAACTAAGCTAGTTGGGGTTTTAGCCCAAGCACATAAGGATCGAAGATGATCCAAGTAAAAAGCTTTAGGAGTGTGATAGATTTTGAGTGGTTCTTCAACCATTGGTTCAGCAGGTACCACTAATTATTTTTGGTATTTTGCATTCCCTACCCATAACTAAAGATATAAAACAACTTAGAACAGCAAATAAAATCTACTTAGTGATAAAGCAAACAAGCACACCCGAGAATATTCACCCCACACTATTGCTCCCCGGCAGCGGCGCCAAAAAAAGGTCTTGATAACCCACAAGTGTAGGGGATCAGTTGTAGCCTCTTTCGATAAGTAAGAGTGTCCAACCCAACAAGGAGCAAAAGGTTGAACAAATATTCCCTCAAGTTCTATCGACCATCGATACAACTCTACGTACGCTTGACGTTCGCTTTACCTAGAACAAGTATAAAACTAGAAGTACTTTGTAAGTGTAACGGGATAGGTTTGCAAGAATATAAAGAGCACGTAAATAAAAACTAGGTGTTGTTTAGATAAAGAAGCAATAAAGTTAGTATAGCAAGTGTGGAAAAGTGGTGGTTGGAGTTGCGAAATTGTCCCTAAGCAATTGACTACGTTACTAGACCGATAGCAAGTTTTATGTGGGACAGGCCACTGCTAGCATGTCATCCCTGACTTGAAATTCTATGCACTTATGACTGGAACTATTAGCAAGCATCCGCAACTACTAACGTTCATTAAGGTAAAACCCAACCATAGCATTAAGATATATTGGTCCCCCTTCAATCTCGTATGCATCAATTTCTACGCTAGCTTGAAGCTTTTGTCACTCTTGCCCTCCAATACATAGTGCTATCAACATACAACTAACCCTATGGTGTGATCCACGCGCGCGCTCATATGATGGCAACCAAAGGACAGCAAAATAACCACAACCAAATTAAACCAATCAAAGCAATTCACCAATTACCGATAGGACAACGAAAATCTACTCAGACATCATAGGATGGCAACACATCATTGGATAATGATATGAAGCATAAAACACCATGTTCAAGTAGAGGGTACAGCGGGTTGCGGGAGACTGGACCGCTGTAGATAGATGGGGGAAGGTGATGAAGATGTTGGTGAAGATGACGGAGGTGTTGGTGTAGATCGCCGTCACACGATGATGGCCTTGGCGGCGTTCCGGCGCCGCCGGGACACAGGGGGAGAGAGCCCCTGTCACACCCTGCATTTTGTAACATGTTATTTGTATCTTTGAAGCATGAAAATTTGGACCAGCAAAAAAAATTTAGCATCATTTGGCTTTTATTTGAAATTGAGTTTTCTTCATTTGCTTCTTCATGTGCTCATTAAAGTCAACTATGATCTCTTGTAGATTTCATCTCCATACCCAAAACTTCTGCCCAATGATCATGCCAAGTGTTATATGACAGTATAGTATTTTCTTACAAAATTAATTTGGCCAAAAAGTATTTTATAAATTTAGTTTTCCAAAAACCCCTGAATTGAGATTTGCACTGCAAGTACTTGATTTAGGGTGAGAAAATTATTTGAAAAGGTTTATTTGAGACCTAGTAGTCATAGGACTCCCAGAAACCACAAAGGTATAATTTTATAAGTTATTTTCCTATTTTATTTAAAAGCTTTTTCTTAAGGCCAGAAATGGTATTTAATAGGGGAAAATTATTTAACTATTTCAAAAATATTTGCAAAAATTCAGAGAGACTCATAGGACATATATTGTCCATATATAAGAATTTCAACACTTGGTCATTTTCAAAATAATGGGCTAAACCCTCTAAAACCCTTTCTGGATATTTCAAGCTTTTGAAATATTTACAAAGGAAACTTTCTCCAAAAATTCCAGGGAAATTCTATCATGTCATATATGACATATTTGATGATCTTGCCAAGTCCCATGCCTTGGGAAGCAAGAAAACATCTTCAAACCCCTTCATAACCATTCTGTCCATATTTAAAGTTTGAGCAACTTTACATTGCCAAACTTGTCCAAATACTCTCAAACTTGGTGCACATGCTAGAATGACCTAATAAGGCATCTAGACCAAATGGCACAAGATTTGGAATAGAGCAACTTGATCAGATCACCTCAAAACCCTTTCTGTTCAAATGCAAATTTGAACAACTTTACATTACCAACTTTTTATCTGGAGCTTCAAACTTTGTGGGCATGATCAATACCCCAAATGATGATGCTACACAAAGTGGTGCATCAAGGGGAGATGATTAGCTTGACTCAATCAAGATGAAACTGTTTCTGTTGATTTCTAGGGTTCACCAAAGTTACATTGGCCAGTTTCTCCAAATGGGCCCAAATTTGGTGAAGCACCCTATTTTCTCATGT